>OU696586.1:5096248-5598748 GCA_916048095.2 Sacculina carcini
TCTGTGTATATCTCTTTCTATATGTTTCTCTCTGTATCTGTGTGTATCTCTTTCTATATGTTTCTCTCTGTATCTGTGTATATCTCTTTCTATATGTTTCTATCTGTATCTGTGTGTATCTCTTTGTATTTTTTTTTTCTGTATCTATGTATATCTCTTTCTATATGTTTCTCTCTGTATCTGTGTATATCTCTTTCTATATGTTTCTCTCTGTATCTGTGTGTATCTCTTTCTATATGTTTCTATCTGTATCTGTGTATATATCTTTCTATATGTTTCTATATGTATCTGTGTATATCTCTTTCTATATGTTTCTATCTGTATCTGTGTATATATCTTTCTATATGTTTCTATCTGTATCTGTGTATATCTCTTTCTATATGTTTCTATCTGTATCTGTGTATATCTCTTTATATATGTTTCTCTCTGTATCTGTGTATATCTCTTTATATATGTTTCTGTCTGTATCTGTGTGTATCTCTTTCTATATGTTTCTCTCTGTATCTGTGTGTATCTCTTTCTATATATTTCTCTCTGTATCTGTGTATATCTCTTTCTATATGTTTCTATCTGTATCTGTGTATATCTCTTTCTATATGTTTCTATCTGTATCTGTGTGTATCTCTTTCTATATGTTTATATCTGTATATGTGTGTATATCTTTCTATATGTTTCTCTCTGTATCTGTGTATATCTCTTTCTATATGTTTCTCTTTGTATATATGTGTATCTATTTCTATATGTTTCTATCTGTATCTGTGTGTATCTCTTTCTATATGTTTGTCTATATATCTGTGTGTATCTCTTTCTATGTTCATCTCTGTATATGTGTGTCTCGTTCTATGTATGTGTGTGTGTGTGTGGGTGTGTGTGTGTATGTGTGTGTGTGTGTGTGTGTGTGTGTGAACAATTTAGTTTGTCTCAGCTAATTTACGCTAGAGTCACATGTATTTAGCATTCAAGAGAGACAAATTATTGAATGTGTGTGTGTGTTTGTGTTTGTATCTGTGTGTGTAGGAGTTGTTGAAGATCTTGTACATGGATGCCAGTCTGCAGCACATCAAGGACGCTGGAGACGTGACTCTGTGTGATCCTGCTGAACGCGCTTCAACATGCTCTTCCACATCCACAGCGAGCAGCAGCAACAATGCTGCCAACTCACAGGACCACGCCGGTTATGACTGCAAGAACGGAGTGCGCTGTGTCAATATCTCGCCTGACGGACGCTTCATGGCTTCCGGCGACCGACAGGGAAACATTAGGTGTGTTTGTGTGTGTGTGTGTGTGTGCGTCTGTGTATGTGCATGTTTGTGTATATATGTGTGTGTGTACGCTATAATTCGTTAAATTTTATTAGTGATGGTTGATTTAATGCTGGAAATGGATGTAACACTGGGTGGAAAAATTCAACCAGGTTTTTGTTATTTGCAAGTTATGTGAGGCTGTAATATTTTCTACCAACAGCTCAAAATATGTATGTTTCCTGCTAAATCAAGTGTATAACTCATTTGTGAATCCTTGTGTGTTTGTGTGTGTGTGTGTTTGTGTGTGTGTGTATGTGTGTGTGTGTGTGTGTGTGTGTGTGTATGTGTGTGTGTCAGGGTGCACGACTTGCAGGTGATGGAGGAACAGTGCAAGATCGAGGCTCATGACGTCGAGGTGTTGTGCTTGCAATACAGCCGCCCTGACACTGGCCTCCAGCTGCTAGCATCCGCCTCGCGAGACAGACTCATTCACCTGTTCAACGTGCAACAGGTGCGTTGTCTCGTGCCAGTGCTGCTGCTGCTGCGGGTCTGTCTGTCTGTGTGTTCCGTATGTGTACGTGTTCGTAAATAAGCCTTTATGTGTGTTCATTTGCATGTGTATGTACATGAACGTATACGTGTGTGCTGCGTGTATATATGTATATTGTGTTTGTGTGTACGTTTGTGTGCTTGATTTTGCTGTCTGTGTATGTGTGTATCGGCAGTAATGAGTCAGACAGGCTCGTCACTCCCGCCTTCCAGTCGTGTCATATTTCTTAAACAAATGTGTTGAACTGGTGTGTGTATGTGTATGTGTGTGTGTGTGTTTGTGTGTGTGTGTATGTGTGTGTGTGTATGTGACAGGATTGTCAGTTTGTGCAGACACTGGACGACCACAGTTCGTCTATCACAGCCGTGCGTTTCTTTCAGCATCAGGAACGAGCGTATATGGTCTCGTGTGGGGCCGACAAATCAGTCATTTTCCGCCATGCTGTCAAGGTGCTCTTTCTCTCTCTCTCTCTCTCTCTCTATCTGTGTGTGTGTATTTCTATATCTTCTCGCTGCTGTGTACAAGTCTCAATTCAATCGTATCTAAACGGCTGTTTTTCCACTCAGATTTAATCTCGTGGGCATATTATATTTGCTCCACAAGTGTGTGTGTGTGTATGTGTGTTCGATGCTGCAAAATATTCACTATATTGCACCATATGCGTTTCAAGATTGTCGTGCATATTTTAATATACACATGCTTACTTCTTAACCCTGTGTGTGTGTGTGTGTGTGTTTGTGTGTGTGTGTGTGTGTGTGTGTGTGTGCGCGCGCGTGTGTGTGTGTGTGTGTGTGTGTGTGTTTGTGTGTGTGTGTGTGTGTGTGTGTGTGTGTGTGTGTGTGTGTGTGTGTGTGTGTGCATGACAGACGTGTGACGGAGATGTGCAGTTTGCGTTGAGTCACCAGGTGGCGGGCAAGACGACACTGTACGACATTGAGGTGGATCATTCACAGCGCCACATTCTCACTGCCTGTCAGGATCGTAACGTGCGCGTCTATAATGTCGCCAGCGGCAAACACAGCCGCACTTTCCGCGGCAACCTGGGCGACGATGGAACTCTCATCAAGGTGCCACCACTCACTTGCTCACTCACTTGCTCACTTGCTCACTCACTTGCTCACTCACTCACTGGCTCACTTAATCACTCACTGGCTCACTCACTTGCTCACTCACTTAACCACTTGCTCACTTGCTCACTCACTTGCTCGCTCACTTAATCACTTGCTCACTCACTTGTTCACTTACTCACTGGCTCACTTAATCACTGGCTCACTTAATCACTGGCTCACTTAATCACTTGCTCACTCACTTGCTCACTCGATTACTTACTCATCTGCTCACATGCTCACCCACTTGCTCACTCACTGGCTCACTTAATCACTCACTTGCTCGCTCACTTGCTCACTCACTTAATCACTTGCTCACTCGCTTACTTACTCATCTGCTCACATGTTCATTTGTTCATTGTTTATTGTGCACTTGCTTTTTCGCTCACTTGCTCACGTGCTCAATTTCTCACTCACGTGGTCACTCGACCACTTGTTCATTTATTCACGGGCTCAATTGTTGACTAGTTGAATCACTTATCGAGCCATTTGGTTATATTTGTCTGTGTGTGTGTGTGTGTATGTGTGTTTGTATTCTTGCTTGTGTGTGTGTGTGTGTGTGTGTGTGTATGTGTGTTTGTATTCTTGCTTGTGTGTGTATATATGTGTATGTGTGTGTGTGTGTATGTATGTCACCAGTTGGCGCTCGATGATTCCGGCATTTACGTGGCCACTTCCTGCACAGACAAGACCATATCGATATACGATTATTACTCGGGCGAATGCATGGCTACTATGTGCGGCCACAGTGAATTGGTCACCGGTCTCAAGTAACTAACACACACACACTAGCACACAATATCACACACACTAGCACACACACTAGCACACACACACACTAGCACACTCATACATACACACTAGCACACAATATCACACACACTAGCACACACACTAGCACACACACACACTAGCACACTCATACATACACACTAGCACACAATATCACACACACTAGCACACACACACACTAGCACACACATACACTAGCACACACATACACTAGCACACACATACACACATACTAGCACACACACACACACACTAGCACACACACACACACACACACACACACACACACTCTAAGACACTCATACACACACACTAGCATACACACTAGCACACACACTAGGACACACACACACTAGCACACACATACACACTAGCACACACATTATCACACACTAGCACACACACACACACACTTTTCCTTAATTATGTTCATTTGTTATATGTGGGCTCCTATCTATATATCTGCCTGTGTATCCATGTGTGTTTGTGTGTGTGTGTGTGTGTGTGTGTGTGTTTGTGTGTGTGTGTGCATCTGCTTGATGTGCTTGTGCGTATGTGTGTTTGGTTGGGTGGGGCGTGTGTGCGCTGTTTAGAGACGCGCGGATGTTAAGCGCATTGTACATGTCTTACTGTACTCTACTGTGCGTGTGTGTGTGCTTGATAGCTCTCTTTTGATTCACACATCTCTGACATTATCAGGTGCTGTAACTTTCAACTAAGGCGTATCTATTCCATTCGTAGATCGATCATAACTATCTCTGCTGCCTTTAAGTTAGCTAATTCATTCATCTTTAGCAAAATTCAGTATTGCTGTTCTCTTCTACTATCTCTCAACCACCGCCGGCTTAGGAAACTTCAATCTATAATTAATAAAGCTTGTCGTATGATATTTAATCTTCCTTCGGGTTCTCATGTATCTTCTTCTTTACAAAAACTTAGGTTACTTCCTATTAAGGCTCTTGTTGAGTATCGTATTTGTTTAATTATTCATTCAGCTCTTCATCTTCGTAAGCCTGCGTATCTGTTTGACCTCCTGTCTTATAAAACCTCATCTCTTTCTCTTAGGTCTTCTAACGATCCTTTTCTACTAGTTGAACCTTCCTTTCCTTCTAGGCATTCTCACTACAATCGTTGTTTCTCTATCTTAGGACCTCGTATCTACAATAGGCTTTCTCCCTCAATACGCTCAATCAAATCCCTATCTCTTTTCAAAAAACATACTAAGAAATTTCTTTCCTACTAAGTCTTATTACTGTCTTAATAATATTGTATATATTAATACTGATTATAAGGTCTGATTGTTTCCTAATTCTGTCTTCTATGTGTATGTGCTTCATGCGCGTGTTTTCCGTTCTTGTGTATGTATGTTTCTCCATTGTATGCTGTCTGTGTGTTGTTGTGTTGAGCTCTGTTATCTGTGTTTGTGTGTCTGTTGTGTTGTGTTCTCTGTCTATTTGTTTGAGTGTATGTCTTTGTGTGTCTGTTATGTTGTGTTTTCTGGTTTGTATTTGTGTCTCCATTATGTTGTGATTTGTCAATCTGAGTGTATGTCGTTGTATGCCTGTTGTGTTGTCTTAATGTGTTGTATGTTATGTTGTCTTCTGTGCTGTATGTCTGCTGTGCTATCTTATTCAATATGTATGTGTATGGGCGTGTGCATTTTTGTGTTTTTGAGTATGTAAACGTGAGTGTATGTTTGTGTTTGTGCGTATATGTACTTGTCTGTTTTGTGTGTCTATGTGTGTATGTGAGTGTGTGTTCGTGATTGTTGTCTGTGTATGACTCTTGTGCTTGAGTGTGTGTGTGTGAGCGCTTTTTAGACCCTCGTGTGAAAAGCGCGATATAAATGTCTTAATGTAATGTAATGTGTGTGTGTGTGTGTGTGTGTGTGTGTGTGTGTGTGTGTGTGTGTGTTTGTGTGTGTGTGTGTGTGTGTGTGTGTGTGTGTGTGTGTGTGTGTGCAGGTTCACGCACGATTGTCGGCACCTGGTGTCGGTGTCGGGTGATGGCTGTGTGTTTGTGTGGCGCGTGCCGCACGACATGCAGCAGACCATGCACGCGCGGCTGCAGCAGCAAGCACGACGAGGTCGCCGACGCCAGACTCAGTCAGTTCCCCCCATTGTGCCTCCCCCCTCGTCACAAGGGCCGGGGGGTTCGACAGCAGCGACCACAATGCCGCTTCGGCCGGCCTCCGTTCCATTCAGTCCGGATCCGTCGCTTGATCCGGGCTATGACAGCACGGTGAACGACCGTGACCTCTCCGACACCGACTACAGGTGTCATATGCACACCAACACACACGCATACACATACACACACACACACACACATACATACATTCATACACACACACACATACATACAGACCTTTGTGCACTGTGGTTTGCTCATTCACCATTTGGGTGTGTGTATTTGTGTAGTTGTGTTGCTATTATTGTGTGCTGATAACCGTACACACACGGGGCTTGGTGTTGTGCTCAGGTATTTCGTCTTCAAACACTCCATCATTCTGTCTAGTTCGCTGTCATAATAGGTTCAAATCAGGTGTTTGCAAGTTTGTTTAACAAGTGTCGTGTATGTATTCAGGTACACTCCAGGTCTTGCCAGCTATGAGTACTCACCTGACTGTTCTTCCAAACTCAAACTGTATGTGTGTGTGTGTGTGTGTGTGTGTGTGATGAGAGCAGATTCAGTGTGGGTCACTTGCCGCAGTGGGCCAAGAAGAAGGTGCACAGTGCGGCCAGCTCTCCCACTGGTGACCGACCGATGGGAGATTTCCCCAAGGGACGTTGGGCTCAGCGTGTTGAAACGGCCGGCATGACCGTGAAATCCGTGCATCAACACGACAGCGTTATTGCCTTCCCCTCGGGCTGCGGTCAGTGTGCCTCTCTTACTCTTTCTTATTATCTCTTACTCTCTCTATCACACACGCATATCAGTTGAGCTGGATCTGTGCGTTGTCGACTTCTATATCGTTGTTATTGGCCGGTGATTCATGCTGGTTCTGATGCCGCTTCTGCTTTCTCTTACTCTCACTTCATAATGATGTATCGATACAGTGCTAGAGTGACGTCTATTTGTTTATTTAATTATCATTGTTGTGTGTTCTGATTGTTTTTCATCGTATTTGTTTCTCAGTGCATTCCTTGTCTAATGTTACTGCTTTTCTCTCTCTCTCTCTCTCTCTCTCTATTGATGATTAAGGATAATGGAGATTGTAGTCTTGTAATTTATAGCGTTCATGCCAGCTTCCCATATCCTCTTGGTCATTGATTTAAATAATAATTATAATAATAATATGCGATTGATCCCACGAGGAGGTCTTATTCTGTTTTCTCTCTTCTTCCGCGCTTTCTCGGTTTCACGGTTTTCACAACCGCTCTCTCTCTCTCTCTCTCTCTCTCTCTCTCTCTCTGTATGTCGTGTTTTCTTATTTTACAGACTCGTTGCGCACGAGCAGCGCACCTGACTCCGAGGGCTCCAAGGACAGTTCTCTCGAGGACACCAGGACATCACTGAGCAAGTCGGTCAGTACCTCTCCCCCACAACCAGCCAACACATCCCCACTTATTGTCTCCCCCCCTCACACACACACAGATAGACATCTGTACAGCAAGCTCATATGTCGCTGATTGGAGTCACAAGACACAACACTGCATTCAGCTAGTTAGAACTAACTAACTGAACTCGTTTTTCTCAAACTGTCCAAACGTTTTGATCGTTTCTGGTACACATGGGGCCACCGCAGGGTGGTAATAGTGCACTTGCACTCATCCCATGCCACTGAACTTGCCTGTAATTAATATTAATAATAATAATTGTTTCAGCAAAATGTGCAATAATTGGCTAGTAGTTATAATTTCACGTGACAATGTGAATGTGACCATGTGTGTTCATATATGTATATGTGCTTGTGTGTGTGTGTGTGCATATATGTATATGTGCTTGTGTGTGTGTGTGTGTGTGTGTGTGTGCATATATGTATATGTGCTTGTGTGTGTGTGTGTGTGTGTGTGTGTGTGCGTGTTATTTGTTGACAGCCAATGATGCGAGCGGCCAGAAGTGGAGAATTACTGGAGTCCAGTCGAGGCAGGCATCATATCAACGATGATTCCTCCGACCTGGGCAGCTACCGACTCGACGTCAGCTAACACACACACACACACACACACACACACACACACACACACACACACACACACACACACACACACATACACTGATACACACTGAAATATATACTCTGATTATGTGAATCGTTCCAGTTGTGTGTGATGTTATTACATTTATGTCGTATCTATATCCTGGAAGGTGCTCGTGTGTGGGTACATTAACACATAGACAGGTGTGCTTGCACAGTGGAATATTGAGTATGTATGTTTGTGTGTGTTTGTGTGTGTACAGGAAGGCACTACCGACCAGGACGGAGACATTGATGACTACAGTGAGCAGGAATCAACGGGGGGTCATGATACCCCCGAGACCCTGCCCGTCTACTACCCACCTACCACCAGCAATACCTCGGACGACCCCGCCGGGTATATATATGCACACACGTAAACACACACATACACGCAAAGACGCGTACACATATATACAAATAGGTCGCAGGGTGTGGAATGTTTTGACATGCCAAATTATTACGTTATTGTCGACGTTTTGACGCTGTATGACCCAGAAACCTGGATTATTTTGCTGGGTTTATCCACACTGATACATTTGTGTGTGTGTATGTATGTGTGTGTGCAGTGCGCATTACACGGTGAACGCCATGGACCAGGAGGAGCTGCGTCGGTCGGTGCGTCGTTACCGACGATCAGTGCGGCCCAGTCGACTGGCCGTATCATCGACAACGACGGGCGGTGGCAGTGATTGTGTGATGATTGCCGATGCTGGCGATGATGAGGATGATGATACCGAGCTGAACGAGGATGAATATGACGCCGTCAGTACACCATCCGCTGACAATGAGCACAAGAGAGTTGGCACCGCTCTCTCCACCAGGCACGACTTCTCTCTCTTTCTCTCTCCGCCAGGCACGACTTTTCTCTCTCTCTCTGTGTGTGTGTGTGTGTCTGTGTTTTGCTCTCTACACCAGGCACTAATTCTCTCTCTCTCTCTCTCTCTGTGTGTGTCTGTGTTTTGCTCTCTCCGCCAGGCACGACTTCTCTCTCTATCTCTTTCTTTTTCTGTTTGTGTGTTGTTGCTCTCTTCGGCTCCATTTGTGCTCTACGGATCGTCTGTCCAATAGACATCATACAGCGGGGAATGATTGTCATTGTGTGTGTGTGTATGCGTGTGTGTGTGTGTGTATGTGTTGGCAGCATGGAGAGTTTGGACCAGACGTCCAGGCACGGTCGTTTCATGAGCAGCACCTACGAATCGCTGGACACTTGCGTCGACGGCGCCGTCAATAGCGCCCTCTCGTGCACGACAGGCGAGAACAGCACGACTGTCAACGATCCAGTCAACACCGTCATCCCGGACTCCCCGCACTCCAAGTCCAGGTGGCTGGCCATTTCCTTCTGTGACTATTTTTATATGTGTTTCTCTTTGTAGTGTATCGCTTTATGATCTTTGTTAGTGTGTGTATTGTTGTTGTATTGTTGTGATTTCTCTCTCACGAGTAATGTATATATTGGAGTATCTGGTTTGTTTTTGCACGTGGCAGCATATCGAGCCGGTATCACGTGCAGACCAGTGTATCTCGCAGTCAGGACAGTGTTGTTCGCCGACAAGAACTGCAGCGGCGCATCCAGGAGACCAGGCGCAAACTGCAAAATGTCAGCAATAAACACACTGACACTGACACACTAACACTGACACTGACACACTATCACTGACACACTAACACTGACACTGACACACTGACACTGACACACTAACACTGACACACTAACACTGACACACTAACACTGACACACTAACACTGACACACTAACACTGACACACTAACACTGACACACTAACACTGACACACTAACACTGACACACTGGCACTGACACTGACACACTAACACTGACACACTAACACTGACACTGACACACTATCACTGACACACTAACACTGACACACTAACACTGACACACTAACACTAACACTGACACACTAACACTGACACACTAACACTGACACTGACACACTAACACTGACACACTAACACACTGACACACTAATACTGACACACTGACACTGACACACTGACACTGATACACTGACACTGACACTGACACACTGACACAGACACACTGACACAGACACACTAACACTGACACACTAACACTAACACTGACACAGTAACACTGACACACTAACACTGACACACTAACACTGACACACTAACACTGACACACTAACACTGACACACTAACACTGACACAGTAACACTGACACTGACACACTAACACTGACACACTGACACTGACACACTAACACTGACACACTAACACTGACACACTAACACTGACACACTAACACTGACACACTAACACTGACACACTATCACTGACACTGACACACTATCACTGACACACTAACACTGACACACTAACACTAACACTGATACACTAACACTGACACTGACACACTATCACTGACACACTAACACTGACACACTAACACTGACACACTAACACTGACACACTAACACTGACACACTAACACTGACACACTAACACTGACACACTAACACTGACACACTAACACTGACACACTAACACTGACACACTAACACTGACACACTAACACACTGACACTGACACACTAATACTGACACACTGACACACTAACACTGACACACTAACACTGACACATTAACACTGACACACTAACACTGACACACTAACACTGACACACTAACACTGACACACTAACACTGACACACTGACACACTAACACTGACACACTAACACTGACACACTAACACTGACACACTGACACTGACACACTAACACTGACACACTATCACTGACACACTGACACTGACACAATAACACTGATACTAACACTGACACACTAACACTGACACACTATCACTGACACACTGACACTGACACAATAACACTGATACTAACACTGACACACTAACACTGACACACTAACACTGACACACTAACACTGATACTGACACACTGACACACTATCACTGACACAATAACACTGATACTGACACTGACACACTGACACTGACACACTAACACTGACACACTAACACTGGCACACTAACACTGACACACTAACACTGATACACTGACACACTAACACACTGACACTGACACACTAACACTGATACACTATCACTGACACACTAACACTGACACACTAACACTGACACACTGACACACTAACACACTGACACTGACACACTAAAACTGACACACTAACACTGACACACTAACACTGACACACTGACACTGACACACTAACACTGACACACTAACACTGACACTGACACACTAACACTGACACACTAACACTGACACTAACACACTAACACTGACACACTGACACATGCAGTTACATTTTTACATTTGGATATAATTTGTAGTGCGTCTTACACCAAGAGTCGCACATACGTCGCTATAGGCGTAAGAAATGCATAAGTCGAATAATGTTTAAATCAAACTAAAGAGCAAGACATGAATGACTGAATTATATTACAAATTAGAAGTACAAATCAGTAGATAATTGGAAACAAATACGAGTCACATACACATATATGATTTCACTTGCACATAGACACACACACGCACACACACACTTGGAGTTTGATAGGAGCTAGGGGCTTGTGGAATTTGCCGGAATGCATGGGGGAGGGTTCATGCGTTTTTGCCTGCATGCATGATTCGTTTAAGTGTTGTGCCCAGGCGCTGCCAAGTGTGCAATTGAAAGTCAGAAAGAAGGAGAAATATGTGTGAGTGAGTGTGTGCGACTATTGCATTAGGTGAAGCTATCTGGTATATAACTTATCGGGTAGAAGAGAATTTCCGGTGTTGTTAACACAAACGCTCGCACACTTGCACACACACACATACACACACATGGACACACACAAACAAACACACAGACATAAAGGCGCGTATTTTAAGCGGTACATTCTCGCTGTGATTATGAGACCAGCTGCAGTGCGTGATGAAATCGAGGAAATACCAGCTTGTTTTTATGAGAAATGGCTCGCTATTATCTTGTGGTGACAAGCAGTGCTAGTCACGTGTACACTGTGTGTGTCGAGGCTACTTGCTAGATGACTGCCAGTAGCTGTTGTGCATATATGTGTGTGTGTGTTTGTGTGTGTGTGTTTGTCAGGTGGGGTATCAGTGTACAATGCGCTCCAGTCAGAGTGTATGTGACCTGAGGTCGGTGGGAGGAGGTGTCATCACTGGAGGGGGTGTCAGAAGCGTCGCGTGCACACCCAGGTCATCGCGCCGAGGTATGTTATTGTCGACTGGGCCATTTTGTCGCCGCTCATTGTTGGCTCGTGCGGCCGAGCGATGCGAGTTGTCTTGGCCACGCTGTTTCCATCGTTTGCCACTAGGGGGCGCTTCTGCCGCCGTCGCACGGGACGTGGCCTGTGTGTTTGACGGTGTGTCGTGCGGCGACGGAGAGCCAGTGTATCGTGCTGTTTGCGAGACAGCGCGTGAGATGGACGCGTGTTCCTCTTGCTCTTCTCGCTTCAGTGTGGACAGCTTGGAGACAGATAACGCGGCCGATATGGACCACAGCGAGTTATCTGGCCAGTTAGCGAGGTCAGCTAGTGAGTCATGTGAAGACAGCAAGACTCCTGGTCGAGGTTTAATAGCTGAACTGGATGAGTTTGACCGGCGCATCAAAGTGCACGACAGACAGAGTCGAGTGAGGTTCTCTCACTTGCCGTGTGATTCGCTCATCTCGGCGCCTGGTGATGGTGATTGTGATGATGATTGTGATGATGAGGAGGATGTTTCGTGCGCCAGTTTACCAGCTGATGTCGTGCCGACCGGCCTTCGCTGCTGTCAGGCTCCATGCTCGCTGCCTGTGTGTCGATCTGTTCCTCGCGTGCATATTCTGCGCCGTACGAGGCGACGTCTGCGCTGGCAAGTTCCCCGCTGTGCCGACACAGAGGGCGCCACTGCGGCCGCGTCCAGTCGTCAGTGTGCAGTTTGTTTCTCATCGGCGTCTGCTTATGTGTTGGCTTGCTTGTGTGTTTTACTTGTGTCCCAGCTTGAACTTGCTGCAGTCCATCTAGTGTTGCGTGGCTGAGATGATTGGTGTCATTGTGTAGAAATTCACCGCTGAATGAGTCACGCCATTCGTGATTGTCGCCCTGTTTGTCACACTCTTGCATCATATCCTCCCTGGCATTTATTAGTTTGCAATAATGTCAATGTTTGCCGTTATGTTGTTTGTCTGTTGTTGTTTGTTTGTTTTCAACTGAACATTTCCGGCATGTTTCAGCATGAGTTTTGTTTATTTCTTTGTCTTTTTCCAGTAAATATTCGCCAGTTTTTGTCGATGTTCTTGCAGTCAGATTTCTTGCAGGAACTGCGCAGTTCAGTGTTGCCTGGCTTGTTCTAGTCTGGATTGTTGTTTTGGTTGTTATTTTTGTGCTGATGTCAAATTGTTGATACGCTTCTGATGTTGCTAAGTTTACGTTGTCATTCATGCTGGCTCAGTTGACAGTGTTTCACGTGCATGTGTTTATCAACAGCTCAATTAATAAAAATGATTCATGCTACTAAATCATGGTCAAATTGTTTGTGTTAATTTTACTCTCGCTTTTTCGATCTTTTTTTCATTCGTTTTCTGCTTGCGGCCATGTTTATTGATTTTGTCTTCACATAATGAAATATATTATTCACATAGAACATCGTGCAGTTTGATAATGACGATTGACGTACAGAAATCAGCTTTCTCAATTGTGAATGTGCAACTTTTTTTGTCTACGTTGCTATTTCTGACTGTGTATGTGTGTGTGTGTGTGTGTGTGTGTGTGTGTGTGTGTGTGTGTGTCAGCGCGCGTGGAGTCCGGTGGTGCGTCATTATTGTCTTGCCGCGGCGCAGTTGTCGGCGGTGGTGCCACTGACACTGGTGATGACAGTGACTGGGGTGGTGGGGATGCTGGTGGTGGGGATGAGTTGTCAGGGGGGTTGCGACGCGCCGTATCTCTCAGTGACCTCACAGATGCCACCACTCCTCGTCGCATCATGCCCGCCCCCACGGCAGGTCACTCACCTCTCATGTCATTCACATTCATGATACACACACACACATACATGATTCATGATTGATACGCATTTACATTATCATATATACGAGTATATCGACATATAACGCACAAAACGCATATACACATACACACACACATTACGCACACACACACTTACACTCACATACACACACTTACACTCACACACACACACACACACACTTACACTCACATACACACACACACACACACACACACAACGCACGCGTGTGTGTATTTCGCGTTGGTGTTGTTGATTGTTTGCTATGCTGTTATATGAGAACCGTTAATTCACGGGGTTTTGTGCCTGTGTGTGTGTTTGTGTGTCCGTCTGTGTGTGTATGTATGTATGTACGTGTGTATGTATGTTTGTGTGTGTGTGTGTGGTGTTCAGTTTCGGGCAGAAAGTCGTCTAGCAAGAAGTCGCGAGCACCCAGCACTTCCATGTCGAGGAGCTCATCAATGAACGCTCTCAATCAGGTGGGTATGTATGTCCGTGTGTGTGTGTATGTGTGTGTGTGTGTGTTGTGAGCAGTGGTGTTTGATGCGTGCTATACTTGGCTATTCGGATAAGACTGGTGTTGTTGATTCAACACATTTACATATTTTTCTCAATAATTCAAATGTCTTCTAGGAATTTCCCCTGTGTTTACTGAACGAATTTTACACTGTCTCTATTCGCGTATTGTTACGGGTTTTAAATTCACAATCAAATATGGAACATAAATACATGATAAGCAACGTGCAGAATACACGTGTGTTTGTGTGTCTGTCTGTGTGCATGTGAGAGCAGCCTGTATTGAGTGCTGGTGTTGGCGGGGTGTCAGGGCGGCTGTTACGTGCCACCATTGCCTCGAGCAACAGACAGGCCTCTGCCGTCTCTGCCACCTCACTGGCGGCCAGGAGGTTGTCCAACTGTGTCCCTTCACAGTGAGCCACTTCTCAACACACACCAGCAGACATTCACAACGATGTTTTGTATTCTAGCGTAGTTCTAGAGTGGCAGTTATTCTCATATTATCACAGTGGCGACGCGTGTTTTGACGTTAGTGTGACCATTGGTGTGTGTGTGTGTGTGTGTGTGTGTGTGTGTGTGTGTGTGTGTGTGTGCGTGTGTGTGTGTCAGTGATGACATAAGTGACGCAGGTGGAGATATCTCGTCAGAACAATTATTATCTCAATTTTGGCACACGGACATCGACCAATTGCCACGTGGGTGTTTTTATCCATCCATCTCTCAATCTCTCTTGCGTTTGATTCAAAATGCTACGCGTTTCATATGCTTATCACAAGCTTTATTACACAAGTACGCACTCACACATTCTGAATGTTTGTCATTCCTATGTGATCGAATTACCTGCGATAATGCGGAATTATTCAACCACATGTCATTTTGCCGTGATGGAAGCTCTATAACACACGCCCATGTGTATGTGTGTGTGTCAGTGAGTGGACAGGTGTGTGAGATGACCGCCGCCATGATGTACCGATGTTGTGATCGTCTCGTGCGACTTCACCGTCGTCTCAGTCACGCCTCATCATCATCACCGTCTGGCAGCCCTACTGATGAGCATCTGGCAGCTCGGGAGATGCGTGCACATTTGTCTGCAGCGGCAGAACACTGTGTCACTTCATTATCAACGCTCGTGACAACCTCTTCCTCCCCCCCTCTTCCTCCTGCTGCTGCTGGGGCGATGACGGCTGATTCATCTTGCAGACAGCAGGCAGACCCGGCCGTGTTGCAAATGATGCAACAATACTCGGACGCACTGCTCAACATCATGCAGCAGAAAATGCAACAGCCGCCAGCGTCCCACCCCGGCTGAGACGGCAGTGCAGAGTCGGCGAGATAGAGGGGCGGGGGCGAGCTGTTTCTCCCATCACTCTGCCTCATGTTGTTCCACGTCACATATCCGTCTGTCAGGGGCAACCGCTTTAACGTGTGAATGTGTGTGTTCGTGTGTGGCTTTAATGTTGTTAATTCAGTGATGAGCGCTAGGTAGACGGATGTTTTGATAAATATGTCTTTTTTGTGATTGTGCTTATGTGTGTGCTTGTGTGTGTATGTTGAGTGCGTTTGAGACGCACACATACACACACACAGACATATACACACAGTTGATAGGCCTTGTCTGTTGATGTTCTTGTTAATAACTGAAGTACGATGTGCGCGGGTGATTTTTGCATTCCATGTTCAACCAACACTTTTCAACCACTACTCTGTATATGTGTGTGTATGTGTGTGTGTGTGCCGGTCACAAGCCGTGTAATTGTTGTTTCTATGCGAATGTGTGTGTGTGTGTGTGTGTGTTTATGGGCGAACGCCAATTGTTTGCGATGTTTTGGAGGCTTTATCAGCGGTCCTAGTTGTTGTTTGAATCGTTCAGCTGTTCAATATATTACTACACTGTGTCCCGATGTGCCTGTGTCTGCCCGTGTGTGCCCGTATGTCCGTATGAGACCAGGCACATTCCTAACAACAGTGTAGGTCAATGACCCCGAGTGTCAGAATCAAATGCTGCTTCGTGTGCTTGTTTGTGGCCAAATTGAGTCTCTGTGCCAAATGTATTTGTGTGTATGTTTGTGTGTGTTCAAGGTGCATGTGCCATATGGCTTTACAAAACCGGCTTGTTTGTGTTTTTGAGAAGCATGTTTGTATCTGAGACATGAAATGGCCTGACGGAGGCATTTGTTAACGTTCACTGTTCATAGGCAGGTCAAGTAGACACTGTTTTACTATGTACATGCAATTTGCCAATAAACCATGTGCTTGAAACCATGTGCCCCGTTTCTCTGCGTCACGTTGAAGAATGGTAGAGGCGAGCGATTATCGATTTACTGTGTATAAATATACTAGCATTAAAACCCGCCCGTTGTGCGGAACAATTCATGAAATGAAATTCATCTTTATTTAGTAAACATATTGCAAATAAAAAAAATATAGTAAATCCATAGAAATCCTGATCAATTGAAAAGTCTAAATTTAATTATTTTTATTTTGACAAAATATTATCCCTCAACCCGCCTCATATTTAAACCCACCCGTCGTACGGAATAATTCAGAACTCGAACACGATCCGTTCTGGACCTTGAAGCCAAATCCGTTAGTTTTGTATATGAACTCGTTTTAAACGGTAAAATTAAACGTTCTATTATCTATAGTTGCTGCCCCGGGACATTTATATCTCATAAACATGATCCATCGCTTAGTTTACGTTTGAAGCCCCTGATCTATACCATTGAGCCCGCGCAGTTAGGTCACCTCATATTCAAGCATACACACACAGACAGACAGAGGATCTCTTTTATATATATATAAATTGAAAAATTGAAAAGCAAAAAATTAACCTGTAAATATGTTTACCAATAGAAAGTCTAAATGTTGACATTTTCATTTAAATTTTGACAAAATAGTATTCCTCAACCCGTCTCATATTTAAACCTACACTTCGTGCGGATAAATTCAGAACACGTAACAAACAATGAAAATTCTAGCATATAAGCCCTCCTGTCGCGCGGAACAATTCATACTTTGAAATTTGTGTATAATTCATAAGAGAAAAGGAAAATGAATTAAAAAAGTAAGCCCATAAAAAGTCTAAATTTCTATATTTATATATTTATTTTGGCAAAATAGTTGTGCTAAACCGCCTCATATTTAAACCTGCTCGTCGTGCTGAATACACAATGAAAAATGACTAAACGTTTTCATCATAATATTTCCAAATATATATTTATAAATTAACATCGTCTACCATTGAAACCCTCCCGTTTCGCGGAACAATTAATTAAGTAAAATAAATATTGGATCCATAAAATAAAACGAATACAAATTAAAAAGAAAAAAGTAAATCAATAAAAAGTCTAAATATAAATGTGTTTATTTTAGATGTGGCAAAATATTTTCCCTCGAACAGCCTCGTATTTAAGCCCGCCCGTCGTGCGGAACTATTAATATAATGAATCATAAAGCAAAAAGCTTATCCAATAGAAAAATAAAAATAGGTAAATTCTTGATTTAATTATTGACAAAGTTTTTTCCCTCAACACTGCTCAAATTCACACCCGTCCTTCGTGTGTAGTAATTCAGAAGTGTAATACTATCAAAACAATGCAACTTTCTGTCGTCTCTATAATTCTAGATTAATGCTTCCGCTAAAGCAGCATATGCATATAGTTGACATTACATGATATTGCAACTCATATGCTTATGCAACTTGAAATTAAACCAATTAAATTACACAGTAAAATACAGTAGTTTACTTTGTTCCCAGTAGCATTTTACCCGCCCGTCGTGCGGAACAATTCATGTGTAAATATTGAGGACAATAAAGCCTTTATATTCAGTATAGTGTAGCATTAATTAAACTGTACGCAATAAAACCACACCATCCATGCTTGAAGCTAATATGATGCATTCTTAATTGTGATTGGGCTTCAGTGAAATTTAATCGGTGTATATTCCCGTGTAATCGCAAGTGCGCATAATAGCAGTCAAATTGGCAACATGACATTTTGACTTTACACCGCCGTAACTTCCTTCAGATACACTTTGGAAAATTACAAATTATACCGTATTGTAGAAAACTAAATTTCTAGCACGATGGTATAATTTATTTTTATGTGTAACAAATAGTTACTGAGAAATAGTAGAAAAATTAATTAATTTTAGTCGCCCGGTGTTCAAGTGTAATTTTGGATGTATTTGAGAATTTTGCCAATTTTACACGTTTTTTGTATCATTTGTGGGTATAAATTATAGCTTATCTTGTAGAACACAAAATTATCTACACAGTAGTATATTCCTGTGTAATCGCAAGTGCGCATAATAGCTGTCAAATTGGCAATATGTCCTTTTGACTTTACACCGCCGTAACTTTCTTCAGATATACTTTGGAAAATTACAAATTATACCGTATTGTAGAAAACAAAATTTCTAGCACGATGGTATAATTAATTTTTATGTTTAACAAATAGTTACTGAGAAATAGTACAAAAATGAATAAATTTTAGTCGCCCGGTGTTTAAGTATAATTTTGGATGTATTTGAGAATTTTGCCAATTTTACACGTTTTTTGTATCATTTGTGGGTATAAATTATAGCTTATCTTGTAGAACACAAAATTCTCTACACAGTGGTATATTCCTGTGTAATCGCAAGTGCGTAAATTGTGATTGGACTTCAGTGAAATTAAATCAGTGTATATTCATGTGTAATCGCAAGTGCGCATAATAGCTGTCAAATTGGCAATATGTCCTTTTGACTTTACACCGCCGTAACTTTCTTCAGATATACTTTGGAAAATTACAAATTATACCGCATTGTAGAAAACAAAATTTCTAGCACGATGGTATAATTAATTTTTATGTGTAACAAATAGTTACTGATAAATAGTAGAAAAATGAATTAATATTAGTCGCCCGGTGTTCAAGTGTAATTTTGGATGTATTTGAGAATTTTGCCAATTTTACACGTTTTTTATATCTTTTGTGGGTATAAATTATAGCTTATCTTGTAGAACACAAAATTATCTACACAGTAGTATATTCCTGTGTAATCGCAAGTGCGCATAATAGCTGTCAAATTGGCAATATGTCCTTTTGAATTTACACCGCCGTAACTGCCTTCAGATACACTTTGGAAAATGAAAAATTATACCGTATTGTAGAAAACAAAATTTCTAGCACCATGGTATGCTTTATTTTTATGTGTTACAAATAGTTACTGAGAAATAGTAGAAAAATGAATTAATTTTAGTCGCCCGGTGTTCAAGTGTAATTTTGGATGTATTTGAGAATTTTGCCAATTTTACGTTTTTGGTATCATTTGTGGGTATAAATTAGAATATTTCTTGTAGAACACAAAATTTTCTACACAATAGTATAATTTTTATAGCTGTAACACTGCTGGTTTATGAGGAATAGATAGGGGAATATTGACCAAAATATTCGCGTTTTTAGTGCTAATTTTGCCTTTTTGACTTTGTCATTTACACTTCACACCGCCGTAACTTTTTTTTTAATACACTTTGGAAAATTAAAAATAATACCGTGCTGTAGAAAACAAAATTCCCAGCATGATGGTAATATTTATTTAGATGTGTCATAGTTAGTTGCTGAGAAATAGAGAAAAAAGTACAGAAAATCGGACGCGTCGAGCTTAAATATAATTTTGAATGTACACTGAAATTTCGTCATTTTTACATATTTCATATTTAATTTTCGGATATGAATTATAACCTACCGAGTAGAACAGAATATTTTCTACACAGTGGTATAATCTGTTTGGCTGTACCATTTTTGGTTTATGAGGAGTAGATGTAGGAATATTGACCAAAATTTTCGCATTTTTCAGGGTTCATTTTGTCTTTTCACCGCCATAACGTTTTTTGGTTTTATTTTTAAAATTATAAATTTATCCTATCGTGTAGACAAGACAATTTCCAACGTAATGGTATAAATTGTTGGCGGGTACACCAAGTGGTTACCGAGAAGAAGCTTGCTGAAAATGGACCAAGGATGGTGGGACAGACAAACAGACAGACAGACACACAGACAGAGGATCTCTTTTATATATATAGATATTTATTTTTATTTTCGTCTACATGTCGCTTCACATTGAAGCAGGTCAAGCAAGCGAGTATTGCCTCAAATTTGAACTTCAAGCAATAAATACATGCTTGTGTTGGCTGGGGAAACACAGGTGGCGTCTAAGGCATGGTTGCCTGAACACATTGGCGCACCTGATGATGAATGTCAGAGCGCGAGCTGAATGGCGTGCTAGAAGAAGCGACATAATTGAGGCAAGACGGGCTTGTTGATGTCGTCTGCTTGCGCGGCCAGGAAGCCGTTATCGAGCAGGAAGCGAGCATATCCCGCCGAACTGGGCGGTTCCCTGCCCGACGGCCGGCGGTTCTGCAGGTAGAGGGCGCGCGTGAGGGGGCCTGGTCGAGGAGTCCACGGGGTGCGGTCGATATCAGTGGGGTCACAGGCGGAGAGGATCCGGCGTGTGGCCGCCGTTATCAACTTGATATGCTGCCAGTCACGCACGCCCATGCGCGTCAAGTTGGCCGGCTCGGTGAGCAGCACGAGACGCCGTCCGTCCACGTGGTTGACATGCACGAGCGTGTGCACGTACTGCGCCACTCCCAAACTGCGCAACCACTCGGCGACCTCACAGCAGCGCCAGTGCACGCAGCGAGGCACGCGCGTGTCGGCGAGGCCCAGGTGCATCAGGTCGGCGGCCGTCACGTGCCGCCAGTCGCTCGAGCAAGGCAGCGCGAGCTCGCGTGTCGCCGTCTCGCTGCTAGAACTGTCTGTCTGCAAGCTGGGTGAGATGAGAAGAGGAAGAAGACGGGAGGGCATTGCGCGAGGCATGCGACCTGACTGTCTGGCCATGACAACCGCCTTCTCAACTGCACAAGTAACAACTTGAAAAGCCAAACTCCTCACGTCACCAGGGGAGATGGCGTGTGAACTTGGTTCCTGATCTTGTTCAGTTTCCTGCATTGTTGGCACATGAGTTTGCATCGCCACAGCTGGCTGGTTTTACCAAATATTCGCAAGTCAGGTGCTATCGGCATTCGTTTAAAGTTTGATCATTTCCAGGCCAATTTTGCTTGCAAATACCCAGTGAAAACTGTGAACACGTGACTTGCACTGCGCTTAACCCACAAAATAATATCTGCGACATTATCACAGACCAGCGATCTATTACAAATTTAATTCCGAATTGAACCTCCTTTGTAGATCTGTGAAATTTGACAGATATTAAATTATCCAGTAAGTTTAACCTACACAGTTAAACAAGACTGACATTTCAATATCGCCATAAAATTGTATTTTTCTCGACGAAATTTGGCAATCAACATTTGCTCCATCACATCGCCAACACGAGCATTTACATAACAGCTCATCCTCAACAATAGCTCAATGCAAAAACACCAACAAATATGAGATACTCGGCATGTCGGCGAGCCCAGCATTACTTGAGCGCAGCCTCGAGCAGCTTGCGCAGTTGCCGAGCTCGCGTCTGCGTCATTTTAACACATCTATCCAGCGTGGAGGCCGACACACAAACTCCCCCCGGCTTGCTCACGTGCACCAGTTTATCAGCGCTCCACACGGCTATCAACTCGCTGCTCTCGTCGGACTCCTCCTCGGCGGCCGTCGGGTCGAGCAGAAGCACGGGCTGCTGCTGTGAGTCTTCTGTGCCGCCGCCCGACTGAGCCGCCAGCGTCACCACCGCCGCCACTGGCAACTGACAAGCGCGCAGACCAGGCAGGCGGTGTCTGCGCGTCACATCGACGAGCACTTGGTCACAATCTGGCTGGCAAGTGACAGCAGGCAGTGTGACACTGGCGAGCGCCGCTGATACGGCCAGCATGGCAGCCTCGAACACATTGCCGTCGTCGCAGATACACACCGCGTCGCAGTACAGCGTCCACGCCGCGCGTCCGTCAGCAGCCGCTGCGGTCAGTAGCTGTACGTCAACGCACTGTGACGCACGCAACGCCGCCGCCAGCCGCGCTGAATGTTGCTGTGCGCGCTCGGGCGGCGGTCCGGCGCCCCAGCGACTGTGACACACGGCAGGCAGTTCGAGACACGGCACCAGCACGTCGCTGCTAGACACGCCGGCGTCTGTGACAGAAGAGGCGGCGGCGGCGGTGGTGGAGGCGCGAGACAATTCGGCACGCACCCCGCACACCACCGCCGTGTTACCCAGTCGAGCCAGGGCAGAGCCGTCGGCCGACGTGATGCAGTTGGCGGTGACTGCTGTTACGCGGGCCTCGTCCGGTTCCCGCTCGTCCGCACGAGCTGCGGTCGCCGGCGACACGACGCAGCCGCGCAGGAACGCCGCCGGACTCACTCCGTCCGAGTACAGCGCCATCTAGTGGCCGCTGCAAACAACCAACACAAACATTGCACTTTATTGTCACGAAAGACGCGTGTGCTTCAAAAAGCGGTCGTTAATCCAATTATTGTTCTGACACTATGTGCGCGCCTAATTTCATTAACCTCACTAAACCATTACGCAATATGATCTACCACAGGTTGACAATATGTTTTATCATTCGATTACTAGTGATATTTGGTTGCTTTAGGCGCAGGAAAACAAGCTATATGTACAAAACGAACATAAAAAACGCATTATTATAACCTATAAACAAACAATATATTGGATTTAGCACAAATACACACGCGCGCAACACAACGCCAAAGGTAACACCAAATAACACAAAACACAAACTTCAAAACCAGAGCAAGTCACACATCAGACAGAGGCAACAATTAGAGAAAAAGATCTACAACAGTAAGCACATGACAAGAGCAGAGTAGACCCTGAAATCAGACCGTAGCATAGGGAGTGAGAGTATGTGAGGAGGGATCAAACGACAAGTTGAACAAGTACTCGAAAAGAGAAGAACGGAAAGGACTGAAGGAAGGAGCATGAACAATAGTAGCAGGAAGAGAGTTGAACAAACGAGGAGCAAAAAAAGAAAACGATTTAGCGGACCAAGTTGATTCATTGAGAGCACGAGAGGGCGAGAATTGCGGGAATATGCAGAAGATACAGTAAGGAGACCAGGAAGATAGGAAGGTTACAGGGGGTCATAAGTTTATATGCAATACAACAGATATGAAAATGATTACGGGGAATAATAGGTACCCATCGAAAATCAAACAGAAATTAGGAAGTATGACGACAAAGAGTAGGAGAAAGAACACGCTGAAGAACACGCAAAGAGTAATGAGGAACATGAAAATATAAAGAGCAGCAGTAATCAATGCGAGAGAAAGTAAGAGAGACAATAAGCTTAATTGCAGAAGGACGATCAAGAAACGGACGTATTGGATACAGAGAACGTAGGATCAATCGACAGGTCCTGGCCACAAATAATATATTACTGGAGAACGAAAGAGAAGAATCAAAGATAACGCCAAGTTCAAGCGCGGAGTCAGAAACAGGGAACGGAAGTCTGGGAGGAGGAATTCGAGGAGGGTGGAAAACAATGAACTCAGATTTAGATTGATTTAGGTAAAGGTACCTAGAAGAAACCCAAGAAGAGATGTCGGATAGAATATCAGAGATGAATGAAGAGGGGGAAGAGGAAAAGGAACAAAGAACTGAATATCGTCAGCGTAGATATGATAAGTTACAGAGTGGCGTTCAAGAATAGGACAAAGAGGATACATATAAATGTTGAAGAGTAGGGGGCCAAGAACAGATCCTTGCAGTACGCCGGAAAGAATAAAAACACAGCGAGATGAAGACGAATTGAAGTTCACTGAGTAGGATCAGTCCGAAAGATAAGATTTAATAACAGAAAGGGCCGAGGAAGTGATGCCAAAAGAAGAAAGATCAATAGATACAATAGAATGGCGTGATCAACATTTTCATTTCATTTCAGTGTATTTGTTATAGCGCCTGTCATACATGGGCGCGCAACAGCTATACAGTAGAAACAAGCGGACAAAGCTAAAACAGTTATTACGGAAACAATAAAAAGAACACATGAATGAATAAATATAACACGATTTAAGTAACGCAATAAACACATTAACACAATGAGATAAACACATTGAAGGGTGATTGAAGAGCACAATAACAGAGTACAATAAACATAATTAACATAATTAGACTAAAACATAGGTAAACACAAGCATACATGCATTCGCGCCCACACACATCAGAGAGAGGCAAAAGGAGTCAAGGAATGAGTCACGGGATCAAAGGAAATTTCGACAAGATGTTTACGTAGAGAAGAGGTAAAAGATCGATACGTGAGCGAGGAGGTGATATGAGAAGAGAACGAGTTATACAATCGAGGACCGTAGAACGAGAACGATTTAGAAGACCAGACAGATTCATTGAGGGCGCGAGGACAGCACAGAGGAGCAGAATGACGGGAATTGGGAAAGAGTAGATCAGAAAGATACAAGGTCAAGCACCGAAGACATGTCAAGAAGAACAATAAGTACAAATCCACAAGTAGCGAAGTGGGAAAACGTGTGATCAAGAACAGAAATAATAACTGATTCAGTGGAATGAGAGGGCCTAAAACCGGACTGAAAAGAAGAAATTGCTGAATTAACAAGAGAGCTGAGAATAGATTGCCGACTCAAGAAGTTCAGATTTGCGCATAAATATCTGCAATGAACCTCATTGGCCCCTAAATACACTTTCATTTACAATCCTACCACAAAGCTTCGTCACCGATAGACAGGATTGATCGCTTGCTCCCATCCAAAACGTACGACCTCGTGTCACCTCCATAAACATGCGCCTGAAACACATGTTCTCCTAAAATTCAACATAAACATGGCACATACCGATAAGCTGAACAATCACTAGGCTTTCAAAAACACGTGCGTCCTGTTCAAGATGACACCATATTATGCCAGCTTCTCGCCGTGAATGAAACATTCATTTTGTAAGGAAGTTAATCCAGGGCTGCCAGGGCTTGGCCTTTTAAGGTCAATTTGGCCTTTTTCGAACGACGTTGGCCCCCAAACCAGTGATTCTCCACGTGGGCCATATGGTCCCCCCCGGGGCCATGGGATTTTTTCCAGGAGACATAAGACCAAACTCAAAAAATGATGTAATGAAATGCGGTGGTATGCATGTGCTTGTACTTGGTTTAGTGTCATTCTATTTGCGTATGTATTGTATTGTATGTCTGTGTGTGCGCGCGTGTGTGTGTGTGTGTAAGTAACTTGGCCTTTATTGCGCTCCACATAGGCTTTTCAGCACAATAAGCTACTCTACAAACAAACAAAATAATAATAGATGAATCAATGAAAGAAAACGAAATGAACAAAACGGCAGATACAGTGACATTCGGTAAACATGCAGCCTAGTTATGTGTGTCAGTCGTGTTTCAGTCGTCGCCGTGTGTGGTTGTGTTTTCGTGGGTTCTCTTATCTTTGTGTTGATCTTGTGTGTGCTTCCCCTGTTCGGACAAGGGATTAGCCATGCCCTCTGCTGCTGCTCCTCCCTCTGCCGACCGTGTTTGTCACTGTGGTGACTCGCTCAAATCAGGGGCGTATATACAGTGCCAGGGTTGTAGTGAGTCGTTCCACGCATCTTGCGCTGCTCTATCCACCCCTGCATTGAATGCAATTAAAAAGCATCGCTTGTTCTGGATCTGCCCAACTTGCAAGAATGAATTTTGCTCATTTAAGCAGTCTCCTCCAGCGGAGAAATTGTCGGAAATATGCAGCCAGCTCACTGACATAAAGACGTCAGTGACGACCATGGAAACGACCATCGGTCTACACACCTGCGGTAAACCAGCCAGCGTAACAGAGTGTCTCGCCCCACACCGCACCCACGCACCCGTGAAACGATCGTATACCGTAGTCGTGCGTGCCGGCGAACACAAAATTCACCAGGACGAGCTCAGATCGGTCCTGAAGACTGAGCCTATTCTCGCAGCAAGATCTTCTGACAACAAAATCGTGCTGAAGTGTGGCTCTCAGGAACAGGTGGACCGGGTGGCTGCATATGTTCGCAATAACATGCATGACGTGAAGGTCGCTATCCCTGCTCCTATGCTGCAGCCGAAAGTCACAGTGGTCAATATCCCACTTGACTCGACGCCGGAGAGTCTTGCAACATCTATTCGGCTGAAAAATTCGGTTTTAGCTGATGCCTCGCCAGCGGACTTGAAGGTACTCTTCATTTCAAAGACGCGCGCTGGTGCTGGTCTCGGAGTTCTATCAGTGTCGCCGGCGGTCCGCCAGTCCATCAAGAGGGCTGGTGATCGTCTATTCGTCGATCTGACGTCATGCCCTGTGTATGACCGCTTCTGGGTGGCACGATGTCACCGCTGTGCTCGTCTTGGACACACGTCATCCCGCTGCTCCCCAAGAAATCATACGTGTTGTGGCATTTGCGCGGGGTCTCATCTGTCAAAGGACTGTCCAGATAAGTCCTCAGTGTGCTGTGTCAACTGTCGTCAGTCTAATCGTCCGCATGATCACTCATCGTTCTCGCCCCAGTGTCCCTCACTCGTCGCTGTCCGAAACGCCCTGCGTAGTCGGACGCTGTTAGCTGAGCAATGTAGCGTTGATCAGTCCGTTTCGGTATCTCCACTGCGTTCGTCATGTGACCAATGACTAATGTCTTCAGCTGATATTCCCACCACACCGTTATCTTCTACAAATCGTTTTCCTGTGCAACTGTTCTGCAAGTCTGCTGATCCTGATTATTCGCACAACAGCCTGCTGGGCTTACTCAACATACGCTCGGCTAGGAATAAGTGTCCATATATCTCCGAGCTTTTACTGTCTCATAACTTTGCTTTTCTATGCCTGGTCGAAACATGGCTCCTGGATACTGATTTCGGTTCTTTCTCAGCTAATCTCCCTGCTACTTACAGCGTACTGCATGCTCCTCGCTCTTCTTCCGGGTCTGTCAAATCCTCCGGTGGCGGTTTAAGTATAGTATATAAGTCAACTCTTTCATTTTCTATACTTGCTGTCGCTCAATTTACTTCACAAGCTTTTGAATTCTTGCCGCTATCTTTATCTTTACCCTCCATGCCAAAATTGGGAATTTTAATTGTATATCGCCCAAATCACCCTGGTACTACACCCATGTTTCTTGACGAGTTTGATTCTCTTATATTTAAATTCTCTCAATTCTTTTTGGATAACTTCATAATTGTCGGCGACTTTAATTTCTGGCTCGACAATCCTCTGGCTAATCCTTTTGCGTCCGATTTTCTTTCACTTCTTAATTCTCATAACTTGGTGATATCAAATTCCACTCCTACTCACACAGCTGGCCATGTTCTCGACATTATCATTTACCCTTCGACTTTGAGCAAGTTTCGTCTTTATGATACACTCACATTTCCTCCCGACAATACTTTTTCCGATCATTCTCTCCTTTCTTGCCAATTATACTTTTCTCCTCCCGCACCATTCAAGGGGCCCTACATCTTTTCCGCACGTGATTACAGGTCGTTCTGTCCTATCATTTTTCAATCTTTGATCTCCTCTCTTTTGCCTCCCATTACCTACCACGGCTTTCATCCCAAATTTGTGTTTGATTTTCTGTCATCTTCTCTCAGTGAGATCAATGAACGATTATTTCCACTGATCACTCGTCGTGTTCGCTCACAAACCCGTCCCCCTCCGTGGCTTTCGTCGGACTTAGTTCATATGCGAACTTCGTCCCGCCGTCTTGAGCGTAGGTGGCGTCGCTCTCGGTCGCCTAGTGACTGGGACTCTTTTTGCTCTGCTCGACATTCGTTTCTTTCTACACTGACCACGGCCAAAGCCGATTTTTATAAGTCACGCCTTGCAGACTGTGCTCGTTCTCCTTCGCGTCAGTGGTCCACTCTAAAACAGTTGACAGTTGGCAGCTCCTCTCCCAATCCTATTTCGGCTTCTACTTTTGCTCAATTCTTCCCTCAAAAACTAAATTCGGTTCGTGCCCTACTTCCTACAACCACTACAGTTCTCACTCATACTACTTCATCCTCCACTCTGTCTAGTTTCTCCCATATCTCGGTAGCTCATACTTCTCGCCTTATTAAAAAACTTAAAATTTCTCGTTGTCCTCTCGATCCGATTAATTTCTCTGCTTTGTCTGACTCCATTCACCTCCTTTCCCCCATTTTTTCCCATCTCATCAATTCTTCTTTTCTACATGGTTTATTTTTTGCCGATAAATCTGCTATTGTCACACCAATACTGAAAAAACCCACTCTTGACCCTAACTGTCCTGGTAATTACCGCCCTGTTTCCGTTCTGAGCTTCACTGCCAAGCTGCTGGAGTCGGCCATACACGAGCAATTATCACCTTTGATAAACACCGTTCTCGATCCTTTTCAATCTGGCTTTGTATCTAATCGTTCCACTGAATCTCTCCTTTTGCACCTATTGAACGATATCTTCAATCATTTTGCCTCTGGTGACTCTGTTCTGCTTGTTCTGCTGGATCTCTCTTCGGCATTTGACCTCGTCGATCATGCAATTTTGTGTGACGACCTTGCCGCTATTGGACTCTCTTCTACGGCTCTTTCATTGATGAAGTCATACTTTTCTAATCGTTCTTATTCTGTTCGCTCTAATTCCACTTTTTCGAGTTCTGTAAAACTTTCCAGTGGCGTACCTCAGGGATCAATATTGGGTCCGTTATTGTTCAATTTGTATATGTCTTCTCTCTGTCCAATTCTTCATCGTTTTCCTATTTCTTACCACATTTATGCGGATGATCTACAGCTGTACTTTCCTATCTCAAAATTTTCAGAAAATTGCATTTCTGCGGTTTTGAATAATATTACATCCTGGGCTTCATCACGCCATCTACTTTTGAACCATTCCAAGTCTGAATATATTGTGTTTCATCCTCCCAAATTATCTCCTCCAATAATTCCATTACCCCTATCTCAGTGTGTTCGTGATCTTGGTGTACATTTTGATCACAATCTCTCTTTCTCAATTAACATATCACGTGTGACTCGCTCCTGTCGTCTTATTCTCCGCCAACTTTATCCTATCCGTCGATTCCTTGATAATGCTACAGCAATCACACTTGTACAGTCCTTAATTTTCTCCAGGTTAGACTATTGTAACTCTCTTTATCTTCATGTTTCTTGTAAAAATATACGCTCGCTTCAGAAAATTATAAACCAATCTTGCCGTTTTATTTTTCTTCTTCCACCGAGAACTCCCACCTCGAAATTCATCCGCCAACTTGGATGGCTTCCTGCACGGCAGCGAATCCATCACAAGGTTTGCTGCATCATCTTCAAGATCATCCACTCCGACTCTGCTCCTCCTTATCTCCGTTCTCTTCTTACTGTTTCTGATCGTCCGGGCCGCTCACTATCACGTAGTCTCTTCTGTCCCCGTGCTCTCAACGACTCCACCTGGTCTTCGAAATCTCTTTTTTTCTCTGGACCTCGTTTGTTCAATGAACTTCCTCTTAAAATTCGATCTTCTCTCTCTTACAGGTCTTTTTCCACTTCTCTTTGTACATATCTTCTCGGTGTCTCCTCTGATGAATAATTATATTGTGTGAATAACTGTTTGATTTTTTTTTTTCTTCATCCATAGTTATTTTCAATTGTTCCTTTATAGTATATCGCTGCTTATATTTTTGTTTATGCGATACTGTTTTGTTTATTCCACATTGTATACATTTTATAGCTAGCCGTTCCTCGCGCCTATGATAATTAGAGCGCTATATGAAATACATGTTTTGTTGTTGTTGTTGTTGTTGTTGTTGTGTGAAAAAACATGGCAATAATATGTTTGTGTTTGACGATCGGAAACAGCGAGCAGGTGTGGAATGTGTTTACAGCAATAATAAAACTGTCGCTATTACTTTCGGTTATCGTTTGAGTACACATAAACAAACACTCCTATTTTCGGTCGTTATATAATTGTATAGCGCTGAAATTTATTCGTCTACGTGTGGCGTACACACTTATTCACACACACATGTTTCTTTTGTATTGATTGTCGTTGTATTATTTTAGTTTATGCGTTGCATGTTTATGTTGTGCGTGTGTTTGCGTTATATTCGTTGCGTGTTTGTTTCATTACATAAATTCATTTCATTGTATAAATTTACACACTTCGCAATATGATTGTATGTATGTTCGCACCGTGCACACCACCGGATGTGATATTTTCGTCACCTATTTGCGCCGTGTGTTTACGTCGCCGTCTGGCTATGTCATCGCCGTCTGGCTATGTCGTGTTTGTGTCGCGCTGTATATTCGCGCCGCGTGTGTGCTTGTGTCTGTCTGTTTGAGCCGCCTGTGTGCGCTGCCCATTCTCCACGCAAGCCGGCGGAAGTACTACTGTGTGTTCACACCACCCACGACGATCGTAGTCCCGCTATTTCCCGCGACAATTCACACGACTGTTTGCTCAGACATGGCACGGCACCTTCCAGACGGTCACGTGACCGGTGTCCTACTTGGAGTGAAGGTATTCCGGCCGGTGCTACAGGTGTTGGACAAGTCAGTCGAGAATAGTGCGTGCTGTCACACAGTGCTAGAGTGTTCGCTCGCTTCATTGTGCTCCCGCGACTTATTCGTGCTCCCCGTGTATTCGTGTTCAGCCGCTGCGGGTATCGTATCTTATTGTATTGTTTCGTTATTGTAATTATGTATTAATGTTATGTAAATGTGTGAATGTAATATATAGCTGATTTACTAATTGTTTTCTATGCATGTTTAACCGTACTTAACAAGTGTAGTTAACAAGTGGTGACCCCGACGTGATTGAATTGTATTATATGCGGACACCGTGTTTAACAAGTGGTGACCTCGCTAACAACTGACCACTAACAGTGGTTGTAGTAACAGCTACTTCACGCATTAACCAACTTTTACAGGTTTTACAGGTACACTAGCATCTTACATCATGAGTCTTGATCTTCGATCTCGATCTTGGTCTTGATTTTTGCGCGTCTTGCCTTGTATCGCGTATTGCCTTGTGTTGCGTCTTGGCTTATCTTGCGCGTCTTGCCTTGTATCGCGTATTGCCTTGTGTTGCGTCTTGGCTTATCTTGCGCGTATTGCCTTGTGTTGCGTCTTGGCTTATCTTGCGCGTCTTGGCCTACATCGCGTCTTGGCTTACATCGTGTATTGGCTTATCTTGCATCTTGGTTTTTATTTAATATTGTATTATATATCTTGTATAATCTTGTATTATACCGTGCGTTCTTGCATTCGAGCGTACTACTTACTTGCGAACGGCGTATCGTTTTGGTACACATCTGCGCTTAACCTACTGCGTTTTTTCGATTCTGGTTGAATTAGCCTGGAGATGGACAGTCAGTCTAAATCTTCAAAGAAGCACGCCAGCAAAGGCGACAATCAGTCAGCCAGCGACACTCAGTCTACCAGCCAAGTCATATCTACCAGCGAATCTGCCGCCGCTCGTCAGTCTACAGGTGACAAACAAACCCAACAGACAGCCGTTATGGGCCCGCCTCCTGCTTTTGTAGAAGAACACCCACACATATGGGTTATTCAGCTGGATCTGTATTTCGCTAGGGCTCAAATAACAGACGACATGCTTCGTTTTCAAACTGCAGCGTCTCTTCTGCCTCCCCATCATGTGATGGAATTTATCGACATGATTCGACAGCCGCCAGCCGATGCTTACACGCAGCTTTGTCAGGCTCTGCAGGCTCGCTTAGGCAAGACGACTGAACAAAAACTACGCTCAGTGCTGGAATCACAAGAGCTCGGAGACCGTCGTCCCAGCCAGTATCTACGGCATCTCCAAGAATTGACACGGCCGTATGTCAAAGACGGTGAGTCACCCTTGCTGAGACAAATATTTTTGAAGGGCATGCCTGAGGACGTAATGCCTTTCTTGCAGTTTTTTCCCGACGACACTCTGCTTGACACACTGGCAGGTACGGCAGATAGAATTATTTCTGCCATGCCACGCGCCAAGGCAGCAATAAACAGGGTACAGTGTTCTGAAGCCGCCGCTGATACTACTTGCACTCAAGCTCAGCAAAACATGGAAGAGCTAAAGACAATCAAACAGCAGCTAAATGAAATTCAGCGAATGCTCAGCAGATTGTCAACCGAACAGCGAACGTCGCGTAGTCGCGCAAATTCTTCAGAGCGGCAATCACGCACCCAACGCACCAAATCTCCGCGAAAATCTGCCGCATCCGGAGAACAGACAGCAGGTGAGCACAGTGCACCACCAGACAAGAAATACTGCTGGTATCACTGGAAATTCGGTGATAAAGCTCACACTTGTGTGAAACCCTGTTCGTTTCATTTAAACTGAACGGAGGGCGTGAAAGATCGCCTATTTCACCCCTCACATCATCCATCCAAGGCGACAATTCTTTACCATTTTATATCCGCGATCCAACAACAGGCTGCAATTTTCTCATCGACACTGGCGCTCAATATAGTTTATTGCCCGCCAAATGCAGACTGGTGCGTAGCTCCACTGCTTCACAGCCAGTGAAATCTCCCTTGGTGCTACAAGCTGTGAATTCATCTCGCATCAACACCTACGGAAGTATTTCTACCTGCATGTCTTTAGGTCTCAGACGCAATTTTCACTGGACCTTTATAATTGCCGATATTGACACAGCCATCATTGGTATCGACTTCCTCTCTCACCACAATATCAACGTTATCCCACGTGAACGTCAAATTGTGGACGGCGAAACCGGTTTGAAAGCCACAGGCATAACTCGCCGGAACTCGCTCAATATTTCAGTGTGCGCTCCTCAGCACGACAAAGTGTATGTAGATTTACTGTCAAAGTACCCTGGGTTGTTGTCTCCAATGGTATTTACTAGTACATCTAATCATGGCGTTTTTCATCGCATTCAAACACGAGGAAAGCCTGTTTTTTGCCGCCCGCGAAAGCTTGATGCGGCCAGGCTTAAGATAGCCAAAGATGAGTTCCAACGCATGCTCGATCAAGGTATAATACGCCCTAGCCAGAGTCCGTACGCGTCTGCCCTACACTTGGTGCCAAAAGCGCGAGATGGCGAATGGAGGCCATGCGGAGACTACAGAGCTCTCAATAATATCACAGTACCCGATAGATATCCAATTCCCTATTTACAAGATTTTACAGCAGCTCTGCACGGAACCAACATATTCACCAAAATAGATCTGGTGAAAGCATTCTTTCAAGTGCCTGTATATCCACAAGATATTTCAAAGACTGCCATTTGTACACCCTTTGGATCCTTTGAAATGCTGCGAATGCCTTTTGGCTTGCGTAACAGCGCGCAAACCATGCAGCGTCTGCTGGATACAATTCTTCGAGGACTTGATTTCATATTCGTCTACATTGACGATATTTTGATTGCTAGCAAATCAGAAACCGAGCATTTGAGACATTTAGATATAGTTTTTGATCGGTTACATGCACATGATATTAAGATTAATATCGAGAAATGTGTTTTTGGCAAGCGCGAAATAACCTTTTTAGGTCACAGAATCACCGAACGCGGCATCTCACCGCATGACGGTGCAACGAAGGCTATCACCGAATACCCACGTCCTGTTTCGCACCAACAATTGCGCAGGTATTTAGGCATGGTGAATTTTTATCATCGTTTCTTGCCGAACGCCGCGACTCTTCTCGCGCCCCTCCATCGTTTGCTGACAAATAACGCCAAGCGCTCCAAGGTGCCTGTCGTGTGGACAGATGGGGCAGAGCAAGCATTTGATGAGAGTAAAGCCGCTCTCAGCTCAGCTACTATCCTTTGCCATCAGAACGAATCAGCTCAACTTGGGTTATTCACTGACGCCAGCAATTCAAGTATAGGTGCTGTACTACAACAACTGAGTGACGGTGTCTGGCAGCCATTGGCCTTTTGGTCTAAGCAGCTCAACTCCGCTCAAACAATGTATAGCGCTTTTGGTCGCGAGGTACTTGCTGTTTACTTATCGGTGCGTCATTTTCGTCCATACTTGGAGGGTCGTGAATTTATCATCTTCACCGACCACAAACCTATTGTGCACGCTATTAGAGCACCCACAGCTAATCATTCACCACGTGAGCAGCGTCATTTGGATTTTATCCTGCAATTTACGTCAGATGTGCGTCACATCAGTGGTAAAGACAATGTTGTCTCAGACGCTCTATCTAGAATATGTTCTTGCAGTGATTTACCAAGTGTTAATATCAGAGATATGGCAGAATCACAGCAAGCCCAGTCCGATTTAATCGATTCAGCGGGTAGTTTAAAGTTGCAGTGGATTGAATTTCCCGCCATTTCCGACCGCAAACTCCTGTGCGACACGTCCTTAGACAAGCCACGCCCCTTTGTGCCTGAAGCAATGCGTAGGCGTGTTTTCCAGTCACTTCACAATATGTCTCACCCGGGTCGAACCGCCACGCTCAAGCTTATAGCTGAACGGTTTGTTTGGCCGAACATGCGCAAAGACGTTGCTAGTTGGACACGCACTTGTTTACAGTGTCAACAATCGAAGGTCTCACGACACAATTCGTCACCTGCTGCCCAATTTCAACCACCATCACGGAGATTCGAACACATCCATGTAGATATAGTAGGTCCGCTACCGTACTCGCAAAATTGCCAGTATATTCTGACAATTGTTGATCGCTTTACTAGATGGCCTGAGGCATGTCCGATACCTGATGTATCAGCTGAAACTATTGCTCGATATTTCGTATCCACGTGGATATCCCGTTTCGGTGTGCCAGCTACTATAGTGTCTGACAGGGGTAGTCAGTTCACTTCAAACTTGTGGCGAGAAATTAATAATCGTTTAGGGGCTCATATCCGTTTCACTACCGCTTACCATCCTGCGGCAAACGGAATGGTCGAGAGACTGCACCGACAATTGAAAAGCGCTTTACGAGGGTGCATAAATTGGGTTGACAGATTATCAATTGTTCTATTAGGTATCAGAGCCTGTATTAAAGAACCACTCAATTGTTCCTGTGCTGAACTTGTTTACGGTGCCAAACTTCATCTTCCTAGCGAATTTTTCCACACAAATACTAACAAAACCAACGCGTGTGAGTTTGCAAGACAGCTCTCTCAGCATTTCAGCTCCGTGAGACCACAGCAGCCGAGACCTGTCGACAAAGCAGTCTTCAAGCTGCCTGCGCTGGATTCGGCCGACTTCGTGTTTGTGCGGCACGACGGTCATCGCCGTCCATTGCAGCCGGTGTACGACGGGCCGTACAAGGTGCTCAACAGAACACCGAAGACGTACACCATTGAACGCAACGGCTCAGATGTCGTTAACATTGACCGACTGCGACCAGCCTTCATTGACAACAATATACAGCCAACGCCGGAGACAGATAGCACATTGTTCGCGGTTCCAGTGCCACAACAACATGCTGGTACACGTCCAGCAGAGCAACAATTATCTGGTGACACAGCAACGCCACAACACATTCATTCTCGATCAGGCCGACGCATCAGGCCACCTGTTCGTTTCTCGCCCTGATCTGAGGAGGGGGCTCCTGTGGCGTACACACTTATTCACACACACATGTTTCTTTTGTATTGATTGTCGTTGTATTATTTTAGTTTATGCGTTGCATGTTTATGTTGTGCGTGTGTTTGCGTTATATTCGTTGCGTGTTTGTTTCATTACATAAATTCATTTCATTGTATAAATTTACACACTTCGCAATATGATTGTATGTATGTTCGCACCGTGCACACCACCGGATGTGATATTTTCGTCACCTATTTGCGCCGTGTGTTTACGTCGCCGTCTGGCTATGTCATCGCCGTCTGGCTATGTCGTGTTTGTGTCGCGCTGTATATTCGCGCCGCGTGTGTGCTTGTGTCTGTCTGTTTGAGCCGCCTGTGTGCGCTGCCCATTCTCCACGCAAGCCGGCGGAAGTACTACTGTGTGTTCACACCACCCACGACGATCGTAGTCCCGCTATTTCCCGCGACAATTCACACGACTGTTTGCTCAGACATGGCACGGCACCTTCCAGACGGTCACGTGACCGGTGTCCTACTTGGAGTGAAGGTATTCCGGCCGGTGCTACAGGTGTTGGACAAGTCAGTCGAGAATAGTGCGTGCTGTCACACAGTGCTAGAGTGTTCGCTCGCTTCATTGTGCTCCCGCGACTTATTCGTGCTCCCCGTGTATTCGTGTTCAGCCGCTGCGGGTATCGTATCTTATTGTATTGTTTCGTTATTGTAATTATGTATTAATGTTATGTAAATGTGTGAATGTAATATATAGCTGATTTACTAATTGTTTTCTATGCATGTTTAACCGTACTTAACAAGTGTAGTTAACATACGTCCCGATTCTGTGTTGATTTTTGCTGTTATGATATTCGTTCGGTTTTTTACCCATTCGGCGTTGGTTCGTGTCTAGAGTCGTATATATTTCCTGGGGAATACAATTAGTGATCAGTTTCGGGCGAAGTCGAGTCGCCGTTGCTCTATCATCTGAGTAGCAGTCGGCTGTGGTGGTTCACTCTGGTTAAATCAATTTTACCACACACAACATAACATGAAATATATGACATTTTTACCACACACATATATATGACATTTTTCAATTTTACCACACACAACATAACATGAAATATATGAGACAAGGTTTGGACGCACAAGAGAGTGTGTTCTCGTGCACACACATTTCATACTTGACGCCTCGGAACATTCTAGTAATTTCTGCTTTGGCGTACCCATCAGCGATGGCGTCTATTGATGCAAACATATATAAACATTTAATATAAATCACATATAACAAATTATACAGTAAATTTACAATGAAATTAGTTAACATGACATAAAATGTAATACGCCGAAAACAATAAGCACACAATAAGCCGAAAACGCAATAAGCTGAAAACAGTGAATGCCTTAACGAAACAAGTAACAAATCTAAACGTCTTGATTTGAACGACATTCATTTGTAATTAACTGAAAATTAAACAAGCAAATACAAAGTAAAATACATAAATTATAATATTTATAAATATTGAATGAGGAATGAAAATGATCAAAAGATTAATTAATAAAAGCATAGACAGACACTACACGGCCATCCTAGTAGTTCAAAATCTATGCCGATGACATCCAATTCCTCATCCCTGTCACTCCTGATACTCCCTCCTTTCTCTCTGATATACTTTCTGAAATTTCCTCATGGGCCGCCTCTCGGCAGCTGTACTTGAATACTTCTAAGTCTGAGTTCATCGTCCTCCATCCACCTCGCATTTCACCTCCTCTTCTCCCATTTTCTATCTCAACTGCTGTTCTGTAGTTCTGTATTGGGGTGTGCGTGCATTTGTGTGTGAGTGTGAGCGTGTGCGTATGTATGTATGTATGTGTGTGTGTGTGCTTGTGTGTAGTTCTGTATTGGCGTGTGCGTGCATTTGTGTGTGAGTGTGAGCGTGTGCGTATGTATGTATGTATGTATGTGTGTGTGCTTGTGCGTATGTTCTAGTGTAGTGAGTGTCAAGGGCATAAGCGGAGCTAGTGTAGTGATGATTGAAAGCTGTAGTGTAAGCTGATGCGCGTGTGTGCGCATACAGTGGTGCGTTGTTGCGCTTATGAGCTTTACAGTTGGGAGTTCAGCTATGAAGTTGTTGGTAAGAAGGGCAGTGCCATACGAGGCGTGGTTGTGTGTGTTGTGAGCTGTGGTGGTACAGGAATTGTGTTAGTGCGCGGTTGAGTTGTTCTCGTGGCGTTCTGTGTAATCTTCTTGGTTGCGTTTTTGCTCGTCATTCTCATCTCTACGGCCTTGTTTCATCTTCATCTTTAATACATCGTGCAATCTTCCGTTTGTTATTGGGTGAAGACATGGAGCACAAGTTACAAGCTATTTCGGCGCCGCGTACGGAGGCAACGTTGGATTTCAGACTCGTACCGGAATACGATGGGACGACAGATCCGTCTGCATGGATTGGGAAGGTGAAAAAGATATGTCGTTTGCACGGAGTGAGTCAAGTGGCAGTGGTGGCCGGCATGCGCCTCTTGGGTGATGCTTATGAAGTGGTGGATGCCTTGTCTGACAGTGACCAGCTGGATATGTCTAAATTGGAAGAGGAGCTTCAAACCGCGTTCGGAATGGATTCATTCACTGCTTACGACGAATTCACAAAACGGAAGTTAGTGACTGGCGAAAGTGTCAACTTTTTATTGGCAAGTCTACGCAGGCTGGGCAAACGATGCAACATCTCCGACGACGTTTCGTTAAAATGTGCGTTTGTGGCGGCCCTCCCTCAACACGTGAGGCAGACCATGCGAGCAAACGCCAGACTTGATGCTATGGGCATGGAGGAAGTTGTGGACCGGGCGAGAGTAGTGCTGGCAGAGTCAAACGCTTCTGGATGTGGACCGGCAATTGACCAGCAGCCTGAAGGGGGCGCAGTCGCTACCGTGGTGGCACACGCCGCATCACCGCGACGCGTAGGAACGTCTCCAGCGAGGTGCTATGTGTGTCACAAGGTGGGTCATATAGCGCGTTATTGTAGTCAGCGACAAATGGCGACAATTGAACGAGGCGTTGGCGATCCGAAAAGCCGTGCACGACTGACGTGTTATACCTGCGGCAAATACGGACATATTAGCCCTGTGTGTCCTTTAAATGCCAAAGGAGAGGAGGCCTCGACGCGAGCCTTTTCTCCGCAGTGAATCCAGCGTCGCTGATCACACTGATGGTCACCGTAAATGGCAGGCGGTGCCGAGCAATGCTGGACACTGGTTGTACTAGGAGCCTAGTATACAAACGTTTATGTGATAGCCGTTTAAGAAGAACTGATACAACATTGGTAACTATCAGTGGTGACGAGATGGCGTGTGAAGGAGAGTGTCGCGTAGACGTTGAAGTGGACGGTGCAAAAAGAATTGACATCGACGCCCTGGTGGTGAACCACAGGCCTGTTGGTATGGACGTCGTACTTAGATTGGACTGCGTGAAAGCGTTGGGGGGATTATCGTTGGATGTCGACCTACATCCCTCCTTTGGACTAGATTCACAGGCATGGTGTGTCAGCCGCACAGAGGACGCTATGGCGGTGGCGGAAACCCAATGTCTCTCGATAGAGCACAGCGATTTCTCTGCCACATACGATAAAGAGCGAAATTTTTGGAGCGTCAAATGGAAATGGGCCACTCAACCAGAGATTCTGACTAATCAGACGGCTGAATACAACATTCCTCACAACCTTCGGGAAGCATACAAAGATGAAATTCAGCATTGGATCAGTGAGGGCTGGTTAATAGAGCACGACTCGAAGATCCATGGACCAGCAAAGGGACTTATACCACTGATGGTGGTAAATCAGAAAAACAAGTCCAAAGTTCGCCCAGTTATGGACTTTCGTCAACTCAACCACTATATCGAGCTGCACACTGCAGAAGCTGATGTTTGCCATCAAAAGTTGCGGGATTGGCGAAGAAAAGGTGACAAAATTGCACTACTGGATTTGAGAAAGGCATACCTTCAGATACATGTTGACCCCGAGCTCTGGAGTTATCAAACGGTGATTGTACAAGGGAAGAGATACTGTTTGACACGGCTCGGATTTGGACTCAGTGTTGCACCAATGATTATGAAGGTTATCGTCGAGTATGTGCTGGCTCAAGACGACGTAATCCAGGGTTCAGCTTCGTCGTATATTGACGACATCATTGTGGACGAGTCGGGAGTAACCGACTCCCGACTCGGTACCGTCGTAACCGTTCCCCCTGCGGTAGGGGGGTTAGAATTCTGCCGCCGTAGCTGCCGCGTGTCGTAAAAGGCGACTAAAGGCAGACATGTCTGGTCAGGTTTCTGCCTGCTACCGGTAACATGTAACCCGGTACAACCAGCCGCATGGTCGGAATGTCGGCGACTAATCCGGCCCCCCACTGGCCTATGCCAGTGAGGAGGGTGGCCAGACACCCAGCAGGAAGAAAAACAAGACCTGTCAAAGGGCGGATGAGCTGGTTAGCAGCCAACGGCCATCTGGAAACCCTCCCCCGTCGGATCGGCAAACAGGATCCTGGCCGCTGAGTGTCACGTCACCCGGGGTGTAGTGGTGGCGTGACGCAACACTCGTCTTTGGCCTGCGCGTCGAACCCCGACGGGGCCGCTGTTTGGCTCCTCGACAGTGGAGAGAATGGTCCGACGCCGGCACGGGTGGCCGGATAGGGCTCAAGAGGGTCAAGGGTGAGGTGCCTGGTGCTCGATGGGGGTCCCGCCCGGTGCAGTGTCCGCCGTTTGCAGTGGGGCTGCAGTTGCTGTGTCCAGATGGACCGGTGGGGGTCACTGGTCCGGGCCCTGTGCTGTAGCTCCCGCGGACTCGTACCGGGCGGAGCTCGCAGCGAGCTCAGGGGTATTCGGTGCCCGTACAGCGCGCACCACCACTGGCGTGGCATCCCATGCTGGCTCTGCCCGTCCCCCCAGTAGGGCCCCGTGCAGAGGAGGGTGGTCGTGCGCGCAGAGACAAACAAACAATTCATGGCTTCAAAAACTCCAACCACCCCACCTGCTGGTCGTCCATCGGGCGATCGGCCACGGCCGCCGAAAGGTGGTCGTACTCTGAGCCACTTGCACGGCGACAGTCGTGCTGCACCTGTGCCGATGGTGCTGGTTTTTACCAGCACCAATGAACACGTGAAATTGTCCTCGCTGAACCCATTCCGTCGTCTGGATGGTTTCAAGAACATCGGAGACGCGCCTGTCGAGGCCAGCCGACAGAGAGACGATTCTCTGCTGGTTAAATACGGCAATGAGACGGCAGCATCCCGCGCGATGAAGGCCGACACATTCCGGTATCGCGTGGGTACGGGTGAAAACAAGCGTTGGGTGAGCACCCCCATCTCGGTGTGTGCGCACTCGACTTTGAACCACGCCAGAGGTGTTCTGTTCTGTCGTGCGCTAGAGGGTGTTGATAACGATTAAATCTGCGACGGTTTGTCATCCCAGGGTGTCATCCGTGTGGAGCGCATCGTCCGACGGCGTGAGGGTAGCGAGGTGCCAACGCACTCTTTCTTCCTCACGTTTGACGGTGCTGTTCTGCCGGATGACATTAAGATCGGTGACATCCGTCAGCGTATCCGTGTCCGCCCCTACGTACCCAACCCAATGCGATGCTACAGGTGCGAACGTTTCGGGCATACGAGCTCCCGCTGCAACCGTGCTGAGATCTGCGGACGCTGCTCATCCGAACGGCACACCGCTGCTGATTGCGACAATGAGTATTTCTGCGTCAATTGCAGGAGCAGCGGTCATGCGTCCTCGTCGCGTGACTGCCCGGAATGGCTGAAAGAAAAAGAAATTCTGGCTATCCGCGCTGCCCAGCGCTGCAGTTTCGGCGAGGCGCGTGCTGTATATCGCAGCTCGCATCCGTCGGGCCCGTCCTTTGCCGGCGTCGTCACGAAGTCGGCTCAGCCTCCACAGTCTGTCGACTCGTTTTTGGAGAAGCTGACTGTTGGAGACTTCTTGAAGCTGGCGGGACGAATGGGCTTGAAGCTGGTCGTACCTGGGGCTGATAAACATGAGCTTGAACCAACACCGGTTGATCGGCGGCCTGAGGAGGCTGCCGTGTCGCGGTCGCCAACGGCCGCACCCCAGCGGTCCCAGGCGTCCGCGACCCAGCGGTCCCAGACGGCCGCAACCCAGCGGCCCAAGGCGGCCGCTCCCCAGCAGCCTGAAAAGGCTGCTGAGCGGCGACCTCAGCGGGTCGCCGATCGGCCGGTCAGCCGGCCGATGGACCGCGCTGGCAAATCGGCAGCGATGCCGGTTAGTCAGGGCGGCAAAAAACCGGCCGCTCAGCAGGCTTCCAAGCCAGCAGAGCGGTCGTCTCCGAACCGGAGGAAATCCGGAGACTGGACGGTGGTTCAGCACAAGAGCCGCCGTTCGGTCAAGTCAGCCTCGCCGAGGAGTGACCGGCGAGCATCTCCCGGTCACAAAGCGAGCGCGGTCCCTGCATCTCCGCGCTCGGCGGTTGCTAGCGCACCGCCTTCCGCACACGACGGAGCGACTCCCACCACTGCCATGGAGGTGGAGAGTTCCTCTAAGCGGAAGCTCTCGGCCTCTCCAAGTGGGTCCCCACCTGACTCGGAGAGAGGACGATCGGCTAAGCGATGCGATTAGGTACCTGTGCTACCTGGTTGTTAGTGTATATGTGCCTTTTTAACGGGAATATTTATATGTATTTTATTCTATTATATTTATTTTTATGTCCATTTTACAATGGAATATTAGAGGTATTAGACCGAATTTTAATGATTTACTGCATATTTTACACTCCCGACAACCATCGATTTTAGCAATACAGGAGACTAAGCTTTTAACTTCTTCGTATTTTAGTATTCAGGATTTTAATGTTTTTAGATATGATAATCCCAGCTCGACTATAGCCCATGGCGGGGTTATGCTGGCTGTTCGCACCAGTGTACCCTGTCGCCGCCTGCATATTCAGTCAGATTTGCAGGTGGTTGCGGTTCGGTGCTGGCTCGGTGGTAGGGAGGTGAGTGTGTGCTCATTGTACCTGCCGCCTGGTCGCCCGTTCCCAAGGACTGACGTCGAGTTTTTAATCAGTTCACTTTCACCCCCTTTTTATGTGTTAGGCGATTTTAATGCTCACAGCCCTTTTTGGGGTTGTGATGCATATTGTAGCCGTGGTTTTATTATGGAGGATATTTTAACTGTATTAGACATAGGTATTTTAAACACAGGCACATATACGCATTGTACCATGCCATCGGGAAGCATGTCCGCTCTGGACCTCAGTCTGTGCAGTCCCAGTCTGCATGCATCCACGAGCTGGACCGTTGAGAACAGTCTGTATGGGAGTGACCACTTCCCTATATGGATCTGTCTCAATGAGGTACCTAGGTTGGGAACACGACCACCGAGGTGGAATTTCAAACGAGCTGATTGGGTCCGCTATGATTGTTTGACACTGGAAGCCATGGGCAACCCCACACTTCGACCCAGCGTCGATTGTTTTACTGAGGCCATTGTCACCTGTGCCAAACAGAGCATTCCGCGTACGGCATCGCGTCACCGGCGGCGTCCTGCTCCTTGGTGGACAGACGCGTGTGCTACGGCGTTGCGAGAGCGACGTCGTTGCTGGGGTCGCTTCCGGCGCAACAGCACGGTGGCAAACATGCTTTGCTTCCGTCACGCTCGCGCAAAAGCTCGATGGACCTTTCGCGAGGTGAAGCGGGCCTCGTGGGTGTCCTATGTGTCCAGCATTAATCGGCATTGTCCTATATCCACCATATGGGACCGTATGAAGCGCATCTCTGGTAAGTACCGTGCCAATCCACTGCCTTCTCTGAAGATCAGTGGCGTGGACGTGATTAATCCGGAGCATGTTGCTGACGAAATTGGCCGATATTTAGCGGAGCGCTGTCGTGCAAACGTAGACGACCCTGATTTTGCGGCGATCAAACAGCAGTGCGAGAGATCACCCGTTGATTTCACCACCAGCTGTCAGCTGCCAATCAACAGCGATTTTTCTGCATCTGAGCTGAGAACGGCCTTGCGATCGCTTCGCGATGTGGCTGAAGGCCCTGATGAGGTGCACAACCTCATGCTGAAACGTCTCTCGCCCGCAGTGTTGTCCACCTTGCTGCAGGTCTTCAATGATCTGTGGAGTGGTGGGCAGTTTCCGGCCTCCTGGCGACGGGCAATCGTGATACCCATCATGAAACAGGGCAAATCGGGCGATCACCCGTCTGACTATCGCCCGATATCGCTTACCTCCAGTCTCTGCAAACTGTTTGAGAAAATGGTTTGCAGACGGCTGGTATGGTTTCTGGAACGCGGTCGGCTGTTCAATGATGCTCAGTGCGGATTTCGCCAGGGTCGCTCAACGTTAGACCACTTGGTGACCATTGACTCTCGCGTACGTGAAAGTTTCACGCGAGGTCACCACGTCGGGGCGATATTCTTTGACATCGAAAAGGCATATGACACCACATGGCGACATGGTATTCTTCGCAAACTGCATCGCTGTGGTGTCAGAGGCAACATGGGGAGGTTCGTACACAATTTCCTTTTGCACCGCACATTCTGTGTGCGTGTGGGGAACTCCCTGTCTCGTTCGTTCGATCAGGCAGAAGGCGTTCCACAGGGTAGTGTGCTCAGCGTGGCCCTTTTTGCCATAATGATCAACGACATTGACGATCATTTGCCTCCCTCGATTGGACGGTCTCTATTTGTGGACGACTTCGCCATATGGTGTTCTTCCCGCAGCACTGTTGCTGTCCAGCGTCAACTGCAGCTGGCGGTGAATAAAATAGAGACTTGAGGAACGCGTAACGGCTTCCGCTTCTCGACGTCCAAAACGGTCGGTGTACACTTCTGCCGGCGTCGAGGTGCCTGCCCTGACGTGGAAGTGGAATTGTACGGCAGTGCTGTCCCATTCCAACGCACGGTTCGGTTTTTAGGGGTCACGTTGGACTCGCGCTTGACCTACACCGACCATATTTCACAGCTGAGAACCACTTGTCTAAAGGCACTGAATGTGCTGAAGACTGTTTCCCGCATGCGGTATGGAGCAGATCGACAGTCCCTTCTCCTTCTGTACCGCTCGTTAGTCAGGTCGCGTCTCGATTACGCAAGCATCGTATATGATCTGGCTTCGGAGTCAGCAAAAGGCCGTTTGAATGTCGTACACCACGCAGGGATACGCATTGCCACCGGCGCGTTTCGCACGTCGCCAATCGTCAGCCTCCTTGTTGAGGCTGATGAGGCTCCGCTGGCGCTCCGTCGTCAAGAGCTGGTCATGCGTTATTCTTGCAAGCTGGCAAGCACCCATGAAAACCCCGCGTATGACGTGGTATTTTCCCAGCATGTGCCTGAGCAGCAGCAGCTTCCAGGACCTCAGTGTTCTGTGCTGTTTTGCAGCAAAATGAGGGCACTGCTGGAGTCATGCGGATGGGTGCTAACGACGTCCTCATACAAGAATACACGGCGGAGTCACCCTGGGAATTGGTCACACCCGAGGTTGACGTCTCGCTAGCAGCTCTGCCGAAACACCGTACAGTGCCCAGTGTGCTTCGCTCAAACACACTGGAGCGAATTCATTCTTACGGACGGTATACTGCCGTGTACACTGATGGATCTAAGTCGGCCAGTGGTGTGGGTTGTGCGTTTGTAAGTGGAGGTATGTGCCGCTCGAGCACGCTGCCACCGAGCGCCTCCATTTACACGGCTGAACTTCACGCTATCCTGCTGGCCCTGGTTTTTATTCGCTCATCTTCTTTTTCATTGTTTTTAGTTTTATCTGATTCCCTTAGTGCTTTAACTTCATTATCGTCTTTCTCCTTACATCCTCTTATACAGAGGATTTTTATCTCTCTTGACATCATCCACCACCAGGGCAAGCGTGTAAAGTTCTGCTGGATTCCGGCCCATATTGGTATTTTGAGCAACGAGCGAGCTGACAGAGCCGCAAAAAGAGCTGCTGAACGAGACTTTTATTCATTTTATTTTAACTTTCCCATTCCGTATTCGGACTTTTATCCTATTATACATCGTTTTATCCGTTCTCGCTGGCAGCTCTCCTGGGACGAATGTGGTTCTAACAAATTAAAAGCTGTGAAGCCCGAAATCGGACATTGGATGTGCTCTTGTCGCCGGAAGAGGTCCGAGGAAGTGGCGCTCTGTCGTCTGCGTGTGGGTCACACGTACGATACGCATCGCCATCTTCTACTCGGACAACCTGAACCCACGTGCAGCGCATGTAATGTACGTCTCTCCGTGCAGCACATCCTGGTGGAATGCCCATCATTCTCAGAGGCGCGTCAACGTTTTCTTGGATCGGTTCGGACTATTCACGATGTTCTCGGACAGGAGCAATCGGCGGTCATTGAGGGCCGCATTTTTGAGTTTTTACGGCTTTTGCCTTTTAGAATTATTTATTGAGTTTTATTTCTTGACTTTCACATTCATTTTGTTCACTATCACACTTATTTATTTCATCATTCCATTCCTCATGTCCATCATTTTTGGTTGTTTAGGCTGTGAATAGACTGGGGGGTGCCGTATGGTCCCAGAGGCCGGTGCACCCCATAAACACAAATAACGAACGAGTCGGGAGTAACTGCGGAAAAGGTGAGCGAACATTTTAATCAGTTTGGCCTGGTGTGCAAGGCGGCCTCGCGGGCCAATCCGACTTGTCGCGTATTGGGGTTGAGTCTTCAACGCGACAATGGCAAGTTGTCATGGACAAGAGACAACATCATAGAAGAGTCAAGAGGCCCGATAACTCGGAGGAAAGTTTTCAGTTTCTGCGGGCAGGTGATTGGGCACCTACCAGTGGGAGGATGGATGCGAGTCGCGGCTTCATTTGTAAAGAGACTGGCAAATGAATCAAGTCAAGGTTGGGATGACGAGATTGTGGATCAAAGATGTTTGAGTGTATTGAAACAGTTTGCAGATAGAGTTAAGAACGAAGACGCTGCGAGAGGAACGTGGAGTGTGAAAGGAAACCAGATGAATGTTTGGGTAGATGCAAGCCAGTTGGCGCTGGGGGTGGTGCTTGAAATAAACGGCGACGTGGTAGAGGACGCATGTTGGCTACGAAAGGACAGTCAGCATATTAACATGGCGGAAATGGATGCTGCTCTAAAAGGGCTGAATTTGGCTGCAGCGTGGAATATGGAAAATATAACAGTAAAAACCGATTCGTTCACTGTTTTTCGATGGATGAAAGATGTGCTTACCGGAGCCGTAAGGGTAAAAACCAAGGCTATTGGAGAATTATTGATTAGGAGACGACTCGAAACTCTCAAATGTGTGAGGGAGGAGCTAGGACTGGCAATAGAAGTTGTCCACGTACCATCGAAAGAAAACATCGCCGATGTTTTGACCCGAGTGCCTCTCAGGTGGTTGAATGCTTCAGAGGAATCGAATGTGTGTTGCAGCGGCACTCCACGGGAGAGCATGAGTGAGGCAGAGATGAAAGAGGTGCATCAGCTGGCAGGACATCCGGGAGTACGGAGAACGCTGTACTTTGCCAAAAGGAGGAACCGCTTCGCGACAAGAAGACTAGCACACAATGTAGTGACATCATGCGACTCGTGCCGTTCTATTGACCCCGCCCCTGTGAAGTGGGAGCGAGGCAGCCTGACTGTGAAAACCGTTTTGCAGCGACTGGCAATGGACGTCACTCACTACCGCGGGACATCGTATTTGTCTATTATTGATTGCGGTCCATCGCTTTATGCAATTTGGAGAGCGTTGTGGCGAGAGGACTCCAAGCATATAGTAGATCAATTGCAAGAAGTATTCTTGGAACGAGGAGCGCCACGAGAAGTGCTGCTTGACAACGGAACAGCATTTTGCAGTCGGGAATTTCGATGCTTCTTAGCAGGGTGGAAAATCAACCCCATGTATCGTTGTGCCTACGAGCCACACGGTAATGGTGTCATTGAGAGGTGCCACCGGTCGGTAAAGGTCATTGCAGCTCGGTGTGGCTGCTCGGTTCAAGAAGCCGTCTACCGATACAACGTGTCACCGCTTGACGATGTGAATGAATTTTCAGCTCCAATGAATCGTCTCTACAAATATGTTGTAGGTGTCCGCGGAGTTGATCCAGAAGCAGCACAAGTGACGAGACCCATTAGAGGTCCAGGAGCGTATCGGCCGGGTCAAAGAGTGTGGGTGAGGAGACCTGGCACACGATGTGATAGATTGTCTGCGCGTGGTGTGGTTACTTCCAACATATCTGAACAGGCGGTGGAAGTCAACGGAGTACCGTACCACTACAAGGATATTAGACCGAGGGGCGAGTCGGAAGAAATGAAGACAACACTGCATCAGAGCGCAGCTGACTCAACTGATGAGGTTCCTATGACTCTGCGGTTTCAACATGAAGTTCCGGAAGAAGTGGCCCAAAGCCAGCAAGCGGAACTTAGAAGGAGTGAAAGAATCAAACGAAGGAGAGAGTGCCAACTATGTGATTCTTGAGAATCAGAGGGAGGTGTAGTTCTGTATTGGCGTGTGCGTGCATTTGTGTGTGAGTGTGAGCGTGTGCGTATGTATGTATGTATGTGTGTGTGTGTGCTTGTGTGTAGTTCTTTATTGGCGTGTGCGTGCATTTGTGTGTGAGTGTGAGCGTGTGCGTATGTATGTATGTATGTGTGTGTGCTTGTGCGTATGTTCTAGTGTAGTGAGTGTCAAGGGCATAAGCGGAGCTAGTGTAGTGAAAAGCTTTGAAAGTGTAGTGTAGTGTAGTGAAAAGATTGAAAGCTGTAGTGTAAGCTTATGCGCGTGTGTGCGCATACAGTGGTGCGTTGTTGCGCTTATGAGCTTTACAGTTGGGAGTTCAGCTATGAAGTTGTTGGTAAGAAGGGCAGTGCCATACGAGGCGTGGTTGTGTGTTGTGAGCTGTGGTGGTACAGGAATTGTGTTAGTGCGCGGTTGAGTTGTTCTCGTGGCGTTCTGTGTAATCTTCTTGGTTGCGTTTTTGCTCGTCATTCTCATCTCTACGGCCTTGTTTCATCTTCATCTTTAATACATCGTGCAATCTTCCGTTTGTTATTGGGTGAAGACATGGAGCACAAGTTACATGTTCGCAATCTCGGCTGTATCTTTGTCTCTTCGCTCTCCTGCTTTGACAATATCGTTTCTGTCGCTCGCACTTGTCGTCTTATTTTGCGCTCTCTCTACTGTAGAGTAAATAGAGATGTATTCAATGAAGATGATGACGACAATGAAATGATGGCACTGAAATGCACTCTTGAAAACAAAACTTATAATAAACAATAAACACTTTGTGGCCTCGCACCAACCACAATTACAAATACACCACCAACACACGAACACCACCAACACTCACAACGCTCAAAACCAGACTGCCTGTAGCTCGCTTCAGCCACACGCACAGGCGTCACACGTCACAATGTCAAAGTACACTGACCAATCAGAACACAGTACGCGAGTCACGTGACAAGCCAAGTCACATGAACCATACGCACACGCAGACACGCACATACACAGTAACTCGCATTCATGGAAAAGAGCAGGCACACCATTCGCGCACTTGAACATACACATACATACAGACATACAAACACACCTACGCGGTTACACGATTTCATCACACTGTACATACACAATACGAATACCTATTACATGCCCCCATGGTGTTCACACCAATCAAATACAATACAAAATCGAACCAATACAGCGGCAACAAAAACCTACACATGATACAGGCAATCAATAATTAAAACTAGTGCATAACATAGTCACGGTGCCAGGCAGGAGCTCTTCTCTGTCGCGTAGGGCGGCTGTGACTCACCGATTCACTGGCTTCTGCAGACACAGCATCACCGTCGTCGCCGCTACGAGGTCTGAGGTCGCGCACGTGACGCAACATGCCGTCCACCTCGACCACCTGGTCAGACGCCACCGCCGTAACACGACCCTCGACAGACGGTTGAGTGCACCTCGTACCACTGTTGCGCACCCACACTGGATCACCGGTGTCAAATGCATCAGTTGTCTGACGCGGCGTCATACACGCTCCCTGTTCACCCACAATATCACGCCAATGATAGTTGTACAGTACGTGTGCAGGCGTTCCCTTGCGGTCACTGAAAGGACTCGTATTATACAGATGTACAGCTTCACCGATGGAACAGATCTTGCGAGCAGCAATCACCTTCACAGTGCGGTGATTCCTTTCTATAATACCATTGCCACTGGGTCTGTACGCCGCTCGAAATCGCACCTCTATACTCCACTTTGCTGCAAATGCTAGAAACTGCTGACTTCTGAATATAGTCGCATTGTCACACAATAGCTGAGTGGGGAAACCTCGCTCAAGGAACATCTCTTCAAGGTGTCTCGTGATATTATCAGAGTCGGATCGCCTCAGCAATCGCCACAAAGAAAATCTTGATGGTCCACAGTCAATCACGGACAGATATTCTTGACCTTGAAAGTGTGTGACGTCTATAGCGAGTCTGTGCCATATCTCTCCAACTGATAACTCATCTCTTGGCCATTTTCGCGGGGCAGGATCGATTGATTGGCAAGTGTTACAACTCGCCACCACGTTTTTCACTTGTCTTCTGGATACCGGTGAAGAACACTCCCTCCGCGCAAAAAATAGTGTTCTCCGCACGCCAGGGTGTCCGGCACGCTCGTGAATTTTGCGTATGTTCACCGTGTCATCACGTGGTACAACGGTTGCAGCGGCAGAAGCACTTTCAGTCAGCCATTTCTGCGGCACACGAGTCAGCAAATCGGCGCGGTTTTTCTTTGATGGTACCAGCTCCACATCAATTATCAATTCAAGTTCGTCGGCTAATTGTTTTACTATGTTTAATCTACGACGAATCAACAGCTCGTTCTGTGCCTTGGTGCGCACCCGCGTCCTGCCACTCAAAATGTCGCTAATCCATCGACACACTGTGACAGAGTCGGATTTGATCAAGAGGTTGGTCATATTCCAGCTCACCGCCATATTGATCCCGCGAATTGCGGCGTCCAATTCCGCCATATTTATGTGAGCTGTCTTGTCTGATCTCAACCACGAGGCGTCTTCAACAATATCTCCGTCGACTTCGAGCATAACTCCGAGTGCCAAAGAGCTCGCGTCGGTCCATATTGTTGCCTTTTTTGAGTTAACACTCCAGTGACCTCCCACAGGATCTACTTGCCGCACTTGTTTGTCAATGAAGGCTAACATATCGCGAATTCGGTTATCGTCGTCAATTCGGTCGTCCCAGCCTTTTGTAAGCTGATTGGCTCGCCGTTTAGCAAACGCTGTCAAAATTCTTAGCGAGCCACAGACCGGCATGTGGCCTACCAGCTTACCGCACCACGAAAATACGTTTCGGCGCGTTAGATCTGCCGGTGGTGGGTCGATTTTGTTGTCTCGATTCCAAACCATATCTCCATTCTTTCTCGACACTCTCAGACCCAGCACACGAGCACCATCTCTCAGGTTGTCCGGTTTCTTGCTCACCAAACCATATTTTCCAAGAAGACCACACACCTTTTCCGCGCTGACTACATTGAGGTCAACAAAAATATCATCCAGATAAGCGGAAGTCCCTGCGCTCACACACTCATCTTGCTTCAACACATAATCCAGTATTGTCTGCAGAACGGCGGGTGCCACACTCAGACCGAAACCCATCCTCGTTAAGCAGTATCGCTTGCCGTCAAATATCACTGTCTGATATGGCCACAACTCCTTTTCGACGTGAATTTGCAGATATGCTTTTTCCAAGTCCAGCACTGCTGCATTACTGCCACGACGCCGCCACTGGCGCAGCTTATTTGCACACACATCAGCGGACCCTGTGTACGATATAATGTGGCCGTTCAGCTCCCTGAAATCACACACGGGCCGGACTTTGTTCTTATTGGTCTGAATAACCGCCATGAGGGGGATTAAGCCTTTTGGAGGACCCATCTCCTGCTCATCGTACTCTCTTAGCCAGCCATTGCTTATCCACTTCTGAATTTCGTCTTCATACTCACGACGAGCACACTGCTTCACATTGTACGTAGCTACTCTGTTATGAAGGTAGTCAGGCTCAGTGGACCGCCATTTCTATGCAGCTTTCCATGTGAGATGTTGTTCGTCAAAATAAACTGTAAAATCCTTCTGTTCCAACAATACACTTCTGGGTGCCGTAATCATCAATCCTGTAGCTGGCTCTATCAGAGACTGGCTTGTACACTGTCGGTGTGAATCGGTGGGTCCAAACTTGACCTGCCCATCTCCATTCACTGCGACACCACCAAAAGATCTTACACCATTCATACCAAGAACAAAATTGTAATTCAACGGACGAAAATTCACAATAGCTTCAACAATAACTACACGACCAAATGCGTCCCGCAGTCGCACACTTGTCACACCTTCACATTCCTGTCTTGACCCGTTGATCAGAACTAGATCAGTATACGCCTTAGATTGCTCTCTGCATAGTGCAGCGTATATCAAACATTTACTGCAGCCAGTATCAACCAAAACATCACAATGCACGCCATTGACACGCATGTGCGCCGTAGGAGCGGATACGCTCAGTGATGCTGCGGAGAAGGAGCCGGCGCATTCGCTGCTTCTCCGTTGTCGTTTCCCGGACATCTTGGGCTTACATGACCGGTCTCACCACATCGGTAACATCGCACTACACGGGTGTTACCATCTTTGATCAAATTGTCTCTGTGAAAAGATCCGGCGCATCCCCTGGCAAAATGGCCTGATTCTCCACACTTGAAACAGATGACATCTCGACTTGGGCGATTTGTACGGCTACCGGATGATCCTTTGCCAACGGTCGCAGCTGCTACATTGCTTGTGCGGCAATTATCTGCAACAAGCATTCTTGCTCTTTCCAACAACTGATGCAAGCTGAGAGTCTCTATCCTTGCACTGTTTCTCAGAGATGACCTCACGTGCTCAGGTAACGACAACGACAACGTGTATTTGCTATAGCGCCGGTAAAACACAAGCGCGAAAAACGGAAAACATCAATTGAGATAAAACGACAATTGTAAAGAATATGGGAGAAATGAGCAAGTAAAAGAAAGAGAAGTCACAAAACAACCAAAATTGGTAAATAGCAAGCACAAGCACAAAGGGCACAGTTCCAAAAAATCAAGTGGTATGTTCGAACAATAAAATCGACAGAGAATTATTACAGAGAACATTCACAATAGAATAAATAAAGCAGCAAGGAAGGAAAGGAAGCAGTAACTGTGCTCAAGACAGGGAAAAATAAGACAACGAGAATTGAAACAATCATGAAACGGAGAAATAGTTCAAACAATATCACAGAGAGGCGAAAGGAGAGAGAGAGTGAGAGACGGGATCAAATGAAATGTCAAAAAGGTACAGGCGAAGCCGATGGCGGAATGACCGAAATGAAGAGGCGCGGGTGATATGAGAGGGAAGAGAATTATACAAGCGAGGGGCGTAAAAGAAGAACGATTTAGAGGACCAGGAAGATTCATTAGATGCACGAGGACAAGCGAGAGGAAGAGGGCGACGAGAGGAGTGTGAGTCAGTGGGAGACAAAAGATTAGCAAGATAAGAAGGTTGGTGAGGATCATGCAGAAGCTTGTAAATGAGACAGCAAAGGCGAAAATGAATTCGTGGGATGATAGGAAGCCAGTGGAGTTGAAAAAGTAGGTGAGACGTGTGGCGAGAAAAGGTAGGATGAAAGACAAATCGACAAGATTGGTTGATCACACGCTGAAGGATTAAGAGATGAGAACGAGGAGCACTAAAGTAAAGCGAGTTGCAGTAGTCTAACCTGGGGAAAATGAGAGTATGAACAAGAGTGATGGCGGAATTTTTATCAAGATAGGGACGTATAGGGTAGAGAGAGCGCAGAATAAGACGACAAGTGCGGGCGATAGAAACGATATTGTCAAAGCAGGAGAGCGAAGAGACAAAGATAGAGCCGAGATTGCGAACAGCAGTTGAGATAGGAAATGGGAGAAGAGGAGGTGAAATACGAGGTGGATGGAGGACGATGAACTCAGACTTAGAAGTATTCAAGTACAACTGCCGAGAGGCGGCCCATGAGGAAATTTCAGAAAGTATATCAGAGAGAAAGGAGCGAGTATCAGGAGTTACAGGAATGAGGTAACCCAAAAAGAAACGCTCCTGATATAGTTTTTTCGCTCATGCCTCCCGCAATTTGTGCAAGCCTTTTTATGTCTGCCAGATATGTATCCACTGGTTCGCACGGCTGCAAACGACGACGATGCAGCAGCTCGTACGCTGTGAACGAATCGACATCAAAAGCGTCGCGCAATGTCTTCCCCACTGTTTCGATGTCAAACTTGTCGTTCTCGGGAATCTGATCATACACTTTGTATGCGTGACCGAATAGTCTCAGTGGTACAACTGAAACCAGGTCCCGCACTCCATGCAGACGACAGGTCCACTTTAGACGACTTAGCCACTCTGATACGTTTTCACCGACGTCACCACGAAATTCCGGAATCAACTTCACGTCGAAAGACGACTGGACATGCAGAGGAGCCTTCGATTCTTCGATAGACATTGCGATGATTATTGCCGAAATAGCTTGTAGAGTAAATAGAGATGTATTCAATGAAGATGATGACGACAATGAAATGATGGCACTGAAATGCACTCTTGAAAACAAAACTTATAATAAACAATAAACACTTTGTGGCCTCGCACCAACCACAATTACAAATACTCCACCAACACACGAACACCACCAACACTCACAACGCTCAAAACCAGACTGCCTGTAGCTCGCTTCAGCCACACGCACAGGCGTCACACGTCACAATGTCAAAGTACACTGACCAATCAGAACACAGTACGCGAGTCACGTGACAAGCCAAGTCACATGAACCATACGCACACGCAGACATATACACGCACATACACGGTAACTCGCATTCATGGAAAAGAGCAGGCACACCATTCGCGCACTTGAACATACACATACATACAGACATACAAACACACCTACGCGGTTACACGATTTCATCACACTGTACATACACAATACGAATACCTATAACATCTACCCTATACGTCCCTATCTTGATAAAAATTCCGACATCACTCTTGTTCATACTCTCATTTTCCCCAGGTTAGACTACTGCAACTCGCTTTACTTTAGTGCTCCTCGTTCTCATGTCTTAATCCTTCAGCGTGTGATCAACCAATCTTGTCGATTTGTCTTTCATCCTACCTTTTCTCGCCACACGTCTCACCTACTTTTTCAACTCCACTGGCTTCCTATCATCCCACGAATTCATTTTCGCCTTTGCTGTCTCATTTACAAGCTTCTGCATGATCCTCACCAGCCTTCTTATCTTGCTAATCTTTTGTCTCCCACTGACTCACACTCTTCTCGTCGCCCTCTTCCTCTCGCTTGTCCTCGTGCATCTAACGAATCTTCCTGGTCCTCTAAATCGTTCTTCTTTTACGCCCCTCGCTTGTATAATTCTCTTCCCTCTCATATCACCCGCGCCTCTACATTTTGGTCATTCCGCCGTCGGCTTCGCCTGTACCTTTTTGCCATTTCATTTGATCCCGTCTCTCACTCTCTCTCTCCTTTCGCCTCTCTGTGATATTGTTTCAACTATTTCTCCGTTTCATGATTGTTTCAATTCTCCTTGTTGACTTATTTTTCCCTGTCTTGAGCACAGTTACTGCTTCCTTTCCTTCCTTGCTGTTTCATTTATTCTATTGTAAATCTTCTCTGTAATAATTCTCTGTCGATTTTATTGTTCGAACATGCCACTTGATTTTTTGGAACTGTGCCCTTTGTGCTTGTGCTTGTGCTTGCTATTTACCCATTTTGGTGGTTTTGTGACTTCTCTCTCTTTCACCTGCTCTTTTCTCCCATATTCTTTACAATTGTCGTTTTATCTCAATTGATGTTTTCCGTTTTTCGCGCTTGTGTTTTACCGGCGCTATAGCAAATACACGTTGTTGTTGTTGTTGTTCGGTGTATATCGGTATATCGGTGTTATGTGATCGGTGTTCAGTATCTGACCAACCCTCGCTGAGTGTGCACGTGTTTACCGTCGCTCGTTCGCGCCCGGCTGTCTACGCTTCGCTGACGCTCACCGACGACAGATCCTGCTTTCTGCTAACGCTGAGTGTTCATTGAGTTATATTTCAGTTGTCTTATTATTTCATTTTATTTAGCGTTATTATGCTGTTACACCCACAGAAATTATTTATCATCTTAATTTTCGTTAGAATTTAGCTGTATGTTTTTTTTGTTTGTTTGTATATACCAACGGCATTGTTGCAACGTTGAGATTGTAAACACCAACGGCAGCGCCGCTTGGCGTCTTCCTTTTCACTGTTTGAACCGTGGAGAGCTAACACCTTAGAGTTATACCTTCGAGAATTTGTGAGATATTGGAGATCCTAGAGAATTCGTGAGATATTGGAGATCCTAGAGAATTTGTGAGATATTGGAGATCCTAGAGAATTTGTGGGATATTGACATCCTAGAGAACGCCAGAAATCGTGAGTTGTCTGATGTTATGTGTTCGATTTGTCTCGTTATGTGATTTGTCTCGTTTGTGGATATTTACTAATTTGGTTAGTATATGGGTTTAATTTGAGGTTTGTCTAGGTTTAATCGAGGTTCCACCTTTTGTTCAATTTCAGTTTGGACCAACAACAACAACAAGAACGATCACGAAACAACACCAAGTTGTGTACCAAGTCTGGTGTTTTTATTCAACGCACAAGGGGTGCGCAACAGTCCAAAGATTTGGCTACGAATCTTTCCGTTTTCACTCCGAAATTGGTTGCCGATTTGTGTACTGGATTTTTGTATTCATAGCACCGGTTGATATTGTCAGAATTTAGTTTTTGTCATTGAGGTTTATTTTTGTTGTGTTGATCTAGATTATGGCTTAGGTACAGTTTACAATACGGGGTTTGCAGCTGTTGAGTGTTTATATACGTACGGTAGTTTATTTCGTTTTGTGCCTCATGATGAGTGACCGTGGGTAGTCCTATATTTTCGATCCAGGCCATCATGGCTGATGCAAACCAATTATTACACCCAGACGATGCCGACATAATAGAGATTAGGTCTCACGTTTCCGGGTCTTTCTGCGGCAGTCAGAATTCCACATCGTCCATGCTAGAGAGAATGGCAAAAATGGCTAGATTGAAGACTAAAAGGGAATATAAACGACGAGAATTCGAAAAGCAGATTGAGATACATAAAAGGAACATGGAGTTGGAAGATTTAAAAATCGAGGGTGAAATGAAGGCGACTATGGCAGAGTTGAGCGTGTTGGGATCGCAGCATGGTTCAAACGCTAGTATATCTGGACCCATACCCGAAGCAGTCCCTTCAGGGTAGAACGCCGATTCATCACCGATCGGGCATCGATGTTTACCGGTTATGTCAACTGAGCCAGTGGATCGCCCCTCGATCCAGCTTAATGAGGAGAATGGGGTGTCCTCAGTAGCGTCGGTCTTGGATAGGCTGGCTGATCTGCTGACAGACAAGCACAGCAAGACTAGACTGCCTCCTCAAGAACCAGATATTTTCAGTGGAGATCCTCTCCAATTTGTCATTTGGATGCAATCGTTTGAGACCTTTGTAGAATCCCGCGTCCCGGAATGTGACTGTTTGTATTATTTAAAGAGATATACCTCTGGTGAAGCCCTGGACGCCGTTAAAGGGTTTCTTTCGGTGAGAACAGGATATTCTTATAGGAGGGCCAAGGCGATTCTCCAGGACAGGTATGGGGACCAACTCACCACTTTCAATATTCTAAGGAACAAACTATATCAGTGGCCTGCTGTAGCGGCCCATGATGGCAAGGCGCTGGCCAAATTTTACGATTTTTTACAGTACTGTCTCAGTCTATCATTTGCCGTACCGGCGCTGCGGTATCTAGATGACCCCCGAGAGAACCAGCGATTACTGCGAAAGCTTCCTGATAACATTGTTCAGAAGTGGGCAGTGGTGGTAGATGATTGGCGAATCTCTTCCCAAAATTCACAAAAGGGTCACATGTATCCCTCCTTTCACCAGTTTTGTGAGTTCTTGCAGACAGAAGTCCGACTTGCTTGTGATCCGATAACTTCCTTGCAGGCTGTAATAATCAGGGACCTAAACAGCAAGTCAGAGAAAATCAGACGTGAGCCGGTCAGAGAGAACCAGACAAGTCGCGTGAGCTGGTACACACAAGCTGATAGCAAAGATGAGAATAAGTGTAACATTTGTAATGGGGCTCATTCGACCAAAAAGTGTACACTGTTGTTGGAAACTGATGTCACTAAGCGTCATACTTTGATTCGAAATATAAACCTTTGTATGATATGTCTGAAGAGCGGGCACTGCGCTAAAGAGTGCAAATCCAATGACAAGTGTAGCAAATGCGGTGGAGCACACGCCTTTGTACTGCATTTCGATAGAGATTCCAGCAAATGTCCATGTTGTGATCAGCAGCACTACATTCTGAAATGTACACGCTTCAAGAATATGTCGATTAAAGAGAGATGGAATGTAGTGAAATCGAAGGGACTTTGTTCGATCTGTTTTTCGTACGGCCACAAGGGCGAGAGCTGTTCAAAGGATTTCTCATGTCCTGTAGATGGCTGTGGTAAAGCTCATAGTCAATATCTACACTTGCCAACAAAGAATACTGAGCAGTCTCAACTTGAAACTATTCCGAAAGTGTCAACTAGGTCTAGTCATTTCGCATCTAGTCAGAATATGAAGTTAGCACTGCCGATTGTTCCTGTCAGTGTCAGATGTGGTGGTTCGTTAAGATACATTGATACGTATGCTCTGCTAGACTCAGGCTCAAATTCCACATATTGCAGTGAGAGTTTGTGTGAGAGGTTGGGAGCATCGGGCTCTAGCCATCGTATAGAGCTCACGATTGCTGAAGCAAACGTTTCGCTCGATGTCAAGGTCACTTCATTGTCTATTACCGATGTTCACGATACCATGGATAGTTACAATATTCCACAGGTGACGGTGCGTCCAACACTCAATATAGATTTGTCAGGGTTGGCCAATAGGTTCGATGTAAAGAAATGGTCACATATAAGAGACATTGAGCTTCCAGAGGTCCAGGTTGGGGATGTTGAATTGCTCATTGGTCAGGATTGCTCTGATCTATTCATACCTAAGGAGACCAGGGTAGGCAAACCAGGAGAACCATTCGCTATTCACACCACATTGGGCTGGGCGGTGAATGGACCGGTCGATTATTCATTTCCACTTCGTAGATCCTCATATTTCGTACGAAATATGCCGCTCAATAGAGATATGGCCATTTTATGGGATCTTGAAGGGTCCGCGACAGAATCCGTTGGGTTATCGGTGAACGACAGAAAGGGTTTGCAGATGTGGGAAAGCTCCAGTATGATTGATGATGGTCATTATAGTATCAAGATTCCATTCAAATCCGAATCACTGTCGTTACCCAACAACCGTGCTTTAACCGAAAGGCGTTTGATATCTTTGGGGAAACGTTTAGAAAAGGACAACGACATGAAACTCAAGTATACCGATGAAATAGATGAGATGATTGAAAAGGGATATGCCGAACGAGTACCTGAGTTGGAACTGAGCAGAGATGATGGGAAGGTGTGGTGGGAACCTGCCACATCATGCTGTCATCAATCCTAAGAAACCTGGTAAAGTCAGAATTGTTTTCGATTGCGCTGCGGCATTCGGTAGATGTTCCTTGAATGATTATGTGCACCAAGGTCCTGATTTGGCGAATAAACTCATAGGTGTGGTACTGCGTTTTCGTGAAGGAGCGGTAGCATTCACTGTTGATAGAGAGGCGATGTTTCACCAGGTGAAAGTGCCAGTTGAAGATAGAGATGTTCTCAGGTTTTTATGGTTCCAAGGGAACGATACCAGCAGCTCAATTGTAGAATTGCGGATGACTTGGTTCGATCTGTTATGGTGAGGACAGCTGCGGGTACTTATCGGAGGCCAATTACGAAATTGTGTATATTAGAAGGTGCTGTATGAATATGATTTGCCATTGATACCACTGTGTTGTATGAGTTTATGTACATTTTTATGTGCGCTAGCGTCATTCATCGCTATTGCCTGCCTGAATTTTAACCTGTGTTGTATTGTCCGATTCCAATTGATTGGTCGGTGGTGGAAACTGTGAGGCGTCTCGCGTGCGTGCTTTTCATTTTAATATATGTTCATGTCTGAGCGCCTACCTGTATTGTAAGATTGTTTTGTAAGCATGCTGATATCTGGTGCTTGCATGTATGATGTAATTTGGGTGGTCGAATTGTGTGCGATTACTAGCGCCATCCATAGTCTACTACTGAGCAGGTTTATGCCGATAGGTGGCTATATTCGTTAGTCGTCGTATTGTTTCATTCACTAATCGACGTGTGTTGAACTTCGTGTTTGTATGTTTGTGCTTGCGCGTGCATGTTATACAATGTATGACCTGTCATGCCAATTTGTCAACTTGATACTGCGCTCAGTGAACATGTGCATATGCTGAATGTTCATTGAATGTTTTCTGTATATCAATCAGTTAATTGGTCGATGTTTGTTTCACTTTGTCATTATTTGTTTTGAGTGTATGATCGCCGGTGGATATTACTACTCAGTATGTCCGTAATGTTCGTTTGTCCTGTGATTGTCGTTTAATCTTGTTCGCGGGAAATGTTGTGCATTGATATTGCTCGTTCTTCTCGGTACACTACACGAGTGTGCTATGCTTTGGTTGGGTTTGCTAGTGTATTTTGTATTGTTCGTTTATATATTCGTGAGTTGCATCGAAACCTAAGGGTGTAACGATAATGGAAGTGCTGCTCGCACGGCGGGCGGGGTGTTACACCCACAGAAATTATTTATCATCTTAATTTTCGTTAGAATTTAGCTGTATGTTTTTTTGTTTGTTTGTATATACCAACGGCATTGTTGCAACGTTGAGATTGTAAACACCAACGGCAGCGCCGCTTGGCGTCTTCCTTTTCACTGTTTGAACCGTGGAGAGCTAACACCTGAAAGTTATGCCTTCGAGAATTTGTGAGATATTGGAGATCCTAGAGAATTCGTGAGATATTGGAGATCCTAGAGAATTTGTGAGATATTGGAGATCCTAGAGAATTTGTGGGATATTGACATCCTAGAGAATTTGTGGGATATTGACATCCTAGAGAATTTGTGAGATATTGGAGATCCTAGAGAATTTGTGGGATATTGACATCCTAGAGAATTTGTGAGATATTGGAGATCCTAGAGAATTTGTGGGATATTGACATCCTAGAGAACGCCAGAAATCGTGAGTTGTCTGATGTTATGTGTTTGATTTGTCTCGTTATGTGATTTGTCTCGTTTGTGGATATTTACTAATTTGGTTAGTATATGGGTTTAATTTGAGGTTTGTCTAGGTTTAATCGTGGTTCCACCTTTTGTTCAATTTCAGTTTGGACCACCAACAACAACAACAACAACAAGAACGATCACGAAACAATACCAAGTTGTGTACCAAGTCTGGTGTTTTTTATTCAACGCACAAGGGGTGCGCCACAATGCTTTTCCTCTACTCGTTTTGTTCATTGATAATGTTTGCCTTTTTAAAGGCGGATATTTTTTATTGCGAGCTCAATTATTTACTTCTAAGACTTTTTTGTTCAAGTCAATTAATCTTTATTTTGTTTCAGGTTATATATTTGTATTTTTATATGTTGTTTCTAATCTGATTGAGGACCAGGGTTCGCAGCCATAGTTGATTTGTAATCTTCCTGCTGAATTCTCTCATCACATTCTTTTCTTAAATTTTCAATTCAGTTTGTATTGTTGGTCGCCATGGCTACGCCAAAAACTGACAACAACGCGCGTTCGTCAGTGATAATAGAGCCCCAGTAAATTGCGTCCGAATTCGCGTAGTCTTTATAGAGACTGGCGCGTGCGAGAATTGTCAATACAATTTGCCTTTTTTAAAGGCAACGGTGCGTGGAATTCGCTTTACAGTCCGTCCTTAAAAGGACGCTTAATAATGTCGTGCAAAACGATGCGAATAGTTTTATCGGCCGCTATATTCGCACGGACACGCAACACAGTAAGCACTAGCACAGTAATATATATAAATTGATAAATTTACGCATTTGAACCCAGCAGTGGAAAGGCTAATGTTCGCGTGAATTTATGCATGGGCAAAGCCTCACGGCCCCGGCTGGCACACCGCAGGTCCGGCCGCACGGGTTTTGCAGTCACCGCCAGCACAGAAACTGCACGGCTGCGCGCACACAAAACCCGCATTGCGACAATTGGGCTATCCTTTTCAGAAACGAACCCAAACGTTTCACCTCGCCAGGGAAATGAACCCTGGACCTCTCGTGCACGGAGCGTGCGTCTTAGCCACTCGGCTATGAGGCGGACAAGCACAGTAATGACGAGGCAGAACAATCGAGTCGAGCGAACACAAGTGACCAATCAGGCGAGCGAAACAAGTAAGAAATCGAGGCGAGATAGGCTAACGGCCGGTTTTCCCGTTTTCCGTCAGCGTCCATCCCTTTCCTCGCACTGAGATGCCAACTAATTCTGTGTTGCTCTCATACTCTGTCTTTGTTGTCGCCCATTGGACATGTTGATTTGCGATATGTGCTTAACAATGAGCTCTCAATAAATAGTTCTCACATGTATTTTCTAGTGTATTTCTTGTTGTGTGTGTATTTGTGTGTATGTTTGCTTTTTATTGCGTGTTGAATGCTTGTTTTTTGTTGTGACATTTAGTATGCATATGTTATGTGTTGTGTATTTGTGCTTGCATGCGTCGTGCATTATGTGTTTATTTGTGTAGTGTCTTGTATCATGTGCGGTTTACTGTAGTGCGATTGTAAAGATGGCGCGACGTATATCGCGATATTGTGACGTGTATCGTACGATTGTGAAATGGACCAATCAGAGGAAGGCACGTATGACAGCAAGGTACAATCGGGGTCAGGCTATAGAGTAAAGGCAGTCTAGGTGTAGGCCTCGTTCCGTTAACTTGTCCGTGTTTTAATATACGTGTGAGTCAAGCCACATCTCAGACTCGCTCGCCTTCGCTCCGACACTACAATTTGGCGACGAGGTTAGTTTCAGTATTGATAATTTGTCAATTTACAAATATCAGTATGGATGGTGTCGCAGCACCTCCCACTTTTCTTTCGCGCCCGGGAAAGCCTCTCATCCCCTGGACTGAGTGGAAATTTACGTTCGAAAACTATCTGACGGCCATCAACGGCGACAGTTTCTCCGTGTCCCGGCGCAAGGCGATTTTGCTTCACTGTGTTGGAGCTGAGGCGCAGCGAGTTTTTATCTCCCTTCCAGAGTCTCCTAAGAGGGAAGGCGAAGACGATTACACCAAAGTGCTACGTCAAATGGGCGAATTTTATTCACCTAAGCTGAACGTTATTTCAGAACGGTTCAACTTCAGACAAAGAACGCAGACCCAGAATGAAACTACTGCAGAGTACGTTTCTTCATTACGCAGTTTGTCGGCGAATTGTCAGTTCGGTCAACTGCAGGATGAAATGATAAGAGACCAGGTTGTAGAACATACGGTGCACCCTAGACTCCGCGAACGATTTCTACAGGACGCAAAGCTCACACTGGACTCCCTGCTGGATCTGGCAGAAGCTTACGAGACTTCGCGCAGGCATTCGGCTTTCATGAGCTCCAGTAAAGAACCCTACGCCGCCACTGTGAATGTCACAAGAATGTCCTGTAAATGCAAACAGCGTGACGGTGGTGTAACAGATAGCCAGTGCACATACTGCGGCCGTTCGCACGGCTCACCCAGAGCAGATTTTTGTCCGGCTCGTAATGCAAAATGTAATGCGTGCGGTCGGCGTGGGCACTGGGCTCCAACATAGCGTGGTGTCTGGGCTCTGAAGAGAGGTGATCGCAGGATTTACTAGCAATACCAATCCCTGAGACTCCAAAGAGGATTGTGAGCTGGTCCGACAGATCAGGTGAGTGCTTCGTTGCTCTCTCTCACAGATTTGCAAACCTCACTCCAGGTATAGTCGTGTTGCCACCGGGGAGGATTGAGAACGCGATATATGTGAACATCGAACCTTGCGTGGTGAGGGCGGACCCCTGTGGACTGGCACTAGACTTGGCAGAAACCCTGAGATGTAGCATGATTCAACGTCTACCGGTTCTCGGTCTCACAGACCTGTGTGTGTCGTGTGAGGTACTGCAAGGCGTGCAGTCAGGAATCAGGTGTTTGGTGTTGACAAGCCGCTTCTTTTACGGAGAGGCTCAATACTGCTGGAAGTGCATTCTTGGACGAAAGTACTGGGTTTATGGACTCACAGGTGACAGACAATGTGATATCCTTGAAATGATACCGGCGGTTCCGGACTATAGAGGAGCCACAAGGGATATGGAGAGTTGCGTGGCGACTGCGTCTACATTCGACAGTACATGGCATCTTGAATGTTTATACTCCCCTGCGGTAGGGGGGTTAGAATTCTGCCGCCGTAGCTGCCGCGTGTCGTAAAAGGCAACTAAAGGCAGACATGTCTGGTCAGGTCTCGGCCTGCTACCGGTAACATGTAACCCGGTACAACCAGGCGCATGGTGGGAATGTCGGCGACACATTCCGGTATCGCGTGGGTACGGGCGAAAACAAGCGTTGGGTGAGCACCCCCATCTCGGTGTGTGCGCACTCGACATTGAACCACGCCAGAGGTGTTCTGTTCTGTCGTGCGCTAGAGGGTGTTGATAACGATGAAATCTGCGACGGTTTGTCATCCCAGGGTGTCATCCGTGTGGAGCGCATCGTCCGACGGCGTGAGGGTAGCGAGGTGCCAACGCACTCTTTCTTCCTCACGTTTGACGGTGCTGTTCTGCCGGATGACATCAAGATCGGTGACATCCGTCAGCGTATCCGTGTCCGCCCCTACGTACCCAACCCAATGCGATGCTACAGGTGCCAACGTTTCGGGCATACGAGCTCCCGCTGCAACCGTGCTGAGATCTGCGGACGCTGCTCATCCGAACGGCACACCGCTGCTGATTGCGACAATGAGTATTTCTGCGTCAATTGCAGGAGCAGCAGTCATGCGTCCTCGTCGCGTGACTGCCCGGAAAGGCTGAAGGAAAAAGAAATTCTGGCTATCCGCGCTGCCCAGTGCTGCAGTTTCGGCGAGGCGCGTGCTGTATATCGCAGCTCGCATCCATCGGGCCCGTCCTATGTCGGCGTCGTCACGAAGTCGGCTCAGCCTCCACAGTCTGTCGACTCGTTTTTGGAGAAGCTGACTGATGGAGACTTCTTGAAGCTGGCGGGACGAATGGGCTTGAAGCTGGTCGTACCTGAGGCTGATAAACATGAGCTTGAACCAACACCGGTCGATCTGCGGCCTGAGGAGGCTGCCGTGTCGCGGTCGCCAACGGTCGCACCCCAGCGGCCCCAGACGGCCGCAACCCAGCAGCCTGAAAAGGCTGCTGAGCGGCGACCTCAGCGGGTCGCCGATCGGCCGGTTAAACGGCCGATGGACCGCGCTGGCAAATCGGCAGCGATGCCGGTTAGTCAGGGCGGCAAAAAACCGGACGCTCAGCAGGCTTCCAAGCCAGCAGAGCGGTCGTCTCCGCACCGGAGGAAATCCGGAGATTGGACGGTGGTTCAACACAAGAGCCGCCGTTCGGTCAAGTCAGCCTCGCCGAGAAGTGACCGGCGATCATCTCCCGGTCACAAAGCGAGCGCGGTGCCTGCTTCTCCGCGCTCGGCGGCTGCTAGCGCACCGCCTTCCTCACACGACGGAGCGACTCCCACCACTGCCATGGAGGTGGAGAGTTACTCTAAGCGGAAGCTCTCGGCCTCTCCAAGTGGGTCCCCACCTGACGCGGAGAGAGGACGATCGGCCAAGCGATGCGATTAGGTACCTGTGCTACCTGGTTTTTAGTGTATATGTGCCTTTTTAACGGGAGTATCTATTTGTATTTTATTCTACTATATTTATTTTTATGTCCATTTTACAATGGAATATTAGAGGCATTAGACCGAATTTTAATGATTTACTGCTTATTTTTCACTCCCGACAACCATCGATTTTAGCAATACAGGAGACTAAGCTTTTAACTTCTTCGTATTTTAGTATTCATGATTTTAATGTTTTTAGACATGATAATCCCAGCTCGACTATAGCCCATGGCGGGGTTATGCTGGCTGTTCGCACCAGTGTACCCTGTCGCCGCCTGCATATTCAGTCAGATTTGCAGGTGGTTGCGGTTCGGTGCTGGCTCGGTGGAGGTGAGTGGGTGCTCATTGTACCTGCCGCCTGGTCGCCCGTTCCCAAGGGCTGACGTCGAGTTTTAATTAGTTCACTTTCACCCCCTTTTTATGTGTTAGGCGATTTTAATGCTCACAGCCCTTTTTGGGGTTGTGATGCATATTGTAGCCGTGGTTTTAGTATGGAGGATATTTTTACTGTATTAGACATAGGTATTTTAAACACAGGCACATATACGCATTGTACCATGCCATCGGGAAGCATGTCCGCTCTGGACCTCAGTCTGTGCAGTCCCAGTCTGCAGGCATCCACGAGCTGGACCGTTGAGAACAGTCTGTATGGGAGTGACCACTTCCCTATATGGATCTGTCTCAATGAGGTACCTAGGTTGGGAACACGACCACCGAGATGGAATTTCAAACGAGCTGATTGGGTCCGCTATGATTGCTTGACACTGGAAGCCATGGGCAACCCCACACTTCGACCCAGCGTCGAAGGTTTTACTGAGGCCATTGTCACCTGTGCCAAACAGAGCATTCCGCGTACGGCATCGCGTCCCCGGCGGCGTCCTGTTCCTTGGTGGACAGACGCGTGTGCTACGGCGTTGCGAGAGCGACTTCGTTGCTGGGGTCGCTTCCGGCGCAACAGCACGGTGGCAAACATGCTTTGCTTCCGCCACGCTCGCACAAAAGCTCGATGGACCTTTCGCGAGGCGAAGCGGGCCTCGTGGGTGTCCTATGTGTCCAGCATTAATCGGCATTGTCCTATATCCACCATATGGCACCGTATAAAGCGCATCTCTGGGAAGTACCGTCCCACTCCTCTGCCTTCTCTGAAGATCAGTGGCGTGGACGTGATTAATCCGGAGCATGTTGCTGACGAAATTGGCCGATATTTAGCGGAGCGCTGTCGTGCAAACGTAGACGACCCTGATTTTGCGGCGATCAAACAGCAGTGCGAGAGATCACCGGTTGATTTCTCCACCAGCTGTCAGCTGCCAATCAACAGCGATTTTTCTGCATCTGAGCTGAGAACGGCCTTGCGATCGCTTCGCGATGTGGCTGAAGGCCCTGATGAGGTGCACAACCTCATGCTGAAACGTCTCTCGCCCGCAATGTTGTCCACCTTGCTGCAGGTCTTCAATGATCTGTGGAGTGGTGGGCAGTTTCCGGCCTCCTGGCGACGGGCAATCGTGATACCCATCATGAAACAGGGCAAATCGGGCGATCACCCGTCTGACTATCGCCCGATATCGCTTACCTCCAGTCTCTGCAAACTGTTTGAGAAAATGGTTTGCAGACGGCTGGTATGGTTTCTGGAACGCGGTCGGCTGTTCAATGATGCTCAGTGCGGATTTCGCCAGGGTCGCTCAACGTTAGACCACTTGGTGACCATTGACTCTCGCGTACGTGAAAGTTTCACGCGAGGTCACCACGTCGGGGCGATATTCTTTGACATCGAAAAGGCATATGACACCACATGGCGACATGGTATTCTTCGCAAACTGCATCGCTGTGGTGTCAGAGGCAACATGGGGAGGTTCGTACACAATTTCCTTTTGCACCGCACATTCTGTGTGCGTGTGGGGAACTCCCTGTCTCGTTCGTTCGATCAGGCAGAAGGCGTTCCACAGGGTAGTGTGCTCAGCGTGGCCCTTTTTGCCATAATGATCAACGACATTGACGATCATTTGCCTCCCTCGATTGGACGGTCTCTATTTGTGGACGACTTCGCCATATGGTGTTCTTCCCGCAGCACTGTTGCTGTCCAGCGTCAACTGCAGCTGGCGGTGAATAAAATAGAGACTTGAGGAACGCGTAACGGCTTCCGCTTCTCGACGTCCAAAACGGTCGGTGTACACTTCTGCCGGCGTCGAGGTGCCTGCCCTGACATGGAAGTGGAATTGTACGGCAGTGCTGTCCCATTCCAACGCACGGTTCGGTTTTTAGGGGTCACGTTGGACTCGCGCTTGACCTACACCGACCATATTTCACAGCTGAGAACCACTTGTCTAAAGGCACTGAATGTGCTGAAGACTGTTTCCCACATGCGGTATGGAGCAGATCGACAGTCCCTTCTCCTTCTGTACCGCTCGTTAGTCAGGTCGCGTCTCGATTACGCAAGCATCGTATATGATCTGGCTTCGGAGTCAGCAAAAGGCCGTTTGAATGTCGTACACCACGCAGGGATACGCATTGCCACCGGCGCGTTTCGCACGTCGCCAATCGTCAGCCTCCTTGTTGAGGCTGATGAGGCTCCGCTGGCGCTCCGTCGTCAAGAGCTGGTCATGCGTTATTCTTGCAAGCTGGCAAGCACCCATGAAAACCCCGCGTATGACGTGGTATTTTCCCAGCATGTGCCTGAGCAGCAGCAGCTTCCAGGACCTCAGTGTTCTGTGCTGTTTTGCAGCAAAATGAGGGCACTGCTGGAGTCATGCGGATGGGTGCTAACGACGTCCTCATACAAGAATACACGGCGGAGTCACCCTGGGAATTGGTCACACCCGAGGTTGACGTCTCGCTAGCAGCTCTGCCGAAACACCGTACAGTGCCCAGTGTGCTTCGCTCAAACACACTGGAGCGAATTCATTCTTACGGACGGTATACTGCCGTGTACACTGATGGATCTAAGTCGGCCAGTGGTGTGGGTTGTGCGTTTGTAAGTGGAGGTATGTGCCGCTCGAGCACGCTGCCACCGAGCGCCTCCATTTACACGGCTGAACTTCACGCTATCCTGCTGGCCCTGGTTTTTATTCGCTCATCTTCTTTTTCATTGTTTTTAGTTTTATCTGATTCCCTTAGTGCTTTAACTTCATTATCGTCTTTCTCCTTACATCCTCTTATACAGAGGATTTTTATCTCTCTTGACATCATCCACCACCAGGGCAAGCGTGTAAAGTTCTGCTGGATTCCGGCCCATATTGGTATTTTGAGCAACGAGCGAGCTGACAGAGCCGCAAAAAGAGCTGCTGAACGAGACTTTTATTCATTTTATTTTAACTTTCCCATTCCGTATTCGGACTTTTATCCTATTATACATCGTTTTATCCGTTCTCGCTGGCAGCTCTCCTGGGACGAATGTGGTTCTAACAAATTAAAAGCTGTGAAGCCCGAAATCGGACATTGGATGTGCTCTTGTCGCCGGAAGAGGTCCGAGGAAGTGGCGCTCTGTCGTCTGCGTGTGGGTCACACGTACGATACGTCTTTATGTACGATATGTCTTTTTCACTGATTCAACGCACATCAAACGTAAATTGCTGAATAAAATCCAAGAGACGCTGCTCACGTGGTGAATGATTAGCTGTGGGTGTTCTAATAGCGTGCACAAGAGGTTTGTGGTCGGTGAAGATGATAAATTCACGAATTGATAATCGTTATTACGCCGTTTATATGGTGATTTTTTCATAAAGCTTTCAAGTATCCGGGGAGTGCGAGAGAAGATTACTGATTTGAAAAGGGCGCGAACAGTGAAAAAGGGTTGACAACCACTGATATGATTGTCATTGGTCTCATATGGCCAGAATTAACTTAGTTATTTTGTGTTTTGTCCCCTTGTCATAAACACCTCGTTATCAACCTAGGTACTATGTTTTCCCTGTAAAAATTTACTCCTATCGCCATAGGTACATGATGAGTTATTTTTATTATGTACACCAAAATGCTATTTTCTGCTTGGTACTTTTGACCATTTTCCTCCGACATTTTATCTTGTGTTTCCAATAGACACACTGTCGTCCACACAAATGAGCTGCTCGTGTTTCGGCGATAACTCCTCCTGTTTTATCGTGACCATTGTGCGACACGCTCACTCGGAAGGCAACCGACTGCGACTGCTGCAAAATCAGTGGCAGATCAACACCACCTGTCTAAACTCGGTCTGCAACAAGCAGCTGACGTGGGTGAACGTCTCGCTTCGACCAACTTCACTCAATTCTTCTGCAGCGATATTCAACGAGCGCGTCAAACCTGTCGATTTGTCGACGTTTGCGTGTGTGTGTACAATGATGCCAATGGTGCAATGGTGACAATCGAATCGGTGACACAAAGTCAAGCACTTGTCGCCAGTTGACCCTGCTGCACTACATCAATCAGCTGATGGAAATTAAGTTCTCGGACACGCTGCGACTGGCCGAGGACCTCAGTCACATTCAGAGTGCTGCCAAAGTCAACATGAACGAGCTGGAGAAGGATATGGCGACTATCAGAGGCGGTCTGCGGGAGATACAGGGATAACTGCAGGTCCATCAGAATCGGTGCCCGTCGACATCTGCCAGTGATCTGTTTGTGCCGACAATGAAGGACTTCAGTATTCTTGAGCAACTGAATATATAGATATTTATAAATATAGTTCTCAACTAACTCGCTGTTTTTGAGAACACATGTTTCACAGATGATGTTGCGTGTTCAGTCGGGATCAAATCACGTCGGTATCACTACTGTGTTCATAGTGGACAAAGCTATGAAGCTGTGAAATAATTGGGATATCCGCAGTGGTGCTTGTGTTGATTTTATCAGTCGCAGCACTTGATGGCTGATGAAATGGCGGATGGCTGATGAATGGCTGATGGCTGGAAGATGAAAAATTAAAAGAAAAGAAAAGGCTCATGTCAGAAAAATCATCGTTGCTGTGTTGTTTTCATACCCAATTTGGTAGACACAGGTGGACTCGTTTGCCATATGGAGTGTCGTGTGCGCCAGAAATTTGGCAACGCTTGATGTATGAGATGGTAGCGGATCTAGAGGATGTAGCGGTAATAGCCGATGACTTTATAGTATATGGAAAAGGTGAGACCCGCGCAGAGGCAATTGCCGATCATGATGCAAAATTGCGAGCATTTCTCGACAAGGCTCAGAAGAGTAATTTACGACTAAATCAGGACAAATTACGTTATCGTGTTCAGGAAGTTTCGTGGTTGGGTCATGTGGTAAGCGAAGCAGGAATTAAAGTGGCCGCTGTAGTTAAATTTCCGGCGCCAAGCAAAGAAATCGAGCTGAAGCGTTTCATGGGTATAGCATCATATATCTCGCGATTTATTCCCGAATTTTCAACGGTAACAGCTCCGATGCGTCATTTGCTCAGTCAAAAATACGATTGGTTCTGGAGTGACTCGTGTCAGACTGCGTTTGAGCGAATCAAGCGATTACTAACAGAGGCTCCTCTGCTGGTGTTTTATGATAAGGATGCCCCGGCGACTGTTCAGTGTGATGCATCCTCATCCGGTCTGGGTGCTGTGCTGCTGCGGCTGCTGCTGCTGCTGGGCGTCCAGTGGTGTACTGTTCCAGAGCGCTGACCGAGTCGGTTAAAGCTTACTCGCAAATAGAGAAAGAGTTGCTGGCGGTTACATTTGCAATGAAAAGGTTAGACCAGTTTGTATACGCTCGGCACGTAACAATTCAGACGGATCATAAGACGCTGGTTACCATTCGTGAAAAGCCTCTTGTGGAAGCACCGCTTCGCTTGCAGAGAATGTTGATGACCTTGCAACGATATCAATTTGAATTAAAATACACACCTGGATCGGAAGTTCCTGTGGCTGATGCTCTGAGCCGTGCACCGATGTCGAACACTTGAGAGAGCGACGTGGGCGGTGGAAATTAATGAACTCAGTCTGTCTGATGAGTTAGCGGTAACGGATGCGCGCTTGGAGAAATACAGAGAAGCGACGTTGGCAGATCCAGGCTTACAAAAAGTACGTGAGTACGTAATAAATGGGTGGCCGGAACAACGAAGCAGTGTCGATCAGGTAGCTGCCCCTTACTGGTCAGTGAAACATGAGTTGTCTGCTCAGAACGGCCTGGTTTACAAGTCAAACAGGCTGGTGATTCCATCGTCAATGCGACTTGAATTGTTAAATATATTTCAATAGACGAAAATCAATAGATAAACAATATTAAATCTTCTTGTGCTTCAATATGTGAATCCACTCAATACGGCTCATCATGAACGGTTGTGGTGAATCCTTGTCGCAAACGCCTCACCAACCGTCCACGGTACATTCCGATGCTGATTTGATCAGTGAGTCCTTGCTTGTCACGCCTTCTGCCAATATCGGGACTCGTGAGAACGGTGGTGAGGTTGTGCGTGTTGCCGATTCTGGTGCCGTGACCCGGATTGCTGATGATGCGAGTAGTTATTCTGGTGAGCATGGAGTCATCCAGACAGTGGAGGGCTCGTTTCCTCACATCACGGCGGACAAGAATGGTGACGAGGTGGATGCCCTTCCGGATCGTATGGAGTACACTATCAAGGATGTGGACAGTGGATCCGCCAGAGACGGGTTGAAGGGTTGAACCAGGGGGCTTCATTTGAGGGGCTGTGTCTGCTGCCACAACATCGGCGCCCAGAAATACAAACATAAACAACGATAGATATACAATATTAAATCGCCTCACTCGCAGATTTGTTAAATTCTTGGGCAAATGAATATATAGATATTTATCAATGTAGTGCTCAACTAACTCGCTGTTTTTGAGAACACATGTTTCACAGAGGATGTTGCGTGTTCAGTCGGGATCAAATCACGTCGGTATCACTACTGTGTTGATAGTGGACAACGCATAGCAAGTATATACACACACGTATGACCCGTAGCAATGTGGCGTCTGGTTCATGCCCACGCCTCTGGTGGCCGGGGCTCGTCGAAGTAGGCCTGGCGGCGCCACCTCATCTCGTGCAGCGGCAGCTGCAGTCCGTCCTCACCACTGTCACAAACTCGACTGACGGCCCTCCACTGCGGCAGCAGTGGCAGGTGGCGCTGTTGTAGGGCGCCATCACCGCATACGCGTGACGGGCCGTCAGCCGGGTTGAGGGAGGTCGGTATGTAGGCCACAACATATGGCATCTGTCCCACCAGGTGCCAATAGGCTGCTCCCATGGCCAGCGGGATCCTCTGTCTGGCCAAATTGTAGGCCACTCCAATGTTGTCAATGGCCACCATGGCGTGTTGACTACCCCGAGCTCGGGCGACCGCTAAGCCCATGATGGCCGCGCGCATTTCAGCCAGGTAGATGTTGGTAGCGCGTGCGGCCCAGGGTATGGCCCATGTGCGGTCGCGGGTCGCCAATCCTGTTCCCGTGGTCGAGGCATCAGTGGCTATCAGGAAGTCGACTGGCCCTGGCACCCGCAGCGGTTGGAGCGTCGTGAATCCGGCTGCGTAGCGGCCGGCCTCCTCAGGATAGTGCAGGATGAGGGTGACGATGTTGGTTGGCAGTCGCAAAATCCGTAGGACGAAGGAGACATAGCCCGCCAGGCGCTGTCGCCATGCGAAGCTCCGGGTGGGCGCCGTCTGGATCGCCGCTTGAAGGGAGCGCCTGAGGCTCAGTGGCAGCTGCACTTGTGGCTGCGGGTCCATGCAAAGGCGCAGGCCCAAGAACTCGATGGTCCTGGTTGGTGTCCACTGACATTTGGTCGGGTTCGTTCCTATCCCCAGCTGGCATAGGTAGGCGGGAACGGTCCGGAGAACGTGCGGCGGCCCCATAACGAGGAAATCGTCGAGGTATGGCACTACCCGCGCCGGCGGGCAGTGCCGTTCGATAGCGCGCGCTGTCGACCAGCTGACCCGCTGCATTATGGCCGGGGCGCTTCCCAGCCCCATGGGCAGGCGGGTCCATTCAAAAAGCTGGTTGCGATATACCACTCGCATGAATGAGGCCAGTCCGGGACTGAGTGGCAGCTGGTAAAAGCCATGACGCATGTCGAACTTTACCAGCTGCCACTCCGGATGAGCCGCCGCCAGCATCAACGCCTCTTGGAGTCGCGGCAGCTTGATGCTGTAGGAAGCCAATAGCGGTGTAATGGGCTTGAGGTCATAAATGACCCGTGCCGAGCCGTCCGCTTTAGGGATGGCGAAGATTCTGAACGTTGGACCCCGTCGAGATGACGATGGTCGGAGGATGTCCGCTTCCACCAGCGCTGTCATGATAGCGTCCATTTCTCGTGATGCTCTTGTGGGATGCCATTCGCCCCGGGCCTGAGCCGGAATGCGCGTGCGGACGCCTTTACGGAGGATGCTACTCACCATCTCGTCGTGGTGTGGGTGAGGCTGCATAATGGCCGTGTCGTGGAAGCTGGGTGGAGTCAGCTGACCATGAGGGCCGCTCTGAAGGCCCCGTAGAAAACTGAGGCCGCTAGCGTCGGCGGCCTCCTCGCTGTCGGACGTGGCGGCTGGGCTAGCACCTGAGGCTGCCTCGTCGCCTGAGGACGTGTAGAAACGTTCTTCCCCACCAATGATGTCCCAGGGCGCCGACATTTGTCGGCCCCAGGGGGAGTCTGCGTCCTGAGCGGGACTTTGTGGTTGTGTCAAGTCCATTGCTTCCAGGGCGTCCAATGCGGGAATCGCCTCGTCTTGGAAGTGCTCGGTGAGCAGGTCGTCCAGCCAGTCGGTGGGTCGTTGAGCCGGCTGGAGCTGCGCGTATTGACCTTGGCCAAGCAGAGCGACGTCGGGCCGCCAATGGCGTCTCGCCCCTAAGATCCGATGGGGCTTCAATGGTGAAGTGAAGCCTCGGTTGCCAGGGTTCCTCCAGGAACGCTCGTTTCAGCCACTAAGCCAATGGACCGACTCAGCTTTGACTTCAAAGGACCGTTGTCTTCCATGAGCAACAATAAATATATATTTGTCGCGGTTACCTTTCGCTTTTCCGTGCAAAGACACCTCCTCGTCGACAGTCATCCGCTGTTTAGAAGATATATTCTCCCTTTTCGGAACACCTGCGTTTGTCAATTCAGACAGAGGACTTGGGTTCATGTCTCAAGATGTTAGAAATCACTTACTGCAACAAGGCAAGCAAGTCGACGCCATACCATCCACAGGGTAATTCCCAAGTCGAGAGAGTTAACGACATTGTGTGGAAATCGGTGAAACTAGCGCTTCGTTCAACAGGCTTACGTGCACTGCATTGTATACGCTGCCTCCTCTGTACTTCGACAAACTGCTCACCACACGAGCGGATGTTCCATTACGAAAGGTGTTCATCCATTAGAAAATCGTTGCCAATTTCGCTGACCCGCCCGGGACCAGTTCTACTGCAAAATTTCGTCCGTAACAACAAATATGAGCCTTTGGTGCGTAAAGTGGAGCTGTTGGACTCAAATCAAATGTATGCCCACTTACGATATGCTGACGGTCGCGAGTCTTCGGTCTCCTTAAGAGGTATAGCTCCGTATCCTACTGATAACTATACACCTAATGGTACAGACCGGACACGCGGCGCTGAACGAGCTGGAGAACGATATGGCGACTATCAGAGGCGGTCTGCGGGAGATTCAGGGAGAACTGCAGTTTCAGCAAAATCGGTCCTCGTCGACATCTGCCAGTGATCTGTTTGTGCCGACCACGAAGGACTTCGTCGCCAAGGCAGCCTACAAATACCGACAACTGGACGAGAAGTTCAACAAGATGAACAACCAGTACGCCAAGGTGATCGCTTATTTAGGCGAGGACCCGGCCAACATTCAGCCAGACGAGTTTTTCGGCGTATTTAACGCATTTCTGGCGGCATTCTCGGCGGCCGTCGACAACAACAACGCCAAACGCAAGCGGCTCGAGGAAGAAAAGAGAGTAGTATACGCCGTTTGTGGACAGTAGATCCGCAAGAGACGGATTGAAGGGTTGAACTAAGGGTCTTCATTTGAGGGGCTGTGTCTGCTGCCACAACATCGGCGCCCAGAAATGCAAACATAAACAACAATAGATATACAATATTAAATCGCCTCACTCGCAGATTTGTTAAATTCTTGGGCAAATGAATATATAGAATGAATCTTGGGCGCTTCCGGTACATGGGGCCACCTTAGGGTGGTAATAGTGCTTGCACTCTTCCCATGCTACTGGATTTGCCTGTAATTAATAATAATAATAATAGATATTTATCCTGTGCTTGTCAGATACATGTTTGCCATCTTTCCTTAGTGGAGTAGGAAATTTGGTGTTTTTTCGTAATTTATCATGAGCATGGCCAGTTTCACATTATTCAGCACGTGTTTGTACATGGGAGCTTCGTTGGGGTTGAAGATGTCCGTGTATTTCATTGGCTGACGCTCTAGTTTATTGTTGTTGAGTAAATCAGTCTCGTCAACGGCATGTCCGCTGCTCAGAATCCTCCTGGTCATTTTCAGATCGAAGATGAAAAATTAAAAGAAAAGAAAAGGCTCATGTCAGAAAAATCATCGTTGCTGTGTTGTTTTCATACCCAATTTGGTAGACACAGGTGGACTCGTTTGCCATATGGAGTGTCGTGTGCGCCAGAAATTTGGCAACGCTTGATGTATGAGATGGTAGCGGATCTAGAGGATGTAGCGGTAATAGCCGATGACTTTATAGTATATGGAAAAGGTGAGACCCGCGCAGAGGCAATTGCCGATCATGATGCAAAATTGCGAGCATTTCTCGACAAGGCTCAGAAGAGTAATTTACGACTAAATCAGGACAAATTACGTTATCGTGTTCAGGAAGTTTCGTGGTTGGGTCATGTGGTAAGCGAAGCAGGAATTAAAGTGGCCGCTGTAGTTAAATTTCCGGCGCCAAGCAAAGAAATCGAGCTGAAGCGTTTCATGGGTATAGCATCATATATCTCGCGATTTATTCCCGAATTTTCAACGGTAACAGCTCCGATGCGTCATTTGCTCAGTCAAAAATACGATTGGTTCTGGAGTGACTCGTGTCAGACTGCGTTTGAGCGAATCAAGCGATTACTAACAGAGGCTCCTCTGCTGGTGTTTTATGATAAGGATGCCCCGGCGACTGTTCAGTGTGATGCATCCTCATCCGGTCTGGGTGCTGTGCTGCTGCGGCTGCTGCTGCTGCTGGGCGTCCAGTGGTGTACTGTTCCAGAGCGCTGACCGAGTCGGTTAAAGCTTACTCGCAAATAGAGAAAGAGTTGCTGGCGGTTACATTTGCAATGAAAAGGTTAGACCAGTTTGTATACGCTCGGCACGTAACAATTCAGACGGATCATAAGACGCTGGTTACCATTCGTGAAAAGCCTCTTGTGGAAGCACCGCTTCGCTTGCAGAGAATGTTGATGACCTTGCAACGATATCAATTTGAATTAAAATACACACCTGGATCGGAAGTTCCTGTGGCTGATGCTCTGAGCCGTGCACCGATGTCGAACACTTGAGAGAGCGACGTGGGCGGTGGAAATTAATGAACTCAGTCTGTCTGATGAGTTAGCGGTAACGGATGCGCGCTTGGAGAAATACAGAGAAGCGACGTTGGCAGATCCAGGCTTACAAAAAGTACGTGAGTACGTAATAAATGGGTGGCCGGAACAACGAAGCAGTGTCGATCAGGTAGCGGCCCCTTACTGGTCAGTGAAACATGAGTTGTCTGCTCAGAACGGCCTGGTTTACAAGTCAAACAGGCTGGTCATTCCATCGTCAATGCGACTTGAATTGTTAAATATATTTCAATAGACGAAAATCAATAGATAAACAATATTAAATCTTCTTGTGCTTCAATATGTGAATACACTCAATACGGCTCATCATGAACGGTTGTGGTGAATCCTTGTCGCAAACGCCTCACCAACCGTCCACGGTACATTCCGATGCTGATTTGATCAGTGAGTCCTTGCTTGTCACGCCTTCTGCCAATATCGGGACTCGTGAGAACGGTGGTGAGGTTGTGCGTGTTGCCGATTCTGGTGCCGTGACCCGGATTGCTGATGATGCGAGTAGTTATTCTGGTGAGCATGGAGTCATCCAGACAGTGGAGGGCTCGTTTCCTCACATCACGGCGGACAAGAATGGTGACGAGGTGGATGCCCTTCCGGATCGTATGGAGTACACTATCAAGGATGTGGACAGTGGATCCGCCAGAGACGGGTTGAAGGGTTGAACCAGGGGGCTTCATTTGAGGGGCTGTGTCTGCTGCCACAACATCGGCGCCCAGAAATACAAACATAAACAACGATAGATATACAATATTAAATCGCCTCACTCGCAGATTTGTTAAATTCTTGGGCAAATGAATATATAGATATTTATCAATGTAGTGCTCAACTAACTCGCTGTTTTTGAGAACACATGTTTCACAGAGGATGTTGCGTGTTCAGTCGGGATCAAATCACGTCGGTATCACTACTGTGTTGATAGTGGACAACGCATAGCAAGTATATACACACACGTATGACCCGTAGCAATGTGGCGTCTGGTTCATGCCCACGCCTCTGGTGGCCGGGGCTCGTCGAAGTAGGCCTGGCGGCGCCACCTCATCTCGTGCAGCGGCAGCTGCAGTCCGTCCTCACCACTGTCACAAACTCGACTGACGGCCCTCCACTGCGGCAGCAGTGGCAGGTGGCGCTGTTGTAGGGCGCCATCACCGCATACGCGTGACGGGCCGTCAGCCGGGTTGAGGGAGGTCGGTATGTAGGCCACAACATATGGCATCTGTCCCACCAGGTGCCAATAGGCTGCTCCCATGGCCAGCGGGATCCTCTGTCTGGCCAAATTGTAGGCCACTCCAATGTTGTCAATGGCCACCATGGCGTGTTGACTACCCCGAGCTCGGGCGACCGCTAAGCCCATGATGGCCGCGCGCATTTCAGCCAGGTAGATGTTGGTAGCGCGTGCGGCCCAGGGTATGGCCCATGTGCGGTCGCGGGTCGCCAATCCTGTTCCCGTGGTCGAGGCATCAGTGGCTATCAGGAAGTCGACTGGCCCTGGCACCCGCAGCGGTTGGAGCGTCGTGAATCCGGCTGCGTAGCGGCCGGCCTCCTCAGGATAGTGCAGGATGAGGGTGACGATGTTGGTTGGCAGTCGCAAAATCCGTAGGACGAAGGAGACATAGCCCGCCAGGCGCTGTCGCCATGCGAAGCTCCGGGTGGGCGCCGTCTGGATCGCCGCTTGAAGGGAGCGCCTGAGGCTCAGTGGCAGCTGCACTTGTGGCTGCGGGTCCATGCAAAGGCGCAGGCCCAAGAACTCGATGGTCCTGGTTGGTGTCCACTGACATTTGGTCGGGTTCGTTCCTATCCCCAGCTGGCATAGGTAGGCGGGAACGGTCCGGAGAACGTGCGGCGGCCCCATAACGAGGAAATCGTCGAGGTATGGCACTACCCGCGCCGGCGGGCAGTGCCGTTCGATAGCGCGCGCTGTCGACCAGCTGACCCGCTGCATTATGGCCGGGGCGCTTCCCAGCCCCATGGGCAGGCGGGTCCATTCAAAAAGCTGGTTGCGATATACCACTCGCATGAATGAGGCCAGTCCGGGACTGAGTGGCAGCTGGTAAAAGCCATGACGCATGTCGAACTTTACCAGCTGCCACTCCGGATGAGCCGCCGCCAGCATCAACGCCTCTTGGAGTCGCGGCAGCTTGATGCTGTAGGAAGCCAATAGCGGTGTAATGGGCTTGAGGTCATAAATGACCCGTGCCGAGCCGTCCGCTTTAGGGATGGCGAAGATTCTGAACGTTGGACCCCGTCGAGATGACGATGGTCGGAGGATGTCCGCTTCCACCAGCGCTGTCATGATAGCGTCCATTTCTCGTGATGCTCTTGTGGGATGCCATTCGCCCCGGGCCTGAGCCGGAATGCGCGTGCGGACGCCTTTACGGAGGATGCTACTCACCATCTCGTCGTGGTGTGGGTGAGGCTGCATAATGGCCGTGTCGTGGAAGCTGGGTGGAGTCAGCTGACCATGAGGGCCGCTCTGAAGGCCCCGTAGAAAACTGAGGCCGCTAGCGTCGGCGGCCTCCTCGCTGTCGGACGTGGCGGCTGGGCTAGCACCTGAGGCTGCCTCGTCGCCTGAGGACGTGTAGAAACGTTCTTCCCCACCAATGATGTCCCAGGGCGCCGACATTTGTCGGCCCCAGGGGGAGTCTGCGTCCTGAGCGGGACTTTGTGGTTGTGTCAAGTCCATTGCTTCCAGGGCGTCCAATGCGGGAATCGCCTCGTCTTGGAAGTGCTCGGTGAGCAGGTCGTCCAGCCAGTCGGTGGGTCGTTGAGCCGGCTGGAGCTGCGCGTATTGACCTTGGCCAAGCAGAGCGACGTCGGGCCGCCAATGGCGTCTCGCCCCTAAGATCCGATGGGGCTTCAATGGTGAAGTGAAGCCTCGGTTGCCAGGGTTCCTCCAGGAACGCTCGTTTCAGCCACTAAGCCAATGGACCGACTCAGCTTTGACTCCAAAGGACCTTCCATGAGCAACAATAAGTATATATTTGTCGCGGTTACCTTTCGCTTTTCCGTGCAAAGACACCTCCTCGTCGACAGTCATCCGCTGTTTAGAAGATATATTAACAGAAGACAGAGGACTTGGGTTCATGTCTCAAGATGTTAGAAATCACTTACTGCAACAAGGCAAGCAAGTCGACGCCATACCATCCACAGGGTAATTCCCAAGTCGAGAGAGTTAACGACATTGTGTGGAAATCGGTGAAACTAGCGCTTCGTTCAACAGGCTTACGTGCACTGCATTGTATACGCTGCCTCCTCTGTACTTCGACAAACTGCTCACCACACGAGTGGATGTTCCATTACGAAAGGTGTTCATCCATTAGAAAATCGTTGCCAATTTCGCTGACCCGCCCGGGACCAGTTCTACTGCAAAATTTCGTCCGTAACAACAAATATGAGCCTTTGGTGCGTAAAGTGGAGCTGTTGGACTCAAATCAAATGTATGCCCACTTACGATATGCTGACGGTCGCGAGTCTTCGGTCTCCTTAAGAGGTATAGCTCCGTATCCTACTGATAACTATACACCTAATGGTACAGACCGGACACGCGGCGCTGAACGAGCTGGAGAACGATATGGCGACTATCAGAGGCGGTCTGCGGGAGATTCAGGGAGAACTGCAGTTTCAGCAAAATCGGTCCTCGTCGACATCTGCCAGTGATCTGTTTGTGCCGACCACGAAGGACTTCGTCGCCAAGGCAGCCTACAAATACCGACAACTGGACGAGAAGTTCAACAAGATGAACAACCAGTACGCCAAGGTGATCGCTTATTTAGGCGAGGACCCGGCCAACATTCAGCCAGACGAGTTTTTCGGCGTATTTAACGCATTTCTGGCGGCATTCTCGGCGGCCGTCGACGACAACAACAACGCCAAACGCAAGCGGCTCGAGGAAGAAAAGAGAGTAGTATACGCCGTTTGTGGACAGTAGATCCGCAAGAGACGGATTGAAGGGTTGAACTAAGGGTCTTCATTTGAGGGGCTGTGTCTGCTGCCACAACATCGGCGCCCAGAAATGCAAACATAAACAACAATAGATATACAATATTAAATCGCCTCACTCGCAGATTTGTTAAATTCTTGGGCAAATGAATATATAGAATGAATCTTGGGCGCTTCCGGTACATGGGGCCACCTTAGGGTGGTAATAGTGCTTGCACTCTTCCCATGCTACTGGATTTGCCTGTAATTAATAATAATAATAATAGATATTTATCCTGTGCTTGTCAGATACATGTTTGCCATCTTTCCTTAGTGGAGTAGGAAATTTGGTGTTTTTTCGTAATTTATCATGAGCATGGCCAGTTTCACATTATTCAGCACGTGTTTGTACATGGGAGCTTCGTTGGGGTTGAAGATGTCCGTGTATTTCATTGGCTGACGCTCTAGTTTATTGTTGTTGAGTAAATCAGTCTCGTCAACGGCATGTCCGCTGCTCAGAATCCTCCTGGTCATTTTCAGATCGAAGATGAAAAATTAAAAGAAAAGAAAAGGCTCATGTCAGAAAAATCATCGTTGCTGTGTTGTTTTCATACCCAATTTGGTAGACACAGGTGGACTCGTTTGCCATATGGAGTGTCGTGTGCGCCAGAAATTTGGCAACGCTTGATGTATGAGATGGTAGCGGATCTAGAGGATGTAGCGGTAATAGCCGATGACTTTATAGTATATGGAAAAGGTGAGACCCGCGCAGAGGCAATTGCCGATCATGATGCAAAATTGCGAGCATTTCTCGACAAGGCTCAGAAGAGTAATTTACGACTAAATCAGGACAAATTACGTTATCGTGTTCAGGAAGTTTCGTGGTTGGGTCATGTGGTAAGCGAAGCAGGAATTAAAGTGGCCGCTGTAGTTAAATTTCCGGCGCCAAGCAAAGAAATCGAGCTGAAGCGTTTCATGGGTATAGCATCATATATCTCGCGATTTATTCCCAAATTTTCAACGGTAACAGCTCCGATGCGTCATTTGCTCAGTCAAAAATACGATTGGTTCTGGAGTGACTCGTGTCAGACTGCGTTTGAGCGAATCAAGCGATTACTAACAGAGGCTCCTCTGCTGGTGTTTTATGATAAGGATGCCCCGGCGACTGTTCAGTGTGATGCATCCTCATCCGGTCTGGGTGCTGTGCTGCTGCGGCTGCTGCTGCTGCTGGGCGTCCAGTGGTGTACTGTTCCAGAGCGCTGACCGAGTCGGTTAAAGCTTACTCGCAAATAGAGAAAGAGTTGCTGGCGGTTACATTTGCAATGAAAAGGTTAGACCAGTTTGTATACGCTCGGCACGTAACAATTCAGACGGATCATAAGACGCTGGTTACCATTCGTGAAAAGCCTCTTGTGGAAGCACCGCTTCGCTTGCAGAGAATGTTGATGACCTTGCAACGATATCAATTTGAATTAAAATACACACCTGGATCGGAAGTTCCTGTGGCTGATGCTCTGAGCCGTGCACCGATGTCGAACACTTGAGAGAGCGACGTGGGCGGTGGAAATTAATGAACTCAGTCTGTCTGATGAGTTAGCGGTAACGGATGCGCGCTTGGAGAAATACAGAGAAGCGACGTTGGCAGATCCAGGCTTACAAAAAGTACGTGAGTACGTAATAAATGGGTGGCCGGAACAACGAAGCAGTGTCGATCAGGTAGCGGCCCCTTACTGGTCAGTGAAACATGAGTTGTCTGCTCAGAACGGCCTGGTTTACAAGTCAAACAGGCTGGTCATTCCATCGTCAATGCGACTTGAATTGTTAAATATATTTCAATAGACGAAAATCAATAGATAAACAATATTAAATCTTCTTGTGCTTCAATATGTGAATACACTCAATACGGCTCATCATGAACGGTTGTGGTGAATCCTTGTCGCAAACGCCTCACCAACCGTCCACGGTACATTCCGATGCTGATTTGATCAGTGAGTCCTTGCTTGTCACGCCTTCTGCCAATATCGGGACTCGTGAGAACGGTGGTGAGGTTGTGCGTGTTGCCGATTCTGGTGCCGTGACCCGGATTGCTGATGATGCGAGTAGTTATTCTGGTGAGCATGGAGTCATCCAGACAGTGGAGGGCTCGTTTCCTCACATCACGGCGGACAAGAATGGTGACGAGGTGGATGCCCTTCCGGATCGTATGGAGTACACTATCAAGGATGTGGACAGTGGATCCGCCAGAGACGGGTTGAAGGGTTGAACCAGGGGGCTTCATTTGAGGGGCTGTGTCTGCTGCCACAACATCGGCGCCCAGAAATACAAACATAAACAACGATAGATATACAATATTAAATCGCCTCACTCGCAGATTTGTTAAATTCTTGGGCAAATGAATATATAGATATTTATCAATGTAGTGCTCAACTAACTCGCTGTTTTTGAGAACACATGTTTCACAGAGGATGTTGCGTGTTCAGTCGGGATCAAATCACGTCGGTATCACTACTGTGTTGATAGTGGACAACGCATAGCAAGTATATACACACACGTATGACCCGTAGCAATGTGGCGTCTGGTTCATGCCCACGCCTCTGGTGGCCGGGGCTCGTCGAAGTAGGCCTGGCGGCGCCACCTCATCTCGTGCAGCGGCAGCTGCAGTCCGTCCTCACCACTGTCACAAACTCGACTGACGGCCCTCCACTGCGGCAGCAGTGGCAGGTGGCGCTGTTGTAGGGCGCCATCACCGCATACGCGTGACGGGCCGTCAGCCGGGTTGAGGGAGGTCGGTATGTAGGCCACAACATATGGCATCTGTCCCACCAGGTGCCAATAGGCTGCTCCCATGGCCAGCGGGATCCTCTGTCTGGCCAAATTGTAGGCCACTCCAATGTTGTCAATGGCCACCATGGCGTGTTGACTACCCCGAGCTCGGGCGACCGCTAAGCCCATGATGGCCGCGCGCATTTCAGCCAGGTAGATGTTGGTAGCGCGTGCGGCCCAGGGTATGGCCCATGTGCGGTCGCGGGTCGCCAATCCTGTTCCCGTGGTCGAGGCATCAGTGGCTATCAGGAAGTCGACTGGCCCTGGCACCCGCAGCGGTTGGAGCGTCGTGAATCCGGCTGCGTAGCGGCCGGCCTCCTCAGGATAGTGCAGGATGAGGGTGACGATGTTGGTTGGCAGTCGCAAGATCCGTAGGACGAAGGAGACATAGCCCGCCAGGCGCTGTCGCCATGCGAAGCTCCGGGTGGGCGCCGTCTGGATCGCCGCTTGAAGGGAGCGCCTGAGGCTCAGTGGCAGCTGCACTTGTGGCTGCGGGTCCATGCAAAGGCGCAGGCCCAAGAACTCGATGGTCCTGGTTGGTGTCCACTGACATTTGGTCGGGTTCGTTCCTATCCCCAGCTGGCATAGGTAGGCGGGAACGGTCCGGAGAACGTGCGGCGGCCCCATAACGAGGAAATCGTCGAGGTATGGCACTACCCGCGCCGGCGGGCAGTGCCGTTCGATAGCGCGCGCTGTCGACCAGCTGACCCGCTGCATTATGGCCGGGGCGCTTCCCAGCCCCATGGGCAGGCGGGTCCATTCAAAAAGCTGGTTGCGATATACCACTCGCATGAATGAGGCCAGTCCGGGACTGAGTGGCAGCTGGTAAAAGCCATGACGCATGTCGAACTTTACCAGCTGCCACTCCGGATGAGCCGCCGCCAGCATCAACGCCTCTTGGAGTCGCGGCAGCTTGATGCTGTAGGAAGCCAATAGCGGTGTAATGGGCTTGAGGTCATAAATGACCCGTGCCGAGCCGTCCGCTTTAGGGATGGCGAAGATTCTGAACGTTGGACCCCGTCGAGATGACGATGGTCGGAGGATGTCCGCTTCCACCAGCGCTGTCATGATAGCGTCCATTTCTCGTGATGCTCTTGTGGGATGCCATTCGCCCCGGGCCTGAGCCGGAATGCGCGTGCGGACGCCTTTACGGAGGATGCTACTCACCATCTCGTCGTGGTGTGGGTGAGGCTGCATAATGGCCGTGTCGTGGAAGCTGGGTGGAGTCAGCTGACCATGAGGGCCGCTCTGAAGGCCCCGTAGAAAACTGAGGCCGCTAGCGTCGGCGGCCTCCTCGCTGTCGGACGTGGCGGCTGGGCTAGCACCTGAGGCTGCCTCGTCGCCTGAGGACGTGTAGAAACGTTCTTCCCCACCAATGATGTCCCAGGGCGCCGACATTTGTCGGCCCCAGGGGGAGTCTGCGTCCTGAGCGGGACTTTGTGGTTGTGTCAAGTCCATTGCTTCCAGGGCGTCCAATGCGGGAATCGCCTCGTCTTGGAAGTGCTCGGTGAGCAGGTCGTCCAGCCAGTCGGTGGGTCGTTGAGCCGGCTGGAGCTGCGCGTATTGACCTTGGCCAAGCAGAGCGACGTCGGGCCGCCAATGGCGTCTCGCCCCTAAGATCCGATGGGGCTTCAATGGTGAAGTGAAGCCTCGGTTGCCAGGGTTCCTCCAGGAACGCTCGTTTCAGCCACTAAGCCAATGGACCGACTCAGCTTTGACTCCAAAGGACCGACTCAGCTTTGACTCCAAAGGACCTTCCATGAGCAACAATAAGTATATATTTGTCGCGGTTACCTTTCGCTTTTCCGTGCAAAGACACCTCCTCGTCGACAGTCATCCGCTGTTTAGAAGATATATTCTCCCTTTTCGGAACACCTGCGTTTGTCAATTCAGACAGAGGACTTGGGTTCATGTCTCAAGATGTTAGAAATCACTTACTGCAACAAGGCAAGCAAGTCGACGCCATACCATCCACAGGGTAATTCCCAAGTCGAGAGAGTTAACGACATTGTGTGGAAATCGGTGAAACTAGCGCTTCGTTCAACAGGCTTACGTGCACTGCATTGTATACGCTGCCTCCTCTGTACTTCGACAAACTGCTCACCACACGAGCGGATGTTCCATTACGAAAGGTGTTCATCCATTAGAAAATCGTTGCCAATTTCGCTGACCCGCCCGGGACCAGTTCTACTGCAAAATTTCGTCCGTAACAACAAATATGAGCCTTTGGTGCGTAAAGTGGAGCTGTTGGACTCAAATCAAATGTATGCCCACTTACGATATGCTGACGGTCGCGAGTCTTCGGTCTCCTTAAGAGGTATAGCTCCGGATCCTACTGATAACTATACACCTAATGGTACAGACCGGACACGCGGCGCTGAACGAGCTGGAGAACGATATGGCGACTATCAGAGGCGGTCTGCGGGAGATTCAGGGAGAACTGCAGTTTCAGCAAAATCGGTCCTCGTCGACATCTGCCAGTGATCTGTTTGTGCCGACCACGAAGGACTTCGTCGCCAAGGCAGCCTACAAATACCGACAACTGGACGAGAAGTTCAACAAGATGAACAACCAGTACGCCAAGGTGATCGCTTATTTAGGCGAGGACCCGGCCAACATTCAGCCAGACGAGTTTTTCGGCGTATTTAACGCATTTCTGGCGGCATTCTCGGCGGCCGTCGACGACAACAACAACGCCAAACGCAAGCGGCTCGAGGAAGAAAAGAGAGTAGTATACGCCGTTTGTGGACAGTAGATCCGCAAGAGACGGATTGAAGGGTTGAACTAAGGGTCTTCATTTGAGGGGCTGTGTCTGCTGCCACAACATCGGCGCCCAGAAATGCAAACATAAACAACAATAGATATACAATATTAAATCGCCTCACTCGCAGATTTGTTAAATTCTTGGGCAAATGAATATATAGAATGAATCTTGGGCGCTTCCGGTACATGGGGCCACCTTAGGGTGGTAATAGTGCTTGCACTCTTCCCATGCTACTGGATTTGCCTGTAATTAATAATAATAATAATAGATATTTATCCTGTGCTTGTCAGATACATGTTTGCCATCTTTCCTTAGTGGAGTAGGAAATTTGGTGTTTTTTCGTAATTTATCATGAGCATGGCCAGTTTCACATTATTCAGCACGTGTTTGTACATGGGAGCTTCGTTGGGGTTGAGGATGTCCGTGTATTTCATTGGCTGACGCTCTAGTTTATTGTTGTTGAGTAAATCAGTCTCGTCAACGGCATGTCCGCTGCTCAGAATCCTCCTGGTCATTTTCAGATCGAAGATGAAAAATTAAAAGAAAAGAAAAGGCTCATGTCAGAAAAATCATCGTTGCTGTGTTGTTTTCATACCCAATTTGGTAGACACAGGTGGACTCGTTTGCCATATGGAGTGTCGTGTGCGCCAGAAATTTGGCAACGCTTGATGTATGAGATGGTAGCGGATCTAGAGGATGTAGCGGTAATAGCCGATGACTTTATAGTATATGGAAAAGGTGAGACCCGCGCAGAGGCAATTGCCGATCATGATGCAAAATTGCGAGCATTTCTCGACAAGGCTCAGAAGAGTAATTTACGACTAAATCAGGACAAATTACGTTATCGTGTTCAGGAAGTTTCGTGGTTGGGTCATGTGGTAAGCGAAGCAGGAATTAAAGTGGCCGCTGTAGTTAAATTTCCGGCGCCAAGCAAAGAAATCGAGCTGAAGCGTTTCATGGGTATAGCATCATATATCTCGCGATTTATTCCCGAATTTTCAACGGTAACAGCTCCGATGCGTCATTTGCTCAGTCAAAAATACGATTGGTTCTGGAGTGACTCGTGTCAGACTGCGTTTGAGCGAATCAAGCGATTACTAACAGAGGCTCCTCTGCTGGTGTTTTATGATAAGGATGCCCCGGCGACTGTTCAGTGTGATGCATCCTCATCCGGTCTGGGTGCTGTGCTGCTGCGGCTGCTGCTGCTGCTGGGCGTCCAGTGGTGTACTGTTCCAGAGCGCTGACCGAGTCGGTTAAAGCTTACTCGCAAATAGAGAAAGAGTTGCTGGCGGTTACATTTGCAATGAAAAGGTTAGACCAGTTTGTATACGCTCGGCACGTAACAATTCAGACGGATCATAAGACGCTGGTTACCATTCGTGAAAAGCCTCTTGTGGAAGCACCGCTTCGCTTGCAGAGAATGTTGATGACCTTGCAACGATATCAATTTGAATTAAAATACACACCTGGATCGGAAGTTCCTGTGGCTGATGCTCTGAGCCGTGCACCGATGTCGAACACTTGAGAGAGCGACGTGGGCGGTGGAAATTAATGAACTCAGTCTGTCTGATGAGTTAGCGGTAACGGATGCGCGCTTGGAGAAATACAGAGAAGCGACGTTGGCAGATCCAGGCTTACAAAAAGTACGTGAGTACGTAATAAATGGGTGGCCGGAACAACGAAGCAGTGTCGATCAGGTAGCGGCCCCTTACTGGTCAGTGAAACATGAGTTGTCTGCTCAGAACGGCCTGGTTTACAAGTCAAACAGGCTGGTCATTCCATCGTCAATGCGACTTGAATTGTTAAATATATTTCAATAGACGAAAATCAATAGATAAACAATATTAAATCTTCTTGTGCTTCAATATGTGAATACACTCAATACGGCTCATCATGAACGGTTGTGGTGAATCCTTGTCGCAAACGCCTCACCAACCGTCCACGGTACATTCCGATGCTGATTTGATCAGTGAGTCCTTGCTTGTCACGCCTTCTGCCAATATCGGGACTCGTGAGAACGGTGGTGAGGTTGTGCGTGTTGCCGATTCTGGTGCCGTGACCCGGATTGCTGATGATGCGAGTAGTTATTCTGGTGAGCATGGAGTCATCCAGACAGTGGAGGGCTCGTTTCCTCACATCACGGCGGACAAGAATGGTGACGAGGTGGATGCCCTTCCGGATCGTATGGAGTACACTATCAAGGATGTGGACAGTGGATCCGCCAGAGACGGGTTGAAGGGTTGAACCAGGGGGCTTCATTTGAGGGGCTGTGTCTGCTGCCACAACATCGGCGCCCAGAAATACAAACATAAACAACGATAGATATACAATATTAAATCGCCTCACTCGCAGATTTGTTAAATTCTTGGGCAAATGAATATATAGATATTTATCAATGTAGTGCTCAACTAACTCGCTGTTTTTGAGAACACATGTTTCACAGAGGATGTTGCGTGTTCAGTCGGGATCAAATCACGTCGGTATCACTACTGTGTTGATAGTGGACAACGCATAGCAAGTATATACACACACGTATGACCCGTAGCAATGTGGCGTCTGGTTCATGCCCACGCCTCTGGTGGCCGGGGCTCGTCGAAGTAGGCCTGGCGGCGCCACCTCATCTCGTGCAGCGGCAGCTGCAGTCCGTCCTCACCACTGTCACAAACTCGACTGACGGCCCTCCACTGCGGCAGCAGTGGCAGGTGGCGCTGTTGTAGGGCGCCATCACCGCATACGCGTGACGGGCCGTCAGCCGGGTTGAGGGAGGTCGGTATGTAGGCCACAACATATGGCATCTGTCCCACCAGGTGCCAATAGGCTGCTCCCATGGCCAGCGGGATCCTCTGTCTGGCCAAATTGTAGGCCACTCCAATGTTGTCAATGGCCACCATGGCGTGTTGACTACCCCGAGCTCGGGCGACCGCTAAGCCCATGATGGCCGCGCGCATTTCAGCCAGGTAGATGTTGGTAGCGCGTGCGGCCCAGGGTATGGCCCATGTGCGGTCGCGGGTCGCCAATCCTGTTCCCGTGGTCGAGGCATCAGTGGCTATCAGGAAGTCGACTGGCCCTGGCACCCGCAGCGGTTGGAGCGTCGTGAATCCGGCTGCGTAGCGGCCGGCCTCCTCAGGATAGTGCAGGATGAGGGTGACGATGTTGGTTGGCAGTCGCAAAATCCGTAGGACGAAGGAGACATAGCCCGCCAGGCGCTGTCGCCATGCGAAGCTCCGGGTGGGCGCCGTCTGGATCGCCGCTTGAAGGGAGCGCCTGAGGCTCAGTGGCAGCTGCACTTGTGGCTGCGGGTCCATGCAAAGGCGCAGGCCCAAGAACTCGATGGTCCTGGTTGGTGTCCACTGACATTTGGTCGGGTTCGTTCCTATCCCCAGCTGGCATAGGTAGGCGGGAACGGTCCGGAGAACGTGCGGCGGCCCCATAACGAGGAAATCGTCGAGGTATGGCACTACCCGCGCCGGCGGGCAGTGCCGTTCGATAGCGCGCGCTGTCGACCAGCTGACCCGCTGCATTATGGCCGGGGCGCTTCCCAGCCCCATGGGCAGGCGGGTCCATTCAAAAAGCTGGTTGCGATATACCACTCGCATGAATGAGGCCAGTCCGGGACTGAGTGGCAGCTGGTAAAAGCCATGACGCATGTCGAACTTTACCAGCTGCCACTCCGGATGAGCCGCCGCCAGCATCAACGCCTCTTGGAGTCGCGGCAGCTTGATGCTGTAGGAAGCCAATAGCGGTGTAATGGGCTTGAGGTCATAAATGACCCGTGCCGAGCCGTCCGCTTTAGGGATGGCGAAGATTCTGAACGTTTGACCCCGTCGAGATGACGATGGTCGGAGGATGTCCGCTTCCACCAGCGCTGTCATGATAGCGTCCATTTCTCGTGATGCTCTTGTGGGATGCCATTCGCCCCGGGCCTGAGCCGGAATGCGCGTGCGGACGCCTTTACGGAGGATGCTACTCACCATCTCGTCGTGGTGTGGGTGAGGCTGCATAATGGCCGTGTCGTGGAAGCTGGGTGGAGTCAGCTGACCATGAGGGCCGCTCTGAAGGCCCCGTAGAAAACTGAGGCCGCTAGCGTCGGCGGCCTCCTCGCTGTCGGACGTGGCGGCTGGGCTAGCACCTGAGGCTGCCTCGTCGCCTGAGGACGTGTAGAAACGTTCTTCCCCACCAATGATGTCCCAGGGCGCCGACATTTGTCGGCCCCAGGGGGAGTCTGCGTCCTGAGCGGGACTTTGTGGTTGTGTCAAGTCCATTGCTTCCAGGGCGTCCAATGCGGGAATCGCCTCGTCTTGGAAGTGCTCGGTGAGCAGGTCGTCCAGCCAGTCGGTGGGTCGTTGAGCCGGCTGGAGCTGCGCGTATTGACCTTGGCCAAGCAGAGCGACGTCGGGCCGCCAATGGCGTCTCGCCCCTAAGATCCGATGGGGCTTCAATGGTGAAGTGAAGCCTCGGTTGCCAGGGTTCCTCCAGGAACGCTCGTTTCAGCCACTAAGCCAATGGACCGACTCAGCTTTGACTCCAAAGGACCGACTCAGCTTTGACTCCAAAGGACCTTCCATGAGCAACAATAAGTATATATTTGTCGCGGTTACCTTTCGCTTTTCCGTGCAAAGACACCTCCTCGTCGACAGTCATCCGCTGTTTAGAAGATATATTCTCCCTTTTCGGAACACCTGCGTTTGTCAATTCAGACAGAGGACTTGGGTTCATGTCTCAAGATGTTAGAAATCACTTACTGCAACAAGGCAAGCAAGTCGACGCCATACCATCCACAGGGTAATTCCCAAGTCGAGAGAGTTAACGACATTGTGTGGAAATCGGTGAAACTAGCGCTTCGTTCAACAGGCTTACGTGCACTGCATTGTATACGCTGCCTCCTCTGTACTTCGACAAACTGCTCACCACACGAGCGGATGTTCCATTACGAAAGGTGTTCATCCATTAGAAAATCGTTGCCAATTTCGCTGACCCGCCCGGGACCAGTTCTACTGCAAAATTTCGTCCGTAACAACAAATATGAGCCTTTGGTGCGTAAAGTGGAGCTGTTGGACTCAAATCAAATGTATGCCCACTTACGATATGCTGACGGTCGCGAGTCTTCGGTCTCCTTAAGAGGTATAGCTCCGTATCCTACTGATAACTATACACCTAATGGTACAGACCGGACACGCGGCGCTGAACGAGCTGGAGAACGATATGGCGACTATCAGAGGCGGTCTGCGGGAGATTCAGGGAGAACTGCAGTTTCAGCAAAATCGGTCCTCGTCGACATCTGCCAGTGATCTGTTTGTGCCGACCACGAAGGACTTCGTCGCCAAGGCAGCCTACAAATACCGACAACTGGACGAGAAGTTCAACAAGATGAACAACCAGTACGCCAAGGTGATCGCTTATTTAGGCGAGGACCCGGCCAACATTCAGCCAGACGAGTTTTTCGGCGTATTTAACGCATTTCTGGCGGCATTCTCGGCGGCCGTCGACAACAACAACGCCAAACGCAAGCGGCTCGAGGAAGAAAAGAGAGTAGTATACGCCGTTTGTGGACAGTAGATCCGCAAGAGACGGATTGAAGGGTTGAACTAAGGGTCTTCATTTGAGGGGCTGTGTCTGCTGCCACAACATCGGCGCCCAGAAATGCAAACATAAACAACAATAGATATACAATATTAAATCGCCTCACTCGCAGATTTGTTAAATTCTTGGGCAAATGAATATATAGAATGAATCTTGGGCGCTTCCGGTACATGGGGCCACCTTAGGGTGGTAATAGTGCTTGCACTCTTCCCATGCTACTGGATTTGCCTGTAATTAATAATAATAATAATAGATATTTATCCTGTGCTTGTCAGATACATGTTTGCCATCTTTCCTTAGTGGAGTAGGAAATTTGGTGTTTTTTCGTAATTTATCATGAGCATGGCCAGTTTCACATTATTCAGCACGTGTTTGTACATGGGAGCTTCGTTGGGGTTGAAGATGTCCGTGTATTTCATTGGCTGACGCTCTAGTTTATTGTTGTTGAGTAAATCAGTCTCGTCAACGGCATGTCCGCTGCTCAGAATCCTCCTGGTCATTTTCAGATCGAAGATGAAAAATTAAAAGAAAAGAAAAGGCTCATGTCAGAAAAATCATCGTTGCTGTGTTGTTTTCATACCCAATTTGGTAGACACAGGTGGACTCGTTTGCCATATGGAGTGTCGTGTGCGCCAGAAATTTGGCAACGCTTGATGTATGAGATGGTAGCGGATCTAGAGGATGTAGCGGTAATAGCCGATGACTTTATAGTATATGGAAAAGGTGAGACCCGCGCAGAGGCAATTGCCGATCATGATGCAAAATTGCGAGCATTTCTCGACAAGGCTCAGAAGAGTAATTTACGACTAAATCAGGACAAATTACGTTATCGTGTTCAGGAAGTTTCGTGGTTGGGTCATGTGGTAAGCGAAGCAGGAATTAAAGTGGCCGCTGTAGTTAAATTTCCGGCGCCAAGCAAAGAAATCGAGCTGAAGCGTTTCATGGGTATAGCATCATATATCTCGCGATTTATTCCCGAATTTTCAACGGTAACAGCTCCGATGCGTCATTTGCTCAGTCAAAAATACGATTGGTTCTGGAGTGACTCGTGTCAGACTGCGTTTGAGCGAATCAAGCGATTACTAACAGAGGCTCCTCTGCTGGTGTTTTATGATAAGGATGCCCCGGCGACTGTTCAGTGTGATGCATCCTCATCCGGTCTGGGTGCTGTGCTGCTGCGGCTGCTGCTGCTGCTGGGCGTCCAGTGGTGTACTGTTCCAGAGCGCTGACCGAGTCGGTTAAAGCTTACTCGCAAATAGAGAAAGAGTTGCTGGCGGTTACATTTGCAATGAAAAGGTTAGACCAGTTTGTATACGCTCGGCACGTAACAATTCAGACGGATCATAAGACGCTGGTTACCATTCGTGAAAAGCCTCTTGTGGAAGCACCGCTTCGCTTGCAGAGAATGTTGATGACCTTGCAACGATATCAATTTGAATTAAAATACACACCTGGATCGGAAGTTCCTGTGGCTGATGCTCTGAGCCGTGCACCGATGTCGAACACTTGAGAGAGCGACGTGGGCGGTGGAAATTAATGAACTCAGTCTGTCTGATGAGTTAGCGGTAACGGATGCGCGCTTGGAGAAATACAGAGAAGCGACGTTGGCAGATCCAGGCTTACAAAAAGTACGTGAGTACGTAATAAATGGGTGGCCGGAACAACGAAGCAGTGTCGATCAGGTAGCGGCCCCTTACTGGTCAGTGAAACATGAGTTGTCTGCTCAGAACGGCCTGGTTTACAAGTCAAACAGGCTGGTCATTCCATCGTCAATGCGACTTGAATTGTTAAATATATTTCAATAGACGAAAATCAATAGATAAACAATATTAAATCTTCTTGTGCTTCAATATGTGAATACACTCAATACGGCTCATCATGAACGGTTGTGGTGAATCCTTGTCGCAAACGCCTCACCAACCGTCCACGGTACATTCCGATGCTGATTTGATCAGTGAGTCCTTGCTTGTCACGCCTTCTGCCAATATCGGGACTCGTGAGAACGGTGGTGAGGTTGTGCGTGTTGCCGATTCTGGTGCCGTGACCCGGATTGCTGATGATGCGAGTAGTTATTCTGGTGAGCATGGAGTCATCCAGACAGTGGAGGGCTCGTTTCCTCACATCACGGCGGACAAGAATGGTGACGAGGTGGATGCCCTTCCGGATCGTATGGAGTACACTATCAAGGATGTGGACAGTGGATCCGCCAGAGACGGGTTGAAGGGTTGAACCAGGGGGCTTCATTTGAGGGGCTGTGTCTGCTGCCACAACATCGGCGCCCAGAAATACAAACATAAACAACGATAGATATACAATATTAAATCGCCTCACTCGCAGATTTGTTAAATTCTTGGGCAAATGAATATATAGATATTTATCAATGTAGTGCTCAACTAACTCGCTGTTTTTGAGAACACATGTTTCACAGAGGATGTTGCGTGTTCAGTCGGGATCAAATCACGTCGGTATCACTACTGTGTTGATAGTGGACAACGCATAGCAAGTATATACACACACGTATGACCCGTAGCAATGTGGCGTCTGGTTCATGCCCACGCCTCTGGTGGCCGGGGCTCGTCGAAGTAGGCCTGGCGGCGCCACCTCATCTCGTGCAGCGGCAGCTGCAGTCCGTCCTCACCACTGTCACAAACTCGACTGACGGCCCTCCACTGCGGCAGCAGTGGCAGGTGGCGCTGTTGTAGGGCGCCATCACCGCATACGCGTGACGGGCCGTCAGCCGGGTTGAGGGAGGTCGGTATGTAGGCCACAACATATGGCATCTGTCCCACCAGGTGCCAATAGGCTGCTCCCATGGCCAGCGGGATCCTCTGTCTGGCCAAATTGTAGGCCACTCCAATGTTGTCAATGGCCACCATGGCGTGTTGACTACCCCGAGCTCGGGCGACCGCTAAGCCCATGATGGCCGCGCGCATTTCAGCCAGGTAGATGTTGGTAGCGCGTGCGGCCCAGGGTATGGCCCATGTGCGGTCGCGGGTCGCCAATCCTGTTCCCGTGGTCGAGGCATCAGTGGCTATCAGGAAGTCGACTGGCCCTGGCACCCGCAGCGGTTGGAGCGTCGTGAATCCGGCTGCGTAGCGGCCGGCCTCCTCAGGATAGTGCAGGATGAGGGTGACGATGTTGGTTGGCAGTCGCAAAATCCGTAGGACGAAGGAGACATAGCCCGCCAGGCGCTGTCGCCATGCGAAGCTCCGGGTGGGCGCCGTCTGGATCGCCGCTTGAAGGGAGCGCCTGAGGCTCAGTGGCAGCTGCACTTGTGGCTGCGGGTCCATGCAAAGGCGCAGGCCCAAGAACTCGATGGTCCTGGTTGGTGTCCACTGACATTTGGTCGGGTTCGTTCCTATCCCCAGCTGGCATAGGTAGGCGGGAACGGTCCGGAGAACGTGCGGCGGCCCCATAACGAGGAAATCGTCGAGGTATGGCACTACCCGCGCCGGCGGGCAGTGCCGTTCGATAGCGCGCGCTGTCGACCAGCTGACCCGCTGCATTATGGCCGGGGCGCTTCCCAGCCCCATGGGCAGGCGGGTCCATTCAAAAAGCTGGTTGCGATATACCACTCGCATGAATGAGGCCAGTCCGGGACTGAGTGGCAGCTGGTAAAAGCCATGACGCATGTCGAACTTTACCAGCTGCCACTCCGGATGAGCCGCCGCCAGCATCAACGCCTCTTGGAGTCGCGGCAGCTTGATGCTGTAGGAAGCCAATAGCGGTGTAGCGGCCAATAGCGGTAATGGGCTTGGGGTCATAAATGACCCGTGCCGAGCCGTCCGCTTTAGGGATGGCGAAGATTCTGAACGTTGGACCCCGTCGAGATGACGATGGTCGGAGGATGTCCGCTTCCACCAGCGCTGTCATGATAGCGTCCATTTCTCGTGATGCTCTTGTGGGATGCCATTCGCCCCGGGCCTGAGCCGGAATGCGCGTGCGGACGCCTTTACGGAGGATGCTACTCACCATCTCGTCGTGGTGTGGGTGAGGCTGCATAATGGCCGTGTCGTGGAAGCTGGGTGGAGTCAGCTGACCATGAGGGCCGCTCTGAAGGCCCCGTAGAAAACTGAGGCCGCTAGCGTCGGCGGCCTCCTCGCTGTCGGACGTGGCGGCTGGGCTAGCACCTGAGGCTGCCTCGTCGCCTGAGGACGTGTAGAAACGTTCTTCCCCACCAATGATGTCCCAGGGCGCCGACATTTGTCGGCCCCAGGGGGAGTCTGCGTCCTGAGCGGGACTTTGTGGTTGTGTCAAGTCCATTGCTTCCAGGGCGTCCAATGCGGGAATCGCCTCGTCTTGGAAGTGCTCGGTGAGCAGGTCGTCCAGCCAGTCGGTGGGTCGTTGAGCCGGCTGGAGCTGCGCGTATTGACCTTGGCCAAGCAGAGCGACGTCGGGCCGCCAATGGCGTCTCGCCCCTAAGATCCGATGGGGCTTCAATGGTGAAGTGAAGCCTCGGTTGCCAGGGTTCCTCCAGGAACGCTCGTTTCAGCCACTAAGCCAATGGACCGACTCAGCTTTGACTTCAAAGGACCGTTGTCTTCCATGAGCAACAATAAGTATATATTTGTCGCGGTTACCTTTCGCTTTTCCGTGCAAAGACACCTCCTCGTCGACAGTCATCCGCTGTTTAGAAGATATATTCTCCCTTTTCGGAACACCTGCGTTTGTCAATTCAGACAGAGGACTTGGGTTCATGTCTCAAGATGTTAGAAATCACTTACTGCAACAAGGCAAGCAAGTCGACGCCATACCATCCACAGGGTAATTCCCAAGTCGAGAGAGTTAACGACATTGTGTGGAAATCGGTGAAACTAGCGCTTCGTTCAACAGGCTTACGTGCACTGCATTGTATACGCTGCCTCCTCTGTACTTCGACAAACTGCTCACCACACGAGCGGATGTTCCATTACGAAAGGTGTTCATCCATTAGAAAATCGTTGCCAATTTCGCTGACCCGCCCGGGACCAGTTCTACTGCAAAATTTCGTCCGTAACAACAAATATGAGCCTTTGGTGCGTAAAGTGGAGCTGTTGGACTCAAATCAAATGTATGCCCACTTACGATATGCTGACGGTCGCGAGTCTTCGGTCTCCTTAAGAGGTATAGCTCCGTATCCTACTGATAACTATACACCTAATGGTACAGACCGGACACGCGGCGCTGAACGAGCTGGAGAACGATATGGCGACTATCAGAGGCGGTCTGCGGGAGATTCAGGGAGAACTGCAGTTTCAGCAAAATCGGTCCTCGTCGACATCTGCCAGTGATCTGTTTGTGCCGACCACGAAGGACTTCGTCGCCAAGGCAGCCTACAAATACCGACAACTGGACGAGAAGTTCAACAAGATGAACAACCAGTACGCCAAGGTGATCGCTTATTTAGGCGAGGACCCGGCCAACATTCAGCCAGACGAGTTTTTCGGCGTATTTAACGCATTTCTGGCGGCATTCTCGGCGGCCGTCGACGACAACAACAACGCCAAACGCAAGCGGCTCGAGGAAGAAAAGAGAGTAGTATACGCCGTTTGTGGACAGTAGATCCGCAAGAGACGGATTGAAGGGTTGAACTAAGGGTCTTCATTTGAGGGGCTGTGTCTGCTGCCACAACATCGGCGCCCAGAAATGCAAACATAAACAACAATAGATATACAATATTAAATCGCCTCACTCGCAGATTTGTTAAATTCTTGGGCAAATGAATATATAGAATGAATCTTGGGCGCTTCCGGTACATGGGGCCACCTTAGGGTGGTAATAGTGCTTGCACTCTTCCCATGCTACTGGATTTGCCTGTAATTAATAATAATAATAATAGATATTTATCCTGTGCTTGTCAGATACATGTTTGCCATCTTTCCTTAGTGGAGTAGGAAATTTGGTGTTTTTTCGTAATTTATCATGAGCATGGCCAGTTTCACATTATTCAGCACGTGTTTGTACATGGGAGCTTCGTTGGGGTTGAAGATGTCCGTGTATTTCATTGGCTGACGCTCTAGTTTATTGTTGTTGAGTAAATCAGTCTCGTCAACGGCATGTCCGCTGCTCAGAATCCTCCTGGTCATTTTCAGATCGAAGATGAAAAATTAAAAGAAAAGAAAAGGCTCATGTCAGAAAAATCATCGTTGCTGTGTTGTTTTCATACCCAATTTGGTAGACACAGGTGGACTCGTTTGCCATATGGAGTGTCGTGTGCGCCAGAAATTTGGCAACGCTTGATGTATGAGATGGTAGCGGATCTAGAGGATGTAGCGGTAATAGCCGATGACTTTATAGTATATGGAAAAGGTGAGACCCGCGCAGAGGCAATTGCCGATCATGATGCAAAATTGCGAGCATTTCTCGACAAGGCTCAGAAGAGTAATTTACGACTAAATCAGGACAAATTACGTTATCGTGTTCAGGAAGTTTCGTGGTTGGGTCATGTGGTAAGCGAAGCAGGAATTAAAGTGGCCGCTGTAGTTAAATTTCCGGCGCCAAGCAAAGAAATCGAGCTGAAGCGTTTCATGGGTATAGCATCATATATCTCGCGATTTATTCCCGAATTTTCAGCGGTAACAGCTCCGATGCGTCATTTGCTCAGTCAAAAATACGATTGGTTCTGGAGTGACTCGTGTCAGACTGCGTTTGAGCGAATCAAGCGATTACTAACAGAGGCTCCTCTGCTGGTGTTTTATGATAAGGATGCCCCGGCGACTGTTCAGTGTGATGCATCCTCATCCGGTCTGGGTGCTGTGCTGCTGCGGCTGCTGCTGCTGCTGGGCGTCCAGTGGTGTACTGTTCCAGAGCGCTGACCGAGTCGGTTAAAGCTTACTCGCAAATAGAGAAAGAGTTGCTGGAGGTTACATTTGCAATGAAAAGGTTAGACCAGTTTGTATACGCTCGGCACGTAACAATTCAGACGGATCATAAGACGCTGGTTACCATTCGTGAAAAGCCTCTTGTGGAAGCACCGCTTCGCTTGCAGAGAATGTTGATGACCTTGCAACGATATCAATTTGAATTAAAATACACACCTGGATCGGAAGTTCCTGTGGCTGATGCTCTGAGCCGTGCACCGATGTCGAACACTTGAGAGAGCGACGTGGGCGGTGGAAATTAATGAACACAGTCTGTCTGATGAGTTAGCGGTAACGGATGCGCGCTTGGAGAAATACAGAGAAGCGACGTTGGCAGATCCAGGCTTACAAAAAGTACGTGAGTACGTAATAAATGGGTGGCCGGAACAACGAAGCAGTGTCGATCAGGTAGCGGCCCCTTACTGGTCAGTGAAACATGAGTTGTCTGCTCAGAACGGCCTGGTTTACAAGTCAAACAGGCTGGTGATTCCATCGTCGTTCGTTATTTGTGTTTATGGGGTGCACCGGCCTCTGGGACCATACGGCACCCCCCAGTCTATTCACAGCCTAAACACCCAAAAATGATGGACATGAAGAATGGAATGATGAAATAAATAAGTGTGATAGTGAACAAAATGAATGTGAAAGTCAAGAAATAAAACTCAATAAATAATTCTAAAAGGCAAAAGCCGTAAAAACTCAAAAATGCGGCCCTCAATGACCGCCGATTGCTCCTGTCCGAGTACATCGTGAATAGTCCGAACGGATCCAAGAAAACGTTGACGCGCCTCTGAGAATGATGGGCATTCCACCAGGATGTGCTGCACGGAGAGACGTACATTACATGCGCTGCACGTGGGTTCAGGTTGTCCGAGTAGAAGATGGCGATGCGTATCGTACGTGTGACCCACACGCAGACGACAGAGCGCCACTTCCTCGGACCTCTTCCGGCGACAAGAGCACATCCAATGTCCGATTTCGGGCTTCACAGCTTTTAATTTGTTAGAACCACATTCGTCCCAGGAGAGCTGCCAGCGAGAACGGATAAAACGATGGATGATAGGATAAAAGTCCGAATACGGAACGGGAAAGTTAAAATAAAATGAATAAAAGTCTCGTTCAGCAGCTCTTTTTGCGGCTCTGTCAGCTCGCTCGTTGCCCAAAATACCAATATGGGCCGGAATCCAGCAGAACTTTACACGCTTGCCCTGGTGGTGGATGATGTCAAGAGAGATAACAATCCTCTGTATAAGAGGATGTAAGGAGAAAGACGATAATGAAGTTAAAGCACTAAGGGAATCAGATAAAACTAAAAACAATGAAAAAGAAGATGAGCGAATAAAAACCAGGGCCAGCAGGATAGCGTGAAGTTCAGCCGTGTAAATGGAGGCGCTCGGTGGCAGCGTGCTCGAGCGGCACATACCTCCACTTACAAACGCACAACCCACACCACTGGCCGACTTAGATCCATCAGTGTACACGGCAGTATACCGTCCGTAAGAATGAATTCGCTCCAGTGTGTTTGAGCGAAGCACACTGGGCACTGTACGGTGTTTCGGCAGAGCTGCTAGCGAGACGTCAACCTCGGGTGTGACCAATTCCCAGGGTGACTCCGCCGTGTATTCTTGTCTGAGGACGTCGTTAGCAGCCATCCCGCATGACTCCAGCAGTGCCCTCATTTTGCTGCAAAACAGCACAGAACACTGAGGTCCTGGAAGATGCTGCTGCTCAGGCACATGCTGGGAAAATACCACGTCATACGCGGGGTTTTCATGGGTGCTTGCCAGCTTGCAAGAATAACGCATGACCAGCTCTTGACGACGGAGCGCCAGCGGAGCCTCATCAGCCTCAACAAGGAGGCTGACGATTGGCGACGTGCGAAACGCGCCGGTGGCAATGCGTATCCCTGCGTGGTGTACGACATTCAAACGGCCTTTTGCTGACTCCGAAGCCAGATCATATACGATGCTTGCGTAATCGAGACGCGACCTGACTAACGAGCGGTACAGAAGGAGAAGGGACTGTCGATCTGCTCCATACCGCATGCGGGAAACAGTCTTCAGCACATTCAGTGCCTTTAGACAAGTGATTCTCAGCTGTGAAATATGGTCGGTGTAGGTCAAGCGCGAGTCCAACGTGACCCCTAAAAACCGAACCGTGCGTTGGAATGAGACAGCACTGCCGTACAATTCCACTTCCATGTCAGGGCAGGCACCTCGACGGCGGCAGAAGTGTACACCGACCGTTTTGGACGTCGAGAAGCGGAAGCCGTTACGCGTTCCCCAAGTCTCTATTTTATTCACCGCCAGCTGCAGTTGACGCTGGACAGCAACAGTGCTGCGGGAAGAACACCATATGGCGAAGTCGTCCACAAATAGAGACCGTCCAATCGAGGGAGGCAAATGATCGTCAATGTCGTTGATCATTATGGCAAAAAGGGCCACGCTGAGCACACTACCCTGTGGAACGCCTTCTGCCTGATCGAACGAACGAGACAGGGAGTTCCCCACACGCACACAGAATGTGCGGTGCAAAAGGAAATTGTGTACGAACCTCCCCATGTTGCCTCTGACACCACAGCGATGCAGTTTGCGAAGAATACCATGTCGCCATGTGGTGTCATATGCCTTTTCGATGTCAAAGAATATCGCCCCGACGTGGTGACCTCGCGTGAAACTTTCACGTACGCGAGAGTCAATGGTCACCAAGTGGTCTAACGTTGAGCGACCCTGGCGAAATCCGCACTGAGCATCATTGAACAGCCGACCGCGTTCCAGAAACCATACCAGCCGTCTGCAAACCATTTTCTCAAACAGTTTGCAGAGACTGGAGGTAAGCGATATCGGGCGATAGTCAGACGGGTGATCGCCCGATTTGCCCTGTTTCATGATGGGTATCACGATTGCCCGTCGCCAGGAGGCCGGAAACTGCCCACCACTCCACAGATCATTGAAGACCTGCAGCAAGGTGGACAGCACTGCGGGCGACAGACGTTTCAGCATGAGGTTGTGCACCTCATCAGGGCCTTCAGCCACATCGCGAAGCGATCGCAAGGCCGTTCTCAGCTCAGATGCAGAAAAATCGCTGTTGATTGGCAGCTGACAGCTGGTGGAGAAATCAACGGGTGATCTCTCGCACTGCTGTTTGATCGCCGCAAAATCAGGGTCGTCTACGTTTGCACGACAGCGCTCCGCTAAATATCGGCCAATTTCGTCAGCAACATGCTCCGGATTAATCACGTCCACGCCACTGATCTTCAGAGAAGGCAGTGGATTGGGACGGTACTTACCAGAGATGCGCTTTATACGGTCCCATATGGTGGATATAGGACAATGCCGATTAATGCTGGACACATAGGACACCCACGAGGCCCGCTTCGCCTCGCGAAAGGTCCATCGAGCTTTTGCGCGAGCGTGGCGGAAGCAAAGCATGTTTGCCAACGTGCTGTTGCGCCGGAAGCGACCCCAGCAACGACGTCGCTCTCGCAACGCCGTAGCACACGCGTCTGTCCACCAAGGAACAGGACGCCGCCGGGGACGCGATGCCGTACGCGGAATGCTCTGTTTGGCACAGGTGACAATGGCCTCAGCAAAACCTTCGACGCTGGGTCGAAGTGTGGGGTTGCCCATGGCTTCCAGTGTCAAGCAATCATAGCGGACCCAATCAGCTCGTTTGAAATTCCATCTCGGTGGTCGTGTTCCCAACCTAGGTACCTCATTGAGACAGATCCATATAGGGAAGTGGTCACTCCCATACAGACTGTTCTCAACGGTCCAGCTCGTGGATGCCTGCAGACTGGGACTGCACAGACTGAGGTCCAGAGCGGACATGCTTCCCGATGGCATGGTACAATGCGTATATGTGCCTGTGTTTAAAATACCTATGTCTAATACAGTTAAAATATCCTCCATAATAAAACCACGGCTACAATATGCATCACAACCCCAAAAAGGGCTGTGAGCATTAAAATCGCCTAACACATAAAAAGGGGGTGAAAGTGAACTGATTAAAAACTCGACGTTAGCCCTTGGGAACGGGCGACCAGGCGGCAGGTACAATGAGCACACACTCACCTCCCTACCACCGAGCCAGCACCGAACCGCAACCACCTGCAAATCTGACTGAATATGCAGGCGGCGACAGGGTACACTGGTGCGAACAGCCAGCATAACCCCGCCATGGGCTATAGTCGAGCTGGGATTATCAAATCTAAAAACATTAAAATCCTGAATACTAAAATACGAAGAAGTTAAAAGCTTAGTCTCCTGTATTGCTAAAATCGATGGTTGTCGGGAGTGTAAAATATGCAGTAAATCATTAAAATTCGGTCTAATACCTCTAATATTCCATTGTAAAATGGACATAAAAATAAATATAATAGAATAAAATACAGATAAATACTCCCGTTAAAAAGGCACATATACACTAACAACCAGGTAGCACAGGTACCTAATCGCATCGCTTAGCCGATCGTCCTCTCTCCGAGTCAGGTGGGGACCCACTTGGAGAGGCCGAGAGCTTCCGCTTAGAGGAACTCTCCACCTCCATGGCAGTGGTGGGAGTCGCTCCGTCGTGTGCGGAAGGCGGTGCGCTAGCAACCGCCGAGCGCGGAGATGCAGGGACCGCGCTCGCTTTGTGACCGGGAGATGCTCGCCGGTCACTCCTCGGCGAGGCTGACTTGACCGAACGGCGGCTCTTGTGCTGTACCACCGTCCAGTCTCCGGATTTCCTCCGGTTCGGAGACGACCGCTCTGCTGGCTTGGAAGCCTGCTGAGCGGCCGGTTTTTTGCCGCCCTGACTAACCGGCATCGCTGCCGATTTGCCAGCGCGGTCCATCGGCCGGCTGACCGGCCGATCGGCGACCCGCTGAGGTCGCCGCTCAGCAGCCTTTTCAGGCTGCTGGGGAGCGGCCGCCTTGGGCCGCTGGGTTGCGGCCGTCTGGGACCGCTGGGTCGCGGACGCCTGGGACCGCTGGGGTGCGGCCGTTGGCGACCGCGACACGGCAGCCTCCTCAGGCCGCCGATCAACCGGTGTTGGTTCAAGCTCATGTTTATCAGCCCCAGGTACGACCAGCTTCAAGCCCATTCGTCCCGCCAGCTTCAAGAAGTCTCCAACAGTCAGCTTCTCCAAAAACGAGTCGACAGACTGTGGAGGCTGAGCCGACTTCGTGACGACGCCGGCAAAGGACGGGCCCGACGGATGCGAGCTGCGATATACAGCACGCGCCTCGCCGAAACTGCAGCGCTGGGCAGCGCGGATAGCCAGAATTTCTTTTTCTTTCAGCCATTCCGGGCAGTCACGCGACGAGGACGCATGACCGCTGCTCCTGCAATTGACGCAGAAATACTCATTCTCGCAATCAGCAGCGGTGTGCCGTTCGGATGAGCAGCGTCCGCAGATCTCAGCACGGTTGCAGCGGGAGCTCGTATGCCCGAAACGTTGGCACCTGTAGCATCGCATTGGGTTGGGTACGTAGGGGCGGACACGGATACGCTGACGGATGTCACCGATCTTGATGTCATCCGGCAGAACAGCACCGTCAAACGTGAGGAAGAAAGAGTGCGTTGGCACCTCGCTACCCTCACGCCGTCGGACGATGCGCTCCACACGAATGACACCCTGGGATGACAAACCGTCGCAGATTTCATCGTTATCAACACCCTCCAGCGCACGACAGAACAGAACACCTCTGGCGTGGTTCAATGTCGAGTGCGCACACACCGAGATGGGGGTGCTCACCCAACGCTTGTTTTCACCCGTACCCACGCGATACCGGAATGTGTCGGCCTTCATCGCGCGGGATGCTGCCGTCTCATTGCCGTATTTAACCAGCAGAGAACCGTCTCTCTGTCGGCTGGCCTCGACAGGCGCGTCTCCGATGTTCTTGAAACCATCCAGACGACGGAATGGGTTCAGCGAGGACAATTTCACGTGTTCATTGGTGCTGGTAAAAACCAGCACCATCGGCACAGGTGCAGCACGACTGTCGCCGTGCAAGTGGCTCAAAGTACGACCACCTTTCGGCGGCCGTGGCCGATCGCCCGATGGACGACCAGCAGGTGGGGTGGTTGGAGTTTTTGAAGCCATGAATTGTTTGTTTGTCTCTGCGCGCACGACCACCCTCCTCTGCACGGGGCCCTACTGGGGGGACGGGCAGAGCCAGCATGGGATGCCACGCCAGTGGTGGTGCGCGCTGTACGGGCACCGAATACCCCTGAGCTCGCTGCGAGCTCCGCCCGGTACGAGTCCGCGGGAGCTACAGCACCGGGCCCGGACCAGTGACCCCCACCGGTCCATCTGGACACAGCAACTGCAAACGGCGGACACTGCACCGGGCGGGACCCCCCTCGAGCACCAGGCACCTCACCCTTGACCCTCTTGAGCCCTATCCGGCCACCCGTGCCGGCGTCGGACCATTCTCTCCACTGTCGAGGAGCCAAACAGCGGCCCCGTCGGGGTTCGACGCGCAGGCCAAAGACGAGTGTTGCGTCACGCCACCACTATACCCCGGGTGACGTGACACTCAGCGGCCAGGATCCTGTTTGCCGATCCGACGGGGGAGGGTTTCCAGATGGCCGTTGGCTGCTAACCAGCTCATCCGCCCTTTGACAGGTCTTGTTTTTCTTCCTGCTGGGTGTCTGGCCACCCTCCTCACTGGCATAGGCCAGTGGGGGGCCGGATTAGTCGCCGACATTCCGACCATGCGGCTGGTTGTACCGGGTTACATGTTACCAGTAGCAGGCCGAAACCTGACCAGACATGTCTGCCTTTAGTCGCCTCTTACGACACGCGGCAGCTACGGCGGCAGAATTCTAACCCCCCTACCGCAGGGGGGTGATTCCATCGTCAATGCGACTTGAATTGTTAAATATATTTCAATAGACGAAAATCAATAGATAAACAATATTAAATCTTCTTGTGCTTCAATATGTGAATCCACTCAATACGGCTCATCATGAACGGTTGTGGTGAATCCTTGTCGCAAACGCCTCACCAACCGTCCACGGTACATTCCGATGCTGATTTGATCAGTGAGTCCTTGCTTGTCACGCCTTCTGCCAATATCGGGACTCGTGAGAACGGTGGTGAGGTTGTGCGTGTTGCCGATTCTGGTGCCGTGACCCGGATTGCTGATGATGCGAGTAGTTATTCTGGTGAGCATGGAGTCATCCAGACAGTGGAGGGCTCGTTTCCTCACATCACGGCGGACAAGAATGGTGACGAGGTGGATGCCCTTCCGGATCGTATGGAGTACACTATCAAGGATGTGGACAGTGGATCCGCCAGAGACGGGTTGAAGGGTTGAACCAGGGGGCTTCATTTGAGGGGCTGTGTCTGCTGCCACAACATCGGCGCCCAGAAATACAAACATAAACAACGATAGATATACAATATTAAATCGCCTCACTCGCAGATTTGTTAAATTCTTGGGCAAATGAATATATAGATATTTATCAATGTAGTGCTCAACTAACTCGCTGTTTTTGAGAACACATGTTTCACAGAGGATGTTGCGTGTTCAGTCGGGATCAAATCACGTCGGTATCACTACTGTGTTGATAGTGGACAACGCATAGCAAGTATATACACACACGTATGACCCGTAGCAATGTGGCGTCTGGTTCATGCCCACGCCTCTGGTGGCCGGGGCTCGTCGAAGTAGGCCTGGCGGCGCCACCTCATCTCGTGCAGCGGCAGCTGCAGTCCGTCCTCACCACTGTCACAAACTCGACTGACGGCCCTCCACTGCGGCAGCAGTGGCAGGTGGCGCTGTTGTAGGGCGCCATCACCGCATACGCGTGACGGGCCGTCAGCCGGGTTGAGGGAGGTCGGTATGTAGGCCACAACATATGGCATCTGTCCCACCAGGTGCCAATAGGCTGCTCCCATGGCCAGCGGGATCCTCTGTCTGGCCAAATTGTAGGCCACTCCAATGTTGTCAATGGCCACCATGGCGTGTTGACTACCCCGAGCTCGGGCGACCGCTAAGCCCATGATGGCCGCGCGCATTTCAGCCAGGTAGATGTTGGTAGCGCGTGCGGCCCAGGGTATGGCCCATGTGCGGTCGCGGGTCGCCAATCCTGTTCCCGTGGTTGAGGCATCAGTGGCTATCAGGAAGTCGACTGGCCCTGGCACCCGCAGCGGTTGGAGCGTCGTGAATCCGGCTGCGTAGCGGCCGGCCTCCTCAGGATAGTGCAGGATGAGGGTGACGATGTTGGTTGGCAGTCGCAAAATCCGTAGGACGAAGGAGACATAGCCCGCCAGGCGCTGTCGCCATGCGAAGCTCCGGGTGGGCGCCGTCTGGATCGCCGCTTGAAGGGAGCGCCTGAGGCTCAGTGGCAGCTGCACTTGTGGCTGCGGGTCCATGCAAAGGCGCAGGCCCAAGAACTCGATGGTCCTGGTTGGTGTCCACTGACATTTGGTCGGGTTCGTTCCTATCCCCAGCTGGCATAGGTAGGCGGGAACGGTCCGGAGAACGTGCGGCGGCCCCATAACGAGGAAATCGTCGAGGTATGGCACTACCCGCGCCGGCGGGCAGTGCCGTTCGATAGCGCGCGCTGTCGACCAGCTGACCCGCTGCATTATGGCCGGGGCGCTTCCCAGCCCCATGGGCAGGCGGGTCCATTCAAAAAGCTGGTTGCGATATACCACTCGCATGAATGAGGCCAGTCCGGGACTGAGTGGCAGCTGGTAAAAGCCATGACGCATGTCGAACTTTACCAGCTGCCACTCCGGATGAGCCGCCGCCAGCATCAACGCCTCTTGGAGTCGCGGCAGCTTGATGCTGTAGGAAGCCAATAGCGGTGTAGCGGCCAATAGCGGTAATGGGCTTGGGGTCATAAATGACCCGTGCCGAGCCGTCCGCTTTAGGGATGGCGAAGATTCTGAACGTTGGACCCCGTCGAGATGACGATGGTCGGAGGATGTCCGCTTCCACCAGCGCTGTCATGATAGCGTCCATTTCTCGTGATGCTCTTGTGGGATGCCATTCGCCCCGGGCCTGAGCCGGAATGCGCGTGCGGACGCCTTTACGGAGGATGCTACTCACCATCTCGTCGTGGTGTGGGTGAGGCTGCATAATGGCCGTGTCGTGGAAGCTGGGTGGAGTCAGCTGACCATGAGGGCCGCTCTGAAGGCCCCGTAGAAAACTGAGGCCGCTAGCGTCGGCGGCCTCCTCGCTGTCGGACGTGGCGGCTGGGCTAGCACCTGAGGCTGCCTCGTCGCCTGAGGACGTGTAGAAACGTTCTTCCCCACCAATGATGTCCCAGGGCGCCGACATTTGTCGGCCCCAGGGGGAGTCTGCGTCCTGAGCGGGACTTTGTGGTTGTGTCAAGTCCATTGCTTCCAGGGCGTCCAATGCGGGAATCGCCTCGTCTTGGAAGTGCTCGGTGAGCAGGTCGTCCAGCCAGTCGGTGGGTCGTTGAGCCGGCTGGAGCTGCGCGTATTGACCTTGGCCAAGCAGAGCGACGTCGGGCCGCCAATGGCGTCTCGCCCCTAAGATCCGATGGGGCTTCAATGGTGAAGTGAAGCCTCGGTTGCCAGGGTTCCTCCAGGAACGCTCGTTTCAGCCACTAAGCCAATGGACCGACTCAGCTTTGACTTCAAAGGACCGTTGTCTTCCATGAGCAACAATAAATATATATTTGTCGCGGTTACCTTTCGCTTTTCCGTGCAAAGACACCTCCTCGTCGACAGTCATCCGCTGTTTAGAAGATATATTCTCCCTTTTCGGAACACCTGCGTTTGTCAATTCAGACAGAGGACTTGGGTTCATGTCTCAAGATGTTAGAAATCACTTACTGCAACAAGGCAAGCAAGTCGACGCCATACCATCCACAGGGTAATTCCCAAGTCGAGAGAGTTAACGACATTGTGTGGAAATCGGTGAAACTAGCGTTTCGTTCAACAGGCTTACGTGCACTGCATTGTATACGCTGCCTCCTCTGTACTTCGACAAACTGCTCACCACACGAGCGGATGTTCCATTACGAAAGGTGTTCATCCATTAGAAAATCGTTGCCAATTTCGCTGACCCGCCCGGGACCAGTTCTACTGCAAAATTTCGTCCGTAACAACAAATATGAGCCTTTGGTGCGTAAAGTGGAGCTGTTGGACTCAAATCAAATGTATGCCCACTTACGATATGCTGACGGTCGCGAGTCTTCGGTCTCCTTAAGAGGTATAGCTCCGTATCCTACTGATAACTATACACCTAATGGTACAGACCGGACACGCGGCGCTGAACGAGCTGGAGAACGATATGGCGACTATCAGAGGCGGTCTGCGGGAGATTCAGGGAGAACTGCAGTTTCAGCAAAATCGGTCCTCGTCGACATCTGCCAGTGATCTGTTTGTGCCGACCACGAAGGACTTCGTCGCCAAGGCAGCCTACAAATACCGACAACTGGACGAGAAGTTCAACAAGATGAACAACCAGTACGCCAAGGTGATCGCTTATTTAGGCGAGGACCCGGCCAACATTCAGCCAGACGAGTTTTTCGGCGTATTTAACGCATTTCTGGCGGCATTCTCGGCGGCCGTCGACAACAACAACGCCAAACGCAAGCGGCTCGAGGAAGAAAAGAGAGTAGTATACGCCGTTTGTGGACAGTAGATCCGCAAGAGACGGATTGAAGGGTTGAACTAAGGGTCTTCATTTGAGGGGCTGTGTCTGCTGCCACAACATCGGCGCCCAGAAATGCAAACATAAACAACAATAGATATACAATATTAAATCGCCTCACTCGCAGATTTGTTAAATTCTTGGGCAAATGAATATATAGAATGAATCTTGGGCGCTTCCGGTACATGGGGCCACCTTAGGGTGGTAATAGTGCTTGCACTCTTCCCATGCTACTGGATTTGCCTGTAATTAATAATAATAATAATAGATATTTATCCTGTGCTTGTCAGATACATGTTTGCCATCTTTCCTTAGTGGAGTAGGAAATTTGGTGTTTTTTCGTAATTTATCATGAGCATGGCCAGTTTCACATTATTCAGCACGTGTTTGTACATGGGAGCTTCGTTGGGGTTGAAGATGTCCGTGTATTTCATTGGCTGACGCTCTAGTTTATTGTTGTTGAGTAAATCAGTCTCGTCAACGGCATGTCCGCTGCTCAGAATCCTCCTGGTCATTTTCAGATCGAAGATGAAAAATTAAAAGAAAAGAAAAGGCTCATGTCAGAAAAATCATCGTTGCTGTGTTGTTTTCATACCCAATTTGGTAGACACAGGTGGACTCGTTTGCCATATGGAGTGTCGTGTGCGCCAGAAATTTGGCAACGCTTGATGTATGAGATGGTAGCGGATCTAGAGGATGTAGCGGTAATAGCCGATGACTTTATAGTATATGGAAAAGGTGAGACCCGCGCAGAGGCAATTGCCGATCATGATGCAAAATTGCGAGCATTTCTCGACAAGGCTCAGAAGAGTAATTTACGACTAAATCAGGACAAATTACGTTATCGTGTTCAGGAAGTTTCGTGGTTGGGTCATGTGGTAAGCGAAGCAGGAATTAAAGTGGCCGCTGTAGTTAAATTTCCGGCGCCAAGCAAAGAAATCGAGCTGAAGCGTTTCATGGGTATAGCATCATATATCTCGCGATTTATTCCCGAATTTTCAGCGGTAACAGCTCCGATGCGTCATTTGCTCAGTCAAAAATACGATTGGTTCTGGAGTGACTCGTGTCAGACTGCGTTTGAGCGAATCAAGCGATTACTAACAGAGGCTCCTCTGCTGGTGTTTTATGATAAGGATGCCCCGGCGACTGTTCAGTGTGATGCATCCTCATCCGGTCTGGGTGCTGTGCTGCTGCGGCTGCTGCTGCTGCTGGGCGTCCAGTGGTGTACTGTTCCAGAGCGCTGACCGAGTCGGTTAAAGCTTACTCGCAAATAGAGAAAGAGTTGCTGGAGGTTACATTTGCAATGAAAAGGTTAGACCAGTTTGTATACGCTCGGCACGTAACAATTCAGACGGATCATAAGACGCTGGTTACCATTCGTGAAAAGCCTCTTGTGGAAGCACCGCTTCGCTTGCAGAGAATGTTGATGACCTTGCAACGATATCAATTTGAATTAAAATACACACCTGGATCGGAAGTTCCTGTGGCTGATGCTCTGAGCCGTGCACCGATGTCGAACACTTGAGAGAGCGACGTGGGCGGTGGAAATTAATGAACACAGTCTGTCTGATGAGTTAGCGGTAACGGATGCGCGCTTGGAGAAATACAGAGAAGCGACGTTGGCAGATCCAGGCTTACAAAAAGTACGTGAGTACGTAATAAATGGGTGGCCGGAACAACGAAGCAGTGTCGATCAGGTAGCGGCCCCTTACTGGTCAGTGAAACATGAGTTGTCTGCTCAGAACGGCCTGGTTTACAAGTCAAACAGGCTGGTGATTCCATCGTCGTTCGTTATTTGTGTTTATGGGGTGCACCGGCCTCTGGGACCATACGGCACCCCCCAGTCTATTCACAGCCTAAACACCCAAAAATGATGGACATGAAGAATGGAATGATGAAATAAATAAGTGTGATAGTGAACAAAATGAATGTGAAAGTCAAGAAATAAAACTCAATAAATAATTCTAAAAGGCAAAAGCCGTAAAAACTCAAAAATGCGGCCCTCAATGACCGCCGATTGCTCCTGTCCGAGTACATCGTGAATAGTCCGAACGGATCCAAGAAAACGTTGACGCGCCTCTGAGAATGATGGGCATTCCACCAGGATGTGCTGCACGGAGAGACGTACATTACATGCGCTGCACGTGGGTTCAGGTTGTCCGAGTAGAAGATGGCGATGCGTATCGTACGTGTGACCCACACGCAGACGACAGAGCGCCACTTCCTCGGACCTCTTCCGGCGACAAGAGCACATCCAATGTCCGATTTCGGGCTTCACAGCTTTTAATTTGTTAGAACCACATTCGTCCCAGGAGAGCTGCCAGCGAGAACGGATAAAACGATGGATGATAGGATAAAAGTCCGAATACGGAACGGGAAAGTTAAAATAAAATGAATAAAAGTCTCGTTCAGCAGCTCTTTTTGCGGCTCTGTCAGCTCGCTCGTTGCCCAAAATACCAATATGGGCCGGAATCCAGCAGAACTTTACACGCTTGCCCTGGTGGTGGATGATGTCAAGAGAGATAACAATCCTCTGTATAAGAGGATGTAAGGAGAAAGACGATAATGAAGTTAAAGCACTAAGGGAATCAGATAAAACTAAAAACAATGAAAAAGAAGATGAGCGAATAAAAACCAGGGCCAGCAGGATAGCGTGAAGTTCAGCCGTGTAAATGGAGGCGCTCGGTGGCAGCGTGCTCGAGCGGCACATACCTCCACTTACAAACGCACAACCCACACCACTGGCCGACTTAGATCCATCAGTGTACACGGCAGTATACCGTCCGTAAGAATGAATTCGCTCCAGTGTGTTTGAGCGAAGCACACTGGGCACTGTACGGTGTTTCGGCAGAGCTGCTAGCGAGACGTCAACCTCGGGTGTGACCAATTCCCAGGGTGACTCCGCCGTGTATTCTTGTCTGAGGACGTCGTTAGCAGCCATCCCGCATGACTCCAGCAGTGCCCTCATTTTGCTGCAAAACAGCACAGAACACTGAGGTCCTGGAAGATGCTGCTGCTCAGGCACATGCTGGGAAAATACCACGTCATACGCGGGGTTTTCATGGGTGCTTGCCAGCTTGCAAGAATAACGCATGACCAGCTCTTGACGACGGAGCGCCAGCGGAGCCTCATCAGCCTCAACAAGGAGGCTGACGATTGGCGACGTGCGAAACGCGCCGGTGGCAATGCGTATCCCTGCGTGGTGTACGACATTCAAACGGCCTTTTGCTGACTCCGAAGCCAGATCATATACGATGCTTGCGTAATCGAGACGCGACCTGACTAACGAGCGGTACAGAAGGAGAAGGGACTGTCGATCTGCTCCATACCGCATGCGGGAAACAGTCTTCAGCACATTCAGTGCCTTTAGACAAGTGATTCTCAGCTGTGAAATATGGTCGGTGTAGGTCAAGCGCGAGTCCAACGTGACCCCTAAAAACCGAACCGTGCGTTGGAATGAGACAGCACTGCCGTACAATTCCACTTCCATGTCAGGGCAGGCACCTCGACGGCGGCAGAAGTGTACACCGACCGTTTTGGACGTCGAGAAGCGGAAGCCGTTACGCGTTCCCCAAGTCTCTATTTTATTCACCGCCAGCTGCAGTTGACGCTGGACAGCAACAGTGCTGCGGGAAGAACACCATATGGCGAAGTCGTCCACAAATAGAGACCGTCCAATCGAGGGAGGCAAATGATCGTCAATGTCGTTGATCATTATGGCAAAAAGGGCCACGCTGAGCACACTACCCTGTGGAACGCCTTCTGCCTGATCGAACGAACGAGACAGGGAGTTCCCCACACGCACACAGAATGTGCGGTGCAAAAGGAAATTGTGTACGAACCTCCCCATGTTGCCTCTGACACCACAGCGATGCAGTTTGCGAAGAATACCATGTCGCCATGTGGTGTCATATGCCTTTTCGATGTCAAAGAATATCGCCCCGACGTGGTGACCTCGCGTGAAACTTTCACGTACGCGAGAGTCAATGGTCACCAAGTGGTCTAACGTTGAGCGACCCTGGCGAAATCCGCACTGAGCATCATTGAACAGCCGACCGCGTTCCAGAAACCATACCAGCCGTCTGCAAACCATTTTCTCAAACAGTTTGCAGAGACTGGAGGTAAGCGATATCGGGCGATAGTCAGACGGGTGATCGCCCGATTTGCCCTGTTTCATGATGGGTATCACGATTGCCCGTCGCCAGGAGGCCGGAAACTGCCCACCACTCCACAGATCATTGAAGACCTGCAGCAAGGTGGACAGCACTGCGGGCGACAGACGTTTCAGCATGAGGTTGTGCACCTCATCAGGGCCTTCAGCCACATCGCGAAGCGATCGCAAGGCCGTTCTCAGCTCAGATGCAGAAAAATCGCTGTTGATTGGCAGCTGACAGCTGGTGGAGAAATCAACGGGTGATCTCTCGCACTGCTGTTTGATCGCCGCAAAATCAGGGTCGTCTACGTTTGCACGACAGCGCTCCGCTAAATATCGGCCAATTTCGTCAGCAACATGCTCCGGATTAATCACGTCCACGCCACTGATCTTCAGAGAAGGCAGTGGATTGGGACGGTACTTACCAGAGATGCGCTTTATACGGTCCCATATGGTGGATATAGGACAATGCCGATTAATGCTGGACACATAGGACACCCACGAGGCCCGCTTCGCCTCGCGAAAGGTCCATCGAGCTTTTGCGCGAGCGTGGCGGAAGCAAAGCATGTTTGCCAACGTGCTGTTGCGCCGGAAGCGACCCCAGCAACGACGTCGCTCTCGCAACGCCGTAGCACACGCGTCTGTCCACCAAGGAACAGGACGCCGCCGGGGACGCGATGCCGTACGCGGAATGCTCTGTTTGGCACAGGTGACAATGGCCTCAGCAAAACCTTCGACGCTGGGTCGAAGTGTGGGGTTGCCCATGGCTTCCAGTGTCAAGCAATCATAGCGGACCCAATCAGCTCGTTTGAAATTCCATCTCGGTGGTCGTGTTCCCAACCTAGGTACCTCATTGAGACAGATCCATATAGGGAAGTGGTCACTCCCATACAGACTGTTCTCAACGGTCCAGCTCGTGGATGCCTGCAGACTGGGACTGCACAGACTGAGGTCCAGAGCGGACATGCTTCCCGATGGCATGGTACAATGCGTATATGTGCCTGTGTTTAAAATACCTATGTCTAATACAGTTAAAATATCCTCCATAATAAAACCACGGCTACAATATGCATCACAACCCCAAAAAGGGCTGTGAGCATTAAAATCGCCTAACACATAAAAAGGGGGTGAAAGTGAACTGATTAAAAACTCGACGTTAGCCCTTGGGAACGGGCGACCAGGCGGCAGGTACAATGAGCACACACTCACCTCCCTACCACCGAGCCAGCACCGAACCGCAACCACCTGCAAATCTGACTGAATATGCAGGCGGCGACAGGGTACACTGGTGCGAACAGCCAGCATAACCCCGCCATGGGCTATAGTCGAGCTGGGATTATCAAATCTAAAAACATTAAAATCCTGAATACTAAAATACGAAGAAGTTAAAAGCTTAGTCTCCTGTATTGCTAAAATCGATGGTTGTCGGGAGTGTAAAATATGCAGTAAATCATTAAAATTCGGTCTAATACCTCTAATATTCCATTGTAAAATGGACATAAAAATAAATATAATAGAATAAAATACAGATAAATACTCCCGTTAAAAAGGCACATATACACTAACAACCAGGTAGCACAGGTACCTAATCGCATCGCTTAGCCGATCGTCCTCTCTCCGAGTCAGGTGGGGACCCACTTGGAGAGGCCGAGAGCTTCCGCTTAGAGGAACTCTCCACCTCCATGGCAGTGGTGGGAGTCGCTCCGTCGTGTGCGGAAGGCGGTGCGCTAGCAACCGCCGAGCGCGGAGATGCAGGGACCGCGCTCGCTTTGTGACCGGGAGATGCTCGCCGGTCACTCCTCGGCGAGGCTGACTTGACCGAACGGCGGCTCTTGTGCTGTACCACCGTCCAGTCTCCGGATTTCCTCCGGTTCGGAGACGACCGCTCTGCTGGCTTGGAAGCCTGCTGAGCGGCCGGTTTTTTGCCGCCCTGACTAACCGGCATCGCTGCCGATTTGCCAGCGCGGTCCATCGGCCGGCTGACCGGCCGATCGGCGACCCGCTGAGGTCGCCGCTCAGCAGCCTTTTCAGGCTGCTGGGGAGCGGCCGCCTTGGGCCGCTGGGTTGCGGCCGTCTGGGACCGCTGGGTCGCGGACGCCTGGGACCGCTGGGGTGCGGCCGTTGGCGACCGCGACACGGCAGCCTCCTCAGGCCGCCGATCAACCGGTGTTGGTTCAAGCTCATGTTTATCAGCCCCAGGTACGACCAGCTTCAAGCCCATTCGTCCCGCCAGCTTCAAGAAGTCTCCAACAGTCAGCTTCTCCAAAAACGAGTCGACAGACTGTGGAGGCTGAGCCGACTTCGTGACGACGCCGGCAAAGGACGGGCCCGACGGATGCGAGCTGCGATATACAGCACGCGCCTCGCCGAAACTGCAGCGCTGGGCAGCGCGGATAGCCAGAATTTCTTTTTCTTTCAGCCATTCCGGGCAGTCACGCGACGAGGACGCATGACCGCTGCTCCTGCAATTGACGCAGAAATACTCATTCTCGCAATCAGCAGCGGTGTGCCGTTCGGATGAGCAGCGTCCGCAGATCTCAGCACGGTTGCAGCGGGAGCTCGTATGCCCGAAACGTTGGCACCTGTAGCATCGCATTGGGTTGGGTACGTAGGGGCGGACACGGATACGCTGACGGATGTCACCGATCTTGATGTCATCCGGCAGAACAGCACCGTCAAACGTGAGGAAGAAAGAGTGCGTTGGCACCTCGCTACCCTCACGCCGTCGGACGATGCGCTCCACACGAATGACACCCTGGGATGACAAACCGTCGCAGATTTCATCGTTATCAACACCCTCCAGCGCACGACAGAACAGAACACCTCTGGCGTGGTTCAATGTCGAGTGCGCACACACCGAGATGGGGGTGCTCACCCAACGCTTGTTTTCACCCGTACCCACGCGATACCGGAATGTGTCGGCCTTCATCGCGCGGGATGCTGCCGTCTCATTGCCGTATTTAACCAGCAGAGAACCGTCTCTCTGTCGGCTGGCCTCGACAGGCGCGTCTCCGATGTTCTTGAAACCATCCAGACGACGGAATGGGTTCAGCGAGGACAATTTCACGTGTTCATTGGTGCTGGTAAAAACCAGCACCATCGGCACAGGTGCAGCACGACTGTCGCCGTGCAAGTGGCTCAAAGTACGACCACCTTTCGGCGGCCGTGGCCGATCGCCCGATGGACGACCAGCAGGTGGGGTGGTTGGAGTTTTTGAAGCCATGAATTGTTTGTTTGTCTCTGCGCGCACGACCACCCTCCTCTGCACGGGGCCCTACTGGGGGGACGGGCAGAGCCAGCATGGGATGCCACGCCAGTGGTGGTGCGCGCTGTACGGGCACCGAATACCCCTGAGCTCGCTGCGAGCTCCGCCCGGTACGAGTCCGCGGGAGCTACAGCACCGGGCCCGGACCAGTGACCCCCACCGGTCCATCTGGACACAGCAACTGCAAACGGCGGACACTGCACCGGGCGGGACCCCCCTCGAGCACCAGGCACCTCACCCTTGACCCTCTTGAGCCCTATCCGGCCACCCGTGCCGGCGTCGGACCATTCTCTCCACTGTCGAGGAGCCAAACAGCGGCCCCGTCGGGGTTCGACGCGCAGGCCAAAGACGAGTGTTGCGTCACGCCACCACTATACCCCGGGTGACGTGACACTCAGCGGCCAGGATCCTGTTTGCCGATCCGACGGGGGAGGGTTTCCAGATGGCCGTTGGCTGCTAACCAGCTCATCCGCCCTTTGACAGGTCTTGTTTTTCTTCCTGCTGGGTGTCTGGCCACCCTCCTCACTGGCATAGGCCAGTGGGGGGCCGGATTAGTCGCCGACATTCCGACCATGCGGCTGGTTGTACCGGGTTACATGTTACCAGTAGCAGGCCGAAACCTGACCAGACATGTCTGCCTTTAGTCGCCTCTTACGACACGCGGCAGCTACGGCGGCAGAATTCTAACCCCCCTACCGCAGGGGGGTGATTCCATCGTCAATGCGACTTGAATTGTTAAATATATTTCAATAGACGAAAATCAATAGATAAACAATATTAAATCTTCTTGTGCTTCAATATGTGAATCCACTCAATACGGCTCATCATGAACGGTTGTGGTGAATCCTTGTCGCAAACGCCTCACCAACCGTCCACGGTACATTCCGATGCTGATTTGATCAGTGAGTCCTTGCTTGTCACGCCTTCTGCCAATATCGGGACTCGTGAGAACGGTGGTGAGGTTGTGCGTGTTGCCGATTCTGGTGCCGTGACCCGGATTGCTGATGATGCGAGTAGTTATTCTGGTGAGCATGGAGTCATCCAGACAGTGGAGGGCTCGTTTCCTCACATCACGGCGGACAAGAATGGTGACGAGGTGGATGCCCTTCCGGATCGTATGGAGTACACTATCAAGGATGTGGACAGTGGATCCGCCAGAGACGGGTTGAAGGGTTGAACCAGGGGGCTTCATTTGAGGGGCTGTGTCTGCTGCCACAACATCGGCGCCCAGAAATACAAACATAAACAACGATAGATATACAATATTAAATCGCCTCACTCGCAGATTTGTTAAGATATGTCGACCAGAATGGTCGTGCAGAAAACGCTGTCAAGCTAATCAAGGGGATATTCCGAAAAGCGCACGATACTCGGCAGAATCTCATGTGGGCGCTCATGCTTTGGCGAAATACGCCCAGTCAATATACCAGCCTTCTCGCCGGCGCACGTTATGTTCGGACGTCGGTGTCGTACTCTGATGCCCACAACCCGACGTTCATTAGAGCCGGATCCTCCCAAAGGGGCTCGGGAAAATTTGCTGAATAGCAAAGCCGATCAAAAACATTATTGTGATCATCAGGGAGTGCGGTCATTGCCGCCGATCCGTCCAGGGACAGCATTTCGGGTAGAACGGCCGGATCAAAACTCGTGGTCACGGGGAGAATGTGTAAGGAAACTATCCCATAAGTCGTATGTGGTAAAACTTGGTGGTACACTGTATCGACGAAATCGCCGTCATATTTTGATGGCAGGGGAAGATGATCCCGTGCAGTCGACCCGTAGCTACCAGATGGTCCAAGGGCTTCCCAATTCTGAGGTCCTCCCGTCCAACAGGTCAAACACAACAGGCAATGAGGATCGTGTGTTACCGCGGCGGTCTATACGTATTCGTCGACCGCCGGCGTATTTGAATGATTATGTGCCGTGAACGTGTGTTATGCAATGCCATTTCATGTGGTATGTATGTTGTGATTAACTTGGAGGGGGAGGTATAACGTGTGTATGTATGTGCGTGTATTTTATTTTATTTTATTTTATTTACGTTCTGCTTGTTCAACGCAGGTTTCCAGTGTCCAGATGGCCGATCTATCTGTCTGCACGAATTCGTGGGCAATTTTCATTTCCTGCAAACCACCAAACGAGAGACACATTTGGCATTGGTCTACTAGGGCGCGAGTCACGGAATCGGTGTCTTTCAAGTCCAACAGAAATCGTGTAGTCACAGCCAGTTGGGTACGGAGCTGTGTCATGCAGTCCCCGATCTGCTCGATGTTGGCTTTCATCAGCGATACCTCAATCTTTTTCACCCCCGACATCGTTCAAAAGGTATCAAATCCTGACTTCAGTGATGTTTTGTAGCTGTCATATTGATACCCTTTTGCAGCGATCGTCAAAAGGCACAGCGTGATGTAGTAGGATGTGGCAGGTTCGTAATGAGCCACAGTGGTTTTCAATTCGAGAGCTTTGAGCCACGCGGATGTGTTCGACGCGATCACAATCAGTTCGGCCCATTCTGGCGATGTCGTCAACTATTCAAAAAAGCCTGGAAACACACACACACACCGCACTCTGGAGAAACACCGACACTGATTGATCAGATGGCAGGTTATTCGTCGACAGGTATTGCTGTGCAGTAGCGAGGCTTGATGTGTCTGTTTTTGTCGGTCTATACACAACAAGATACCGTTGCTCTGGTTCTGGAGTCAACAGAACAGACTTCGGCTCTCTCTCTCTTGGGACAGTTCAGTCAGTTTTGTGAGACTGATCTCATCAGCTGAGTACTCACAGTACTTCTTTTCCCACAGCGGAACTTTTGGCTGTTGGCTGAACTAATCCAATATGATCAGCTCTCTTTTGGGCTCAATTTCTTCACCGAATATGATGGTCTTCTGATTTGGTCGGATCAGTAGCATTTTGAGACTCAGTTTCTTTCTTTCTTTGTCTGTGAGGTCAATATTGCGCATTTTGATTTTGCCGACGGGACCCATTTTGATGGTGATATCACCTCTTGTGGCCACGGTTGGCAGATTGTCGTATCTCGGAGTAGCGGTTGGTGTATCCATGATGATTGCAAATGAAGGATAGCTAGATATATGATTTGTTGCATATCTTGCACCAGTTCTATGATTCCGCTTAGGCGTGACACCTCATTTTCAAGTTTTGTTGTATGATCACGCGAGACTGTTGTGGCAGCCAGGGCCTCCGGATTCTTGGCCGTAGCTTCAATGAAGTGATCAGCCGACTGGGCTAGGTCATCCAGACAGACCGAAGCTGGCAACAAGGAAAGTGCGGCTCGCACGTTCTGCGGTAGTCGCTGAAGAAGTAGCGTTCTCAGTAATCCTGTATCTGACGCGTTGTCACCTGCGTTGGTAAGCTCAGATCGAATCCGTCTCAGTAGCTGTGATGGACGTTGATCCCCAAGCTGCTGAATTCGCAGTAGTGTCTCGAGTCTGTCAGCTCGAGAAGTTGAGAGTCGATCACTCAACGCATTTACCAGAGCCTCATAATAGGTTCCTCTCATGATGATGTCTTTCACTTGCGTTGCGATTTCGCGAGGAAGACCAGCCACCATGAAGCTAAATTTCATGTTGTTTTGTTAGATGCCTGCAACACTGAATGCGCATTCTACTTGCGTGAGCAACAGCTCAGGCTCATCAGGAGAAAATTCCGGTAGACGAAATACACCAGCTGGTCTGGTGAATGTGCTGCTCAGTTCACTCTCTGAGTTGCTCATGATTATAATATTAGTAATATTATAATATAATAATATTATAATATAATAATATAATCATATTATAATATAATATTAGTAATATTATATTACTAATGCTATCAATGATCACGTCGGAGTCACCAATATCATAATTCCCGTTATTAAAAATATCAGCGAAATCCAAGCGAAAACCAAAGCCAAATCAAAATTGCCGTCCTCTTCACTGTCCTTGACTTTCCCGTCTTCCAATATCTCCTTGGATTCCTTTTCTCCTATCTCTCCTGCTACCACCGCACTATTCCTTAAGAAACTCATGAGGAATTCCTGAAGAAACTCAACTCAGAGGGGCACCTCGAATTTTGTAGTTTCTTAAGGAATAGTGCGGTGGTAGCAGGAGAGATAGGAGAAAAGGAATCCAAGGAGATATTGGAAGACGGGAAAGTCAAGGACAGTGAAGAGGACGGCAATTTTGATTTGGCTTTGGTAAGTTTTTCTTGGAAAAATAATGAAAAGTCAGACGCAAAAATTGAGCAGGGAGTTGATTTTGCAATACCGGTGAGAGATTTCAAAGTGGACCACTTGGACTTGGAGGACGTTGAGCGAGAAGTAAGTTTTGATTTATAGAAAGACGATTTGGCGGCAGTAAGAGCAGAAATAAAAGAATTTCGGGCAGTGCAAAACTGAGACCACTTCAGGTCAGTTTTGAACCGGCGCCAGCAGCGCTCACGGGCCCGAGACTCAGCTCGCAGACGGCGTAAGTCAGGTGTTAGCCATGGTTGCTGGCTGACAGAAGGTTTGACGACACATACGCGCAAGGGGAACAGTGTATCATTGATGCTAGACAAACACTCATTGATAAAATGGGAAAGAGCTATCGGGGGAAGGAAATGGTAATGTATCGGAGAGAGAGAATGAGAGACGAGAAGCCTGAAATGGGAAGAGTCAAAATTACGGAAGATTCGTGCGAAGTAAGTTTTAGAAGGGTTGAAGTTACGATGCACCTGAAAATCCATGGCAAATGAGATGAGGCTATGATCGGAAATAGTGGGATCTGGCGGGTAGGTGAGCAGATTAGAGGAATTTTGATTAGCTGATGGGCAAATGAGAAGGTCGAGTGTATGACCAGAAGAATGTGTTGCACCCGAGTTAATGATAGAAAGTTCCCAAGAATCAAGTGAGATGAAATCACTGGCGTATGGTTGAAGTGAGGGAGAATCTACCCAGAAGTTAAAATCTCCTAGGACAATAAATTTATCACAAAAATTTTGAAAAAAGGGATATAAGAGTGTCAAAATCTGCAATAAAATTAGAATAACCAGGATTGTTGTGACGATAAACGAGAAGAAAGCCAATTTTAGGGGATGAGGGTAGCGAGAGAGATAGTGCAATAAATTCAAAGCATGTAGATGTGAATGAGATTAGAAGAATTAGAGAAAAAGCGAGAGAAGACCTAAAAATGACACCCACGCCGCCACCTGTAGATTTAGACGAGTTTGAGGAGGAACGACTCACATGCAAAAAATTAAATGGTGAGGGGAGTTGGGCTATGAAGACAGGCACGTCACATTCCTGCAGCCAAGTTTCCGTGAGAAACAGGATATGAAGACTTAGGTGCGAAAGTAGGTCTGAGATTACGGGGAGTTTGTTGCGTGCTGAGCGTATATTCAGTAGGCCGGCTGGAAAGGAGAGGGTATTATCATTTGAGGCGTTACTTGAAGGGAGTGAGAGTGGGGGGATGAGGTAGGTGGGGAGTGTGGCGAGAGAGAGCGGACGGCTAGTCACTCTTCAGCACTCGACACTCGACAGCGCGAAGGAGAAGTGGGGGCAGAGGGGAGAGGGGCGACTATGGTGCGGGCGCGGATCGATTCGCGAACTGCGAGGAAAGAGGGGCATTGTGGGGAGAATGAGGAGTGATCCGAGGGGCGTGAGTGGCGAGCACAGTTCACACATTTTGGCTCGGCGTGATTTTGACAGGCGGAAGACTGATGAGGGCCGGCGCAGAAACCGCATGTCACAGCATTTTTGACCGAGCAGCGCTCAGCGCGATGTCCTAGACCTGCGCACCGACCGCAGTGGACCACCCAAAAGCGGTCGTACACGGTGCAGCAGCGCAGGCCAACGAAAAGCCGACCGCTTTGATCGCCCGTCGAACTTCCGGCGAGACGGCCAGTACAGCATGCGACGTACCAGACTTGGCTGTGTAGGTGAACAATATCCTAAATTTGGACGCAGGGAAGGACGAAATGATCGGATTCTTGGCGCGCAGAGATGAAGTCAGTTGATCCGATGAGATAGGGGGTACATTGGTAAGGGTTATTTTCGGGAGGAGCGAGGCACGTTCGTGGACGGTCAGTTGGACGTTGTTCAGACCGTCCTCGAGTTTCGTCGCGGCTTGCTTGGCAGCGTCTTCCGTGTGGCAGGAGAGCACGACCCCGCCCGCTGATGTTTGCCGCGCTTGAGCCACCGAAACAGCATCGAGCAGTTTCTCCACTTTCTCGGTCTCTACAGTGGCGTTGTCGGTGGTTTTCAGCACCACCGTGTAGGAGTGACGGGGGCCAGTCGCAGATCCAGCAGTTGACGAAGTGGGCGGAGCGTACACTGAAGACACTGTAGGTTTGATCTCACTTAGGAGCTCCGTCTTCAGTTGAGCCAGTTGCGATTCAAGTGCGCGGGATAGCTCTTTCAACGACCCTATACTTTGTTCGCCTTTGCGTGCTGAGTAGTCGTCAACTCATTCCGGGCACAGCCAGAAAAGCTTGTGCTTTCTGACCGCCGCATGAGCCGCCGAAGAGAGAGCGACACAAGAGGGGTGAAGAGTGCGGTCACAGCCTTTGCAGTGAATACGAGCGCCGTACTTGACAATGTCACCACAGGAGCACGGCCACACATCGTCGTTAGATTTAGTCGCCATGATAACAGCATTCACAGTAACAGCACTTCACCACCGAGGGAGAACACAAACAAACACACGCAGGAGCACCGAGGGAGGATACAAACACACGTCTACTCACGACCAACGCTGACACGAAACTCCAAACATAAACATAGCACCTGCCAAATCCACAGCCACGCTCATCACTAGGGGGTTGCAAATTCAACTTCTTCATCATAGACTATGTTCATTCTGAAAAGCCCAAGAATAAATACTTTATTGATTTAAGGTAGGTATTAAAAAGTTGTAAATGCAACTCTTTGTCACTTCATATTTTTAGCCCAATTTTTGCAACTATATTATTTTTAAGATCAATAATTTAGATTTAGGATAATTTTTGAACTTTTAGAACAGTTATTCCCTATAATCAGGGAAAAAATCATTTGTAAATTTGTGCAATGCAGCACATGTTCATGTACTCAACATAAACTCGAAAAGCGTGTATCTGGAAGACAGGCAAGCACTGTGTCCCTGTGTGGTGCTAGACATCCTGCGGGTGCACGCGCACATTCACATGCTATACATTCGACAATAAAATATTAAGATATCACTCTGATATAGACAGGTGCAATTGTGCAATAAAATAAATCTTGAGCTTTTATACTTTTCGAGCAACCTCAGAGCAGATAATTAAATCAACAGCACTTGAATATAATTACCGCATAATCAGATGATGCTTAATCTACAAAATCCATTTAGACCTTGGAACATTCAAGAAAATTAACATCGAGTGAGTCAGCCAAATTATATTGTATATTTGGATATCACTACCAGGCATCAGTGCGGTAAATTCGACAAACTAGGCAAGCATGTGAAACACAATCTTAACGCAACCGTGAATGCTCAAAATGCATTAAGTAGAAACATAAGCGTGAAACTTCCTAATTGGAATGTTAAAGAGTGAGGTCAGTGTTTAGATTTTATTACCCTATTATTTAAAATTATTGTGACATTGTATACAAATTGGTGATAATTTAGAAGAACATTGATCTGAACTTATTAGCGCAACAGTTTGCGATTTTTAGCGCATCAATGCTCAAAACGTATTGTAGTAATAGTTATGGAATGTAAAACATAACAAATCTCACAAAACAACTAAATATTATATATTTCTAATGATTAAGTGTTTAGCGGCCTACACGGAAACTAGTTTATATTCGTGACGATAGAAGGCGTCGTTTCTGATCACAAATAATTCCGCAAGAAACTCATTTAATTTTATATTGTTAAAATGTTTCACATATGGTAATTTTATTGTATAAATAATCAATATCAAATGTGTAATATTCAATTGTGTAATGTTTGTGTGGTTGACAATGCATTTAATGTAACGGCTTTAAGTTTGAATTTTACTTAACTGATTTTAAGTTAGTTCGTATTTCGCCGTCTTAATATACGGAGTTCGCTCAGTATCCGGACTTATTTCGCTTATATTTTTAATAACGGGAATTATGATATTGGTGACTCCGACGTGATCATTGATAGCGTTAGTAATATAATATTACTAATATTATATTATAATATGATTATATTATTATATTATAATATTATTATATTATAATATTACTAATATTATAATCATGAGCAACTCAGAGAGTGAACTGAGCAGCACATTCACCAGACCAGCTGGTGTATTTCGTCTACCGGAATTTTCTCCTGATGAGCCTGAGCTGTTGCTCACGCAAGTAGAATGCGCATTCAGTGTTGCAGGCATCTAACAAAACAACATGAAATTTAACTTCATGGTGGCTGGTCTTCCTCGCGAAATCGCAACGCAAGTGAAAGACATCATCATGAGAGGAACCTATTATGAGGCTCTGGTAAATGCGTTGAGTGATCGACTCTCAACTTCTCGAGCTGACAGACTCGAGACACTACTGCGAATTCAGCAACTTGGGGATCAACGTCCATCACAGCTACTGAGACGGATTCGATCTGAGCTTACCAACGCAGGTTACAACGCGTCAGATACAGGATTACTGAGAACGCTACTTCTTCAGCGACTACCGCAGAACGTGCGAGCCGCACTTTCCTTGTTGCCAGCTTCGGTCTGTCTGGATGACCTAGCCCAGTCGGCTGATCACTTGATTGAAGCTACGGCCCAGAATCCGGAGGCCCTGGCTGCCACAACAGTCTCGCGTGATCATACAACAAAACTTGAAAATGAGGTGTCACGCCTAAGCGGAATCATAGAACTGGTGCAAGATATGCAACAAATCTTATATCTAGCTATCCTTCATTTGCAATCATCATGGATACACCAACCGCTACTCCGAGCTACGACAATCTGCCAACCGTGGCCACAAGAGGTGATATCACCATCAAAATGGGTCCCGTCGGCAAAATCAAAATGCGCAATATTGACCTCACAGACAAAGAAAGAAAGAAACTGAGTCTCAAAATGCTACTGATCCGACCAAATCAGAAGACCATCATATTCGGTGAAGAAATTGAGCCCAAAAGAGAGCTGATCATATTGGATTAGTTCAGCCAACAGCCAAAAGTTCCGCTGTGGGAAAAGAAGTACTGTGAGTACTCAGCTGATGAGGTCAGTCTCACAAAACTGACTGAACTGTCCCAAGAGAGAGAGAGCCGAAGTCTGTTCTGTTGACTCCAGAACCAGAGCAACGGTATCTTGTTGTGTATAGACCGACAAAAACAGACACATCAAGCCTCGCTACTGCACAGCAATACCTGTCGACGAATATCCTGCCATCTGATCAATCAGTGTCGGTGTTTCTCCAGAGTGCGGTGTGTGTGTGTGTGTTTCCAGGCTTTTTTGAATAGTTGACGACATCGCCAGAATGGGCCGAACTGATTGTGATCGCGTCGAACACATCCGCGTGGCTCAAAGCTCTCGAATTGAAAACCACTGTGGCTCATTACGAACCTGCCACATCCTACTACATCACGCTGTGCCTTTTGACGATCGCTGCAAAAGGGTATCAATATGACAGCTACAAAACATCACTGAAGTCAGGATTTGATACCTTTTGAACGATGTCGGGGGTGAAAAAGATTGAGGTATCGCTGATGAAAGCCAACATCGAGCAGATCGGGGACTGCATGACACAGCTCCGTACCCAACTGGCTGTGACTACACGATTTCTGTTGGACTTGAAAGACACCGATTCCGTGACTCGCGCCCTAGTAGACCAATGCCGAATGTGTCTCTCGTTTGGTGGTTTGCAGGAAATGAAAATTGCCCACGAATTCGTGCAGACAGATAGATCGGCCATCTGGACACTGGAAACCTGCGTTGAACAAGCAGAACGTCTAGAGTAGACATGGCAAGAGCTGATCAAGATTGATGACTTTCCGTTTGCACGTATGTTCGGTGTGGATAAGGCCGACTGGAACCACACCAACTACGCTGATGTACTGTATTGTGCCAAACTGGTGTTGACTGCTCATACCAAGACAATGGAGGGTTTCAATCTGGGCAGTCTAAAAAGTGATTTTCACTATAATTTTACGGCTTTTAGTGAATTTTCTGCAGTTTCAAGTCAAACTTTTTAGCGCAACTTTTAGGGTTTTTAGTAAACTTTTCTGATTAGGGTTCTTAGGGTTTTTAGTAAACTGATTTTAGCGCACCAAAAAGTCACCCTACTCATCACTAACTGGACACTGAGACACAACTACACACCATAAATCACTATCAACAACACGATCATCCCACACACGCACACACCAAAAATACTAGGCGTCACATATGACACACACCTCTCATTCAAACAACACATCACCAACATCAAGACCAAAGTCACCTCACGCCTCAACACACGGAAAGCACTCTCACACACAACTTTCGGACACAACAAACATACCACAGCAACCATATATAACCAATACATCAGACCCGTGATTGGATACGCTAGCCCCATGGGCTAGCAACACTCCACACGCAACACGCCACAGGGACACACTTCAAAACGCCGCACTCAGAACCATCACAGGATGCACAGCCACCACACCAGTAGATCACCTCCATCAAGAAACAAAAATCCTTGAACTAACACACCACCTAGACATGAGAGGCACACAAACACTCGCAGCAGCAGTAACCAACACAGCACATCCACAACATCACCTCACAACACAAGAAAACACAGCAGCCTAAAAACAACACCAAGCACACTTTACCACAGACAAATTTTCACATCGCTTCCACCAGCTCCCCCACGCACATCAATCAAGAAACACATACACGCAGAGATCGCACGGAAAGCTATACACTCACTAAAACATAACACACTCCTATGAAGACATCCACCGGGCATACATAAATCAGAAAACACACTCACACGAGAAAACAAGGTGCGTCTCGCCAGGTTGAGATGCGGTCATCATCCTGCCCTTCTGTCCTATCAGAAAAGGTTGAATGACTCAATCGATGACACCTGTCCAGATTGCAATTCAGCACCACACACCATCACACACATCATGGTACACTGCATAGCACACACAGAACGCAGACGCCAACGCAAAATTATATCCACAAAGGGTTTGTGGAACAACCCGGACGGTGCCGTGTCTTTCCTGAGGAGCTCGAGGTTGCACGGCCAGATAATCTGACAATAAGCCCCTCCAAAATAAATAGAGTAAATTTATTATTTCATAAAAAATGACAAGGTTTCCTCAATCACACGTTTCCTATAGCCCAGTGGCTCCCAACTTTTTGTAATCGTGTACCACTTGAAGACCCCGCACAATCGCCGCGTACCACCTGATTGCATAAGAATTCAGTTCAATCACATGTCACTTTACTCAAATAATTGTACAAGGAGAGCACATGAATCGACTGGAAAAGATCTCAATGTGAGGCCTGTATCTGTTTCTCCTCCACCAGCTGGTAAATGAGAAGCATAATTTTGCTCACAGCATATCAAAAATCATGCCCTGGTGTCATTGTTAATGACCTCAAGTGTTCATGTACCACTTAGAGCATCCTCGCGTACCAAAGGTTGGAAACCACTGGCTCAGTTCCTTCTCTATGAATGCCCCCGAAACATCGAGGTTAACGACCAGGCAATACAGATATCTCTGTTTATGCATATGGGACCGGTTCCGACCGGTTCTCAGCTCCACGGATACGGAATCACGATTATCAATTTCCACGATTTATGCCCGCCCTACCGTGCGCTCACAATATCACACACATAATTGGCGCGTGAACGCATGAAAACTGCATCTACCAGCAGGCACTATCATCGATCGACACGTTATCTCTCGCGTGCCACTTGGCGAGGTGACGGGCAAAATGAAGATCACTGTATAAACCAAGGCCACATTTGAGGTTAAACTCGTTGTCGCCAAAATCATCTAGAACCAAGGTCAATTGTAGTGTGAAGGTCAAACTCATTGTTGACGTTACCGACACGGACCAAGTTAAAAGCCCGGCCGAGGTCAAAATCAAGGTCGAGATCACTGACCTCGGTGTGTATGAGCGTCACAGCTACGACCACACCAGCCTGACTGACGACGCGACAGCAGGCAGGCCGGTGGCGACACGCAGCTCGGCCACCAGCTGTCACGTATTGAGCGCGTCCAGCAGGATGATGAAGCCTGCTGCACCGGCTATCACACACAGCGACAACTGGCCACTCCGCCAACCACTGGAGGACGCGAGCAGACATGCAGAATATAAGTGTGGGTTCATGCCGTAACGGAGTGTCAGCGCAGTAGTCGGCGATGATGTCGGGGTGAGAGCCAGTGAATCAACATGTTGACTGAGATATGCGGCCATTTTGTCGCCGTAAAACGACGTGTTAAGTAATGCCTTCAAAGCCACCAGTTCTCTGATGCGACACACACACACACACAAATATAGACATGTTTGTGCATGCATATACACATATACGAACGAATATACAGCTGAAACACATACATGTACACACGTACTTAAAGTCAAACAGCTATCATAGTTTTGATCTTCAAAAATGCAAAATCAATATGCATATGCAAAAGTATAGCCTTTCAAGCAGGGCGATAGACGATTGGAACAAAATGCCAAATGAAATTGTCAACCGAATGCAACACAAATGTTTAAACAGAAATATGATCATTGGAAGACAGGAGCCACGAGTATATGACTCATTTCTGCGGAGACAACTCGGTGAGAACACACACACACACTGACACACAAGCGCGGTCAGTGTTTTGAGTAGAGAAGTGGTGTGGCTCGATGGTTCTTTGTGTCAGGCCAGCTAACCACCACCGTGCTTGTACCAAACGTTGCCTCCGAAAACGTACAACTGGACAAGCCGCCGCACAACTACAAACATACAACATAAAGATATATATGTATAACGATGCATACAACACACTCATATAAAACGGACACACACACGAGTACAACAGAAAACAGAAGATGAAAGAATAAGACAAACTACTACTGACAAACTTTACTGTCGGAAACTTTACTGTAAAAGCGCTCACACACATGCACACACTCAAACACACACCCTCTCTCTCTCTCTCACACACACACACATTCACTAACACAAGCACAAAGCAAACATGCACACATACGCACAAACACACATGCACATACGCACAAATACATAGTCGCAAAATCACACCAAACACACATATACATATTGAACACGCAGCATTCAGTCATAAATTCTAGCATAGAGACAAAAAGACAACACATACAGCACAGCAGACACACAAGCTCACACATTCAAACAAGCTGACAAAGAACACAACACAACACATGAAACATACATACACACATACACAAATTCAGTGGGTTTATGAACAGAGGGAGATATTTGAATGCACGTAAAGGAAAATTCGTGTTGTAGATATGTGGCGTTTGAGTTGCCACGGAACAACACAAGTTGATAACGTGAGTGCTTTGGACCGACTGTATTTACAAGTACAGACATAACAGAACGGGACGATCGGACACACGTACAAACAAGCTCACGCATACACACACGCACACACACACTAACATAGACATACACTTTATGATACACATATGATGGTGTTGTTGATATGATGGCGTAGTGTTGATATGTTGTTGTTGATATGATGGCGTAGTTTAATATCACTAAATATAATAATATTTAGTCAGCGTTCGAGGGTAGATTTTCAAGATTCGCCAAGCCCCCTCAATTTTTTCCTCATCCCCTCTCACCCCCCCCCCCCCCCATTGGAAAAATCCTGGCGTCGCCACTGCACATAATCGAATGATTTGAGGCAGATTTGTTCATCATCTTACTGAAAGCTGTCAGTGTACCACAGACTCACATTTAAGCCGTGGTCACATGAGATTGTTGGCCTAGCCAACTGTTGGCTTGCAGCGGACAATCGTTGACTTGGACAACAATTGGCTTGCGAGTGGTCACACGAGGTCAGTAATTGTCCAAGCCAATAGATGTGGTGCAGAGTACGTCGGTGTGGTTTATTTCGCTCTCCTGACTATACCATTTGAATTTTGATTTAATCCAGGTGTATTCTTGAATGTACAGATCATAAATGTATTCTGATCGTATAACATACAGAGTTTAAATATATTCAACAGCTTTTATATCTCTACTTATATATTTATTTATCAATTTTTAAATCTAGTAATGTATCAAACATTAACATATATTATACAAATATTATGTAAGAGATTCCACCTCATCATGGTAAAATTGCCACAATAAAACGAACACAAATACACAACACATCACAGGCCTCAAACTGAGTTGAATTCGTTTCACGCGTTGCCTCAGCGACGTATGATGAAAAAACGGAGGATCGAATAATTGCCTTGCGCGAGAATTCTGTCATTTTCAGCGTGACAGTGTGCGTTCATTGCACGGCAGCGTAGCGCCCTCTTGAGGCAAACGGCTGAAATGCAGGCCAATTGGCTTGAAAAGTATAACACAGCCAATCGTTGGCTAAGCCAACAATTGCCGAGTAGAATACCAGGCTATCATGAATCTACTCTTCAACCCCGGAGCTCAGCTTTAAATATATGTCGACATGATCACTGGGCTAGGTCGACCTTTTTAATTAATATTAGTGACAAGTGCGGTCGATACAGTTTTTGCGTAGATTTCGAAAATATGTATTATATGTTGTATTTTATATTGTAAACTATGTATTATATTGCCATTATTTCAATAAGTTTTTGCGGAAACACTACAATTAATTGGGGCTATGAAACCATGGTTCTCAACCAAGGCTGAGAACGCCTGCACTAGATCATGCGAAATATAGCTGCTACTCAGGCTGTGTACGCATTGACGCACGTGCGCGACTGTAGGTGCCCCCGGTGAGGGGGAGGAAGGGGGTCCACACCAGCGCACACAGCACACACATACACATACACACCAATATCTAGACAGTGAATGACAGACATACACACGCACGTGATGGCATGCGCGTGTGTATGCACGAGGTTTGTTCACTGCACAGCTCAGCTGAACAAACATACGCACAAACATACTAACTGACAACCGCTCCTGGACAGTACGTCTCAGGACATGGCCCCAATTGGAACAAAGTCTATTTGAGACAACATTTCCTTGCGCTCCCATACTCTCTCTTTGCCGTCCTAATCCAGCTGGCAGCATAGGCGCACACAAGTTTCACTAGTGCTGGAGCTAAAAGTGGACATGAAATATACGGCATCAGTGTTTCGCCTAACCTAACCTAACCTAACCTATAGTTGTTGTAGGAAGAGTTCGTTTTGCACAGAACGTGTACTACCTATTACTGGGGCTGAAAACAACCTAACCTAACCAGAGAATTAATAGTATACGTAACTGCAAAAAACTCGCAATTATTTATATTTCGTACGTGTATCTAATATTTTTCTCCATATATATTGCTTCCTTGAAAAGAGAAAGTCAATACCAGCGTAGTTTTTCTATATTTAAGCTTTGCATCTGCTAGCAAAATATTTGAAGCCGATGAAGCAGTGATTTAGAATAAGACCTGTTTTTTTCAACTTGTCAGCGTCATTTAAATGCCTATTTGTCTATTTGCTGCTGACTCAAATAAAAAATAGACATACAAATTAACCAGTAAGCATATTCAGCATCCGTACAAATCACTATTTCCGTATACAAAGTATTGTATCCGTAAACATACAAATTTGTAAGTAGTCATATTCAGTATCCGTTTAGTCGGATGTAGTCGGTGAATTTTGACGGCGTATATCTAGACTCGACTGCTTCAAGTGTTCGTTAACAACGGCAAGTTGTCTGAGCGGCTTATTATCACAGACTCTGCCTAGCGAATTTCCCGCACTCTCGCTTTTTGTCTCAAACGGCCAGTTTCAGCGCCCTCTAGCGGATTGTCTCCAACTGGCACTTCTAACTGCGGTATGGTCTTGGCGCGCCCATGGCACGGGTCGAATTATGTAGAGGTTGAGAGCAACCGTGAGGTTTGTCTCAAATAGACATTGTCTCAATTGGGGTAGTCTCCGTCTCCTACGTCTCAAATGGGGTAGTCTCCCTCTCGGACATGGCCCCAATTGGAACAAAGTCTATTTGAGACAACATTTCCTTGCGCTCTCATACTCTCTCTGTGGGACATGGACCCATTTGGAACAAAGTCTATTTGAGACAAAAATTTCCTTGCGCTCCCATACTCTCTCTTTGCCGTCCTAATCCAGCTGGCAGCATAGGCGCACACAAGTTACACTAGTGCTGGAGCTAAAAGTGGACATGAAATATACGGCATCAGTGTTTCGCCTAACCTAACCTAACCTAACCTATATTTGTTGTAGGAAGAGTTCGTTTTGCACAGAACGTGTACTACCTATTACTGGGGCTGAAAACAACCTAACCTAACCAGAGACTTAATAGTATACGTAACTGCGAAAAGCTCGCAATTATTTATATTTCGTACGTGTATCTAATTTTTTTCTCCGTATATATTGGTTTCTTGACAAGAGAAAGTCAATACCAGCGTAGTTTTTCTATATTTAAACTTTGCATCTGCTAGCAAAATAATTGAAGCTGATGAAAGCAGTGATTTAGAATAAGACCTGTTTTTTCAACTTGTCAGCGTCATTTAAATGCCTATTTGTCTATTTGCTGCTGACTCAAATAACAAATAGACATACAAATTAACCAGTAAACATATTCAGCATCCGTACAAATTACTATTTCCGTATACAAAGTATTGTATCCGTAAGCATACAAATTAGTAAGTAGACATATTCAGTATCCGTTTAGTCGGATGCAGTCGGTGAATTTTGACGGCGTATATCTAGACTCGAGTCGAGTCACTCGACTGCTTCAAGTGTTCGTTAACAACGGCAAGTTGCCTGAGCGGCTTATTATCACAGGCTCTGCCTAGCGAATTTTCCGCACTCTCGCTTTTTGTCTCAAACGGCCAGTTTCAGCGCCCTCTAGCGGATTGTCTCAAGCGTGCACTTTTAACTCCGGTACGGTCTTGCCGCGCCCATGGCACGGGTCGGATTATGTAGAGGTTGAGAGCGGCCGTGAGGTTTGTCTCAAATAGTCCGTGTCTCAATTGGGGTAGTCTCCATATATACACACACACATATACATTCAGGCACGCAAACACAAGACGTGCATCTCAACTCAACTCATGCATTTCTACACAATAAGCACATGCATCTTAAAAGCAGACTAGATGTTTTCATGTGTCGATGGGAGCATTATAAATTTATAACCCAACTCCAAATACAGTTTTAAGACAGAATTGAACAAGCAAAAACAAGAAACAGATGAAAAAATTAAAAAAAATAAAAATTAAAAAATTAAATATAAATTTATTTAAAAATTAAATTAACAGATTAAAAAAACAGTCCAGTTGGCTATACTTAATACCAAGGAGTAGGCACGTAGCTTGTAGCTTTAATCAGTAACAAAACAGGCTTAATTTCACCTAATAACTGTGATAAAATGGACAATATCCACCAGTTATTTGGTGATGAGCAAGTATTGAGGCTGGTTTGTGAAAATACTTGAATATGCATCCTTCGACAAACATGCGATTCCTCTTGTTTAAAATATTATAGTTATCACTAATAACTAAAATCTAATACCATCATAAGAGGCATATTATTATCATAAGAGCAAGTATTTGTAAATTCTGCACAATAGCTCTTCCCCGTCCTATCTTTCTGATCTTCTAGTTTCTTCTAATGACTTTAATTCTCGTGTTCATCGTCCTTTATCCTGTCCTCGCGCTATCAACGAGTCACCTTGGTCCGCAAAATCCTTTTCTTTCTATGCGCCTCGGGTCTACAATGATCTTCCCTCCTTAATCACTTCCTCTTCATCCTTTAGTAGGTTTTCCTCCTCACTTCGTAAATATCTTTTTGCTAAATCTTTTGATCCCACTTCTCGCACTCTTACACCTTACGCTTCCCTATGACTCTAATTTACAATTACTTATGTTTTTACTTATTTTAATTTTATTTATCTCCATTATTATTGAAAAAAATTTCCTTTCTGTGAATTTTCTACTTCTTTTCTCACATCTTGATGTCGTGTACTGTTGTTGTTGTTGTTGTTGTCTCTTTCGCGCTTGTTTCTGTGTGAGCGCTATACAAATACATTGTTGTTGTTGTTGTTGTTAAATGAATCCATTGTTGATAAAACAAGCTCTCATATGCACTGCACATATTTATAGATACAATAATTTACTTGATCTAATTTGCTATTGGAAACATTCGTTTGACAGTTTCCAAACACAAAAAAGTATACATAAAATTCAAAATTGTTTTGAATTAGTTAATATTAATTGAAACGGGCTTACCAGAAGTGGATCCATTCAGCAGTGATAAAAGTTCAATGCAATTCAATGCTCAATCAGCCAAATACAATACAATGATTCAGTTAGGATCCTTTTACACGAGGCCAGGCAACCGAAAGGCCAGACAAGCGTGTTGAACAACTGATCCGTTGAGCGAAATTGGAAAGCACGTGACATAGCAACCATGGCTCCTCCAGTCTGTTGTTTCTCACATGTCTTTTAATGCACCAACCGGGTGCATTAAAAAGACCTTTATTTGCAGATATTTCGAAAATGTTTATTATATTGCGATTATTACAATACGTTTTTCCAGGAATTAATTTAAATATTGCATTTCTCAATCACTTCAGAGTGCGTGATGGACAATTTACACCAGGTACTAAACACGAATATTAAATTAAATACGAAATAATATTAAATTAAATACGAAATAATATTAAATTAAATACGAATTGTATTGTTGTTGTGTTGTATGTGTGGCTATGCAGCGGGTATAAACACAAATACAAACTCAAATTTCATACAATTGTAAGGTATATTCCGAAATTGCTTGTTTTGGAACGTGTAGTCTGTATGCACGACAAAGGTCTATAATCCAATATAATTAAAGTGAGGAGATATAAAAGTATCGCATACGAGCATGTTTTTGCATATTATGAATTCAAGGTTCTAACATTAATAACACATGGGAACAATTTTTGCAGCATTTATAGTGAATATTGTATCATTTTCCACGCTGATTTCATATCTGGAGTTAGTTTTTTTCTCAATGCTCCAGTTTTGTTGCAATAAACGTATTTGAAAATCACAAAACTTTGTCATCATAGCGTTGACGTTGTAGTGTATTATGAATGATATGCTTTAAAATATATTATAAAACTATTCAATACAGCTGGGCAAAAACAAGGAGCTAGATTGTGCAAGAAAGTGCTAGATAGCATATATATATTTAAAATGTCACAATTTGAAGAAATTCCCCAAATGAACAGTAGTTATACTCTATATTATACTGGCAATATACTCTATATTATGACACTTGCCTTTATTAGGTGGCAAAACCCGATTGCTATTTAACTGGGATGCATTTGCGCTTGTAACGTCTGGGTATGTGGCTATTCTAATGAAATTCGCATTGAAATTTTGACGCTGCAGAAGTAACCTGTCATCATATGTTTTTCCCATCTCCCTTGGTAACGTTCTTCCATGGTCTTGAGGTCCTGATGGAAGCGCTGACCTGCAGCTCCTAGATTATGAGGGATGTATCAAGATCACTGTTCAAGTAATGCAGTTTTTCATTCATGTCTTATCCAAGGTCACGAAAAGCTAAAACATACACGCTACAATGGTTTCATAGCTGAGATCTTTGTTTTGTTACCGAGAAACGTTTCTATCAATAAGCGGGAGGTCCGTGGCAAGAATCCCGGTGGGAAAGAATTTCCTTTGGCAAATTCTATAATCCAACAGCTCCTGTCCACCCAGCAATAAATGGATACCAGACATCAGCCATGTGGTTGGACATGCATTCTGGGAAGGTGGCCCTCTCTAATTCGACTTCCTTCCTTGGCGCCATAGCGTGGATAGGGCTGGTTATGCGGTTGCATTGAGCTGCACGGGACGCAACTGAGCTCATAAGCGTCGGCTTCTTCCCGTGTAGCAGCTGTCATTTAGGCCTTTAACCTTTAACACAGTCATGTAAACGTAAACCAAGCATTTATTTCCTTATCATTCATCTTTCTGACAAATTCTTGATCACGCACAACTGCACGAATCTGTGGTTCGTCAAGCACCCCTTCCTTGATCTTCTCGAAGCACAAACTAGGGAGCACAGAAAATATTTGCTCAAAACATTCACCTTCAGGATTCAACGTCTTCACAAATTGTTTCATCAATCCAGCTTGATATGAATGGAAAGAAGTATGATATTTTCTCGACTTACAATTGGATTGTGGATAATATTTGGCATATCTGCTTTCAGAGTCTGGATGGGTCATTTCTTCTGGACCCAGTTATTGTCTCAAGCTCTACTGTCTCACATGCACTGATAGCAGGGGTACTTCGTAAATCCTTTTAGTTGACCTAGAAGGAAATTGACTATTTTGAGGTCCACACAAATTGTCCAGTTGTGCTCGTGGTATTTTAGTAGGCCAAGCACAGTTTTAAATCGCATAGCGCATACACACACACACACACTCGCAAGCTCGCACACACACACACACACACCGTCGCAGGACATGTACAATTTGCATACACAAAATCGTACAGGCACAATCGTACACACAATCGTAGCCTAACCTAACCCCGCACAAACATAATCACACTAACATGTTCACATACTCACTCACACACAGTATCTCACTCTCTCTCACCTTACACCATCACACAATAATATCTCAACTAACATTTCAGCAGCAAAACACTTGCCGGTTAGCCAGTATAAGCATCGCAGGTACTGTGACAATGTGACTACAATGAAAAAACTGGGGTGTGCCACTGAATCAAAAACTCCAAATTGCATTAAAACTGGAGCATGCAGAGCTAAACCAAGTTCAGATTCGGATTCAGCAGATCAAAATACACAGGATTGTGTAAAAAATGGTATGCAGCAGAAAATGCGAAAAAATGTGTTCCCCTGTGTAATTAATTGGTTATAATTAACAATAATACTTGACAATTATTATTAATTCCCGTCGTCCATAGCCAACAAATTGGACACAAAATGTCGAAATAAATAGTGTGATTTCAAGTCTGACTATACGATATTGAAGCCACTTTTATTCAGCTTGAATATACATTGAGAGTGTCAGAATCAATTGCCAGGTGTTATTCAAATTGGTTTATTTTAGTTGTAAATATGGTATCTGTGTAGGCAGGGATGATTTTGGCGTTGATGGTGAAGAAACACGACAAATCTTGACAAAAATTTATAGTGAGTTGAGAAATTCTCAGGCTCTCTGCTACGCTACTAATGTTGGAGCACTACAAGAATAAATTGAAACTAAAAAATAAGAGGGAAATTGATAAACATGTCATTTTAATAAGTACAAAAAATTTCTAATACTAAACATTTATGCATGCTAATGTATAAAAATAAGGCAAAAACAATTTTTACTCACCACTCAAGTGTACACGGTGAACCTCACTAGATTTAACTAAACGGCTCGAACAATAGTTGAGATGTTAGCTCTGGCAGTTTAACTGACAAACTATTTTCCTTAGCCGCGTATAACCATGTCAGCCAGTTGATTTCAGTCATAACAGATTCTGAGTGAAAACACGGTTTCCGCACAACTATGACCAGATTCATCAATGTCCACACTGGCTGACTTCCATCCAGGATTTTCACGTATATTTCGTTCGATACAAACAAACTTAGCAGGCATCTTTCTCGCCTGGTTCACACCTGTATGGGTTTTCACATGTTTTCCCTTGTGGACGACGCGTCAAATGTGATCGATGTGCCGTGATCACAGCTTTGGTCATGTATATGTGTGTGCATTAGAATGGGTGGATTCTTTACTTTTTCAAAGGCTTAACTATGGCAAAGTTGCGGTAGATACATTTTTAAGGCTGACTCCGAAAAAATATATTTCATTGGATGCAATGAGAAAACCTTTCCAGGAAGTCAAGATGAAATAAGATTGAAATAAGATTTTAATTTCGTTAATAATGATAAGCAATACGTTTCAGAGTATTATTTTAATTATATTATTTATACCATTGATCATAAAAATTATTAAAAATTAAGCTATTTGTTATATTATTTTTGAAGTGACATATTATAAGTGACAAGGACACTTTCATCACACTTATTAGGTGAACTTCCGTTTGTGACTTGTCACGTGTTTCATTGGTTGCGTCGCTGTCTTCTTGTGTCGTCGTGTTTCGTTGTGTGTCGTTGTTGGATATTTCTGCGTCTTTGTATTTGCTCAGTATCGGTAAGTAAAGTTATATCATATGATCTGGATTACTTGGATTTCATTAATTGCGAAATATTTAAGTGCTTTATTGGTTTCGATTTCGGTGTCTGGTACATTCTGGCTTGGTCATCTGATTCTTCACCTATATGTAAATTTTCAATGTGCGAATTGAATACTAGTAATGTCATCATTAAACACTAGTGGTAACATCGTTGAATACTAGCAATATATATTTGCAAACATGCAATGCTCTTTGCAATACTGTCGCTCCCATTGGTTTTTGCCGGAATTCGGGTAAATTTTGTACTCGGGAGCTGCTTTCTTCGTTTCTTGGTCTTATTTATTAAACATATATATATATATATATATATATATATATATATATATATATATATATATATATATATATATATATATATATATATAGTGTATATAGTGTATATATATAGTATATATGTGATAGATTAGTACTGGATATTGTGTATGAATGACTATTTTGTATGAGCGTGAGTGAAGGTGCTGTATGTGTATATGAGCGTGCGTTTGAATGGTGGATTGTTCGGTTTGCTGACTGCGCGTGCCACGTGGTGGCGTCATGTTTTCTGAGAGTCGGTGTGTGAGCGTCGTGGAGTGTGTATCGGTGTGCGGTGTCTTGTGGGCGCGCGTGGGGCTGCAATGCCCCCGCGCGCCCGTCTTTTAATACATCTTGTTTTTGTTCATTATGTCAGCTTTTACAAGCTAACCGGCCTGTAACAAGCTATTTCGGCTATTTCATTTCGGTTTGAATGAAGTTTTGGTGAAATTTGAATTCGTTGAAAATTTGGTTCCGGCTTCAGCAGCAGTGGTGATGCCTTCAGCACCAGGGGAGGACAGCAGCAGTGGAGGTTCTCAGTGGCGTGTCAGGAGCGTGTTGTAGGGACGGCGGTGAAGCATGATGCCGGCTGGAGGCAGCGGGGAAGCTGTGGCGGATCATGCTCACTCCGTCCGTATTGGAGCTGGACACGTCGCTGAGCTGGCGGTGGAAGCTGCTGGTGCTGGAGGGCTGGTGGAGCGAGAGCTGCTGAAGCCGGGGATCTGGAAGAAAGAAAGGCGAGACGACGTAGTCTGTGTGGACGGCGGTCTCGGCTAGCTGCGGCAGGGTGCTGAAGAGCACTGGGGTCGAGGTGTTGTGCCCTGTCGCGGCAGCCGGTGATGTAGAAGACGGCAGGCTGCGGCGGAGCACTGAAGAGCACGGGCGGAAGCGGGAGCGCGGTCGACGCTGGGGCTAGCCGTGTTGTGCTTCGCCGCAGTCATGGTGTGCGCCTGCTGGAGGTCGTGGAGTCCGAAGTCTTAGTCCTGTTTATTCCTCGTTTATTTTTATTCCGCGTTTATTTTTCGGCTTGTATTTTCAGTTCAACTTTCAGTTTTGTTTCCTGAGAAACAGGGGGAGATGTGATAGATTAGTACTGGATATTGTGTATGAATGACTATTTTGTATGAGCGTGAGTGAAGGTGCTGTATGTGTATATGAGCGTGCGTTTGAATGGTGGATTGTTCGGTTTGCTGACTGCGCGTGCCACGTGGTGGCGTCATGTTTTCTGAGAGTCGGTGTGTGAGCGTCGTGGAGTGTGTATCGGTGTGCGGTGTCTTGTGGGCGCGCGTGGGGCTGCAATGCCCCCGCGCGCCCGTCTTTTAATACATCTTGTTTTTGTTCATTATGTCAGCTTTTACAATATATATATATATATATATCGGTCTATATCTAAACTTAAAGGTTTCCTTCATTTTCAGCAATGGAAGTCATCAGACATCAATGTAGTCGCAAGACACGCACATACTACGTGTACAACGGCTACATATACCACGAGAAGTTGTCGTCATGTGAGACCCGGCGGTACTCCAGGTTATGAGTTTTTATATTTCTAGTGCGTGGCTAGTTCGATATCAGCATTATTCGATATTATTCGATATTATTCGATATTATATATCTGGGTAGCTTACATTTTTTTGCGCCAAAAATGATACTATTTACTAAAAATGATACTACTGTCTACATATTTATAACTTTATTGTTTTCAGATCTACTGTTTTGGTTTCTTCTATATGTTGCTTCTTGGTCAATAAATTTTCTTTTACTTAGTTGTTTTGTAAATTGCTGTATGTGCCTGTGGATAGTGAGGGCTTGATGTTATCAAATTTATGAAGATGATAATTACGATGAACCATGCATATTTTGTGATTTCGTCTCAGGTGCTCGTTGAAAGAATGCTGTGGGACGGCCATGGAACACGATGGTGCTCTCTTCGAGAGACAGCCCCACTGTCACTTGCCATGCTCTGATTCGGTCGCCTCTCTCCGCATCAAATCGGAGTGCCTCCGCCGCGCTCGTGAGGAACCCCAAAAATTTGGTGTTATATATCGAGAGGCACTGAGGAACTCGGGTGAGGACGCTCACGTAGGGTTTGTTAACTTGAGGAAGAGCATGGCCCTCACACGTAAGGGGTGTTCAATGAGCGTCCCGAATTCTGTATCAGAGTTGGCCGACCTCATCAGACAAACGCCCAAGTATTGCAACACGAGCAACGGCCAGCCGTTTTTTCGAGGGACCGTCGAAAGTAACGGCAAGATGAGCATCATTTTTGTGTCGGACGAGCTAGGTAGTCTGCTGCAGAATGACTGCCACATATTTGTCGACGGCACATTTCATGTGTGCCCAAAAATGTTTGCTCAGCTGTACACTGTACATGTTAAGTACTGCACTACATATATTCCGTCGGCGTTTGTTCTGATGACGGAACGAACGCACGACATGTACGTCGCAGTTTGGCGCAGACTCGTGGAACTCTTCCCGGATCTCTACCCCAGTACCTCCATGTCTGACTTCGAGACTGCAGCGATGTCGGCTCTGAGGACTGTCTTCCCTGGGATAAGCACCAAGGGGTGGTACTTCCATTTCACCCAGGCTGTGAAGAGGAAGGCCATCAAACTTGGGCTGCGGACCACTTCACAGGGCGCGAAGGCTGTGAGAGTTGTGTATGCTCTCCCAGCCTTACCAGCGCATCTGATGGAGTGGGGACACAACATTGCGCGGAACGACGCCTTGGCCGCCCATAGTGTCGACACAACAGCTGCCGCCGGCGTTCGTGCCGACACAGCAGCTGCCGCCGGCGTTTGTACCGACACAACAGCTGCCGCCGACGTTCGTGCCGACACAGCAGCTGCCGCCGGCGTTTTTACCGACACAACAGCTGCCGCCGCCTATAGTGTCGACACAGCAGCTGCCGCCGGCGTTTGTACCGACACAACAGGTGCAGCCGCCGCCGCCGATTGTTCCGGTGACGTGCCCGTTGAAGCGGTTCTGTGACACCGGGCTATCGCGGCGGCAGGCAAAAAGGTTGATGCGGTCACTTGCCCGTGGGTATCGAGTTTGAGTCTCGCTCTGTAAGTATATGTTTTTGTTACTTTGTACTTTGTAATGTGTCTATGCTACGTAAATTGTCTTGCAGACAGAGCCATTTGCTCTGTCTGGCTTAGGGTGCCGTGTTATTATGTCCATGTTGCATGTGTTACTTTGTAATGTGTCTATGCTACGTAAATTGTCTTGCAGACAGAGCCATTTGCTCTGTCTGACTTAGGGTGCCGTGTTATTATGTCCATGTTGCATGTGTTACTTTGTAATGTGTCTATGCTACGTAAATAGTCTTGCAGACAGAGCCATTTGCTCTGTCTGACTTAGGGTGCCGTGTTATTATGTCCATGTTGCATGTGTTACTTTGTAATGTGTCTATGCTACGTAAATTGTCTTGCAGACAGAGCCATTTGCTCTGCCTGACTTAGGGTGCCGTGTTAGTATGTCCATGTTGCATGTGTTACTTTGTAATGTGTCTATGCTACGTAAATTGTCTTGCAGACAGAGCCATTTGCTCTGTCTGGCTTAGGGTGCCGTGTTATTATGTCCATGTTGCATGTGTTACTTTGTAATGTGTCTATGCTACGTAAATAGTCTTGCAGACAGAGCCATTTGCTATGCAATGTTGCAATGTGTTGTTGTAGTACAATATTACTGTATAGGTTAGCTGTTATTGTATTCAATTTCATATTTTACTGAATTGACTTTCTTGACTTTTGACTAATGTTTTGGGTTGTTTTTTGTGCATATTTATCCTCTTTCAGAGTCGACGGCGCGCATCTCTCAACCATCATTTTGTTACATGTGATGAATTCGTGTAAATATATGTGATAAATGATATTGTTTTCATTTGTTTTCTGATTTTTGCCGGAAAATATCAAGAACACCATTGTTGAGTTTTCATTCATTCATAACCATCAAAACAATATATATATATATATATATATATATATGGAATAATAGTACTTAGTACAATTTATATTTTATTTGTTTTGGCTTTCTATTGGGTTAGGGAATGAGTAAATTAATCAACTGATGGTGGCTGTATAATGTCAAACCGTGATATAAACGGTCTATCTGTGTTTTTCTCGAATTCGCTTTGCACAGAACTGAAAACTAATTATTCGTTTCCTTATTTATTGATTTCTTGGCAAGTGGAAGCAACAACATCAACAATGTATTTGTATAGCGCTCACACAGAAACAAGCGCGAAAGAGACAACAATGAGAAACAACAGTACACGATATCAATATGTGAGAAAAGAAGTAGAAAATTCCCAGAAAAGAAAAAACAAAATAAAAGTAGAGATAAATAAAATGAAAATAAGTAAAAACATAAGTAATTGTAAATTAGAGTCATAGGGAAGCGTAAGGTGTAAGAGTGCGAGAAGTGGGATCAAAAGATTTAGCAAAAAGATATTTACGATGAAAGTGAGGATGAAAATCTACTAAAGGATGAAGAGGAAGTGAAAAGATGAGAAGCAGATGCCAAAGTGTAAGGAATTGTAAGAAGGATGCTAATGCTAGTGCTGTAAATATATTCACTATATAAATAAGTAAATATATTCACTATATAAATAAGTAAATATATTCACTATATAAATAAGTAAATATATTCACTATATAAATAAGTAAATATATTCACTATATAAATAAGTAAATATATTCACTATATAAATAAGTAAATATATTCACTATATAAATAAGTAAATATATTCACTATATAAATAAGTAAATATATTCACTATATAAATAAGTGAATATATTCAAAGAAGTGAAATATGGCGGCGTATATTTAGACTCCGCTGCGTCAAGTGTACAACGTTAACCGCGAGGAACGGCTTATTATCACAGGCTCTGCCTAGCGAATTTCCCGCACCCTCGCTTTTTGTCTCAAACGGCCAGTTCCAGCGTCCTCTAGCGGATTGTCTCAAGCGTGCACTTTTAACTCCGGTACGGTCTTGCCGCGCCCATGGCACGGGTCGGATTATGTAGAGGTTGAGAGCGGCCGTGGGGTTTGTCTCAAATAGTCCGTGTCTCAATTGGGGTAGTCTCCCCCAAAATGTATAAATATCGAGTAGCACGGATATTAAGATGAATATCAATTGCTAAATCCTAACAGCAGAAATGTTGACATTTTTTGATCTTCGGACCTAACATTCCATCTCTTTTCCTATTTTATCCTCATATATACCGTTTTTGTGCCTCTTGTCTGCAAAAAGTCACCAAACTTCGTGGTAAACTTACCTAATAACAAGAAAAATCACAAAATGTAACCTGACGATAAAAAAGTAACTTTGAAAGCAAAAAAGTAACCTAACGATGAAAATGTAACTTTTGGTAACCTAATAACTTTTTAATAATTATCGTACACAATTTTTTCATGCAGTTTTAGGTAGCTCATGAAAAAGTGACCTTTAGGTGAAAAAGTAACTTTATTAACTTTTGACAGCCCTAGTGATTACCTCAATGTCGGGATTTCTACCTGATAAATATTTCCCGAATGTATGTGTGCCTATGAAAAAATTTTTACAAAAGTGATCTGCCAAGACAGTAGTTGAAGACGTAGTTACCCCACTGATCAAGCAACCATCCAGATTTTTTAAAATGTAAATATATTGTAAACGAAACTCAAAAACTAAAATATATTACAGACAGGCGCGCATGGGCATCTCTGCCCCACGCAAGCCTACAAGAGGTCGGAACACCACCACACTTCAAACACGACTCTCTCTCTCACAATACATAATCAAACCACACCTCCACCTGTTTTTAAGAAACATAAATTAACTAAAGAGCATACAATTGAAAAACGCGAACCAAACATACCAGGAAAAATGAACCAATAAAAAAATCTAAATCGACGACGGCCTCCACCAGATGCACACACCTTGGCTGCGGCGAAGAACAACACGGCAGACCCCATCGTCCAACAGGCACCCGTCTTGCCCGTGCTCTTTAGTGCTCCGCCGCAGCCTGTCGTCTTCTTCATCACGGGTTGCCGCCACAGGGCACAACACCACGACCCCAGCATCCATCATGCTCCCGTCAACACCCGTGCCCTTCAACACCCTGCCGCATCAAGCCGTGACGTCGCCGCTCATGCAGGCCACGCCGTCGTCGTCGATCGTTTCTTCCTCCGGCCTCAGCAGCACCTTCCTCTCACATGCCCTCCAGCACCAGCAGATTTCACCAGCAATCTTCCAGCTGCCCGGCAACGAGCCCAACTCCAGTGCAAGCGGGACAACGAGCAACACCTCGGCCGCAGCTCCCCGCTGCCTCCTGTCGGCACCATGCTCTCCCACCGTCCCCCTGCACCACCTACTTGACACGACACCGAGCACCTCCGCCACGTCTTCCAGGCCGCTGATAATACTGGAGGGCACTATCACTGCTGCTGAAGCCGAGTCGCAGACAAACAATACTTCTAGTCAAGAAATGCCGAAATAGCTTGTAGACGAAAACAAAAAACTAATATGTATTAACAGGCGCCTCACCGCCCCACGCGCGCCTACAAGACGTCAAAACCCTACCACACTTCGAAGAAGACTCTAACACGACTCTCTACACGCATTCACGCTCACACCGTGACATACAGGAGCACACACATACACACACACATGCGCACACACATACATTCACCGGCCTCACGCCCACCGAAACAACCAAACAGCGGCGAGCCGGTCACTCGCTCGTCGCCGCGGGGCATCAACACTTGAAAAACACACACACCGACACAACTATGCACACTCGCTCACACACTCTCGCACGCAATACACAATTTAACCATACACGATCACACCACAATAATTTAAACGTGAACTTTTCCAAGGATGGTTGAAGCCGTGAAATCGACGATCACCCAGCTAGATTCATGGAGGAGAGAAGAGGAATTCGACGCAATGTGTGATTATGCAGATTCACAAGTGAACTCTCTAGGATTGGAGGACATTATGCAACCTCGCAAAAGGAAACTGCCACTCAAATTCGGCGGAGATGCAAAATCATACCCCCCAGATACTGGTCGCCAACATTATAAAATGCAGTATTTCGAGATGCTGGACTGTGGTAGGACGCAGTTGAATGACGTACTGGACAGTAGAGGCCTAAGTCGTTATATACAACTTGAAAAAATGATCACCACAGGAACGGTAAATGAAGCCGTTGCATCAGCTTCCAATGTTTGTCGGCACCACAAAAGCTATGTCTGTTGGTTCTGCTCAAGATGCCTATCGAGCGATGGAGACGGCTTCTAGAGCTATGTTTTCTGAGATGCGGACATTGTTGAAGCTGCTTTTTGTCTGTCTTGTAACAAGTTGTGAGTCAGAAAGAAGTTTTTCAGCCCTCCGTAGACTCAAAACATGGCTGAGAAGCACAATGTCGCAAACACGTCTGAACCACATTGCCCTTGCTCATATACACAAGTATATTCTCGATTCAGTTGATATAAATGTGATAGTTAGAGAATTTGTCAGAAGGTCTGCGCAGCGGATCTCTCTGTTTGGCTCTTGCTAAATAGACAGATATTCATCATCAATATCTATGATAATGCTATGTACGTATCGTACATATCATTATCATACATCATAGACGTAGACATACATCATGTAGATATCATAGACGTGTCGTAATAGCATGCAATAATGTGATAAAATGTCTTATCTGTTGCTCTTGTTTTCTTTATGTTTCTATATGTCACTATGTGTTTTTGCTCACTGTGTGTTGATTATATGCAACATATGGTAAAATCATTAAGTTTGTTTGTCATCACTTTTATTTCCGTTAAATAAGCTTGTGCTTACACCTGTGATACTGTTCAGTCCGATAGTAGTGTGTGCCCGATGCCCCATGTGTGTGTGTGTGTGTGTGTGTGTGTGTGTATGTGTTAGTATCGAGTATCGACTCTTAGTAGTTGAGTATCGACTGAGCAACTTTGAACATTAATGCATGATGACCATCATCCCCCCGAGCCTCGACACAAATTTACGCCCATGGCGTAGACCACATTGAATTTTAGAGTCAGATGCACGACAGCAGTATATTCTTATCACGGCAAATACCAGCGAACAATTGCCTGGTGACCGGAATTGTGCCGGGTTATATATGCTCGGTCACATGACCTTTCACACGGTCACGTGATCATTCACACGGGTCATACTCACACACACGCTCACACGCAGTCAACAGTACAAGTGCATACACACAGACATACCAGTTAAGTAGACACATACATCCAGAACACACACAAGTGGTCGAAGACTAACTACACACAGACATACTATTCACTTGGCATACATACACACCAGACACGCACACAAACGGGCGAAACGTACACACACACAACATGATACACCAACACACGCTCGCAAACATACAAACGGCGACACACGAACATACAAAGTATGACGCCACAATTAGAGATGCGACCTAAAAAAACCGACGTTTTTTTTTTTAAAAACCCGTTTTTTTGCCAAAAAAAACCGCGACCAAAAAAAACACGTTCTTTTTGGTTTTTTTTGAAGAGTCATGCAAAGAATTCAAATTATGGAAATGATATATTTGGGATGTTAAATGAATTACTTTTATCAACACATGGGTTATTCATGCTATTAGTGTCCCTATCAAATTGAATTATCATTAAATATGCACAATATAATTGTTATAATGTGTCTGAAAGGCCAAATATCATTGTTTGCACGGTACTGTGCGGCACTTCTATGTACAGTACAGTTTTGCGTTCAATTATTGAGTTAATCATTGTGTAAGAAAGCAGGGTTTGAGAACCGTTTCTTATGCGAAAATCTGAAACTGTTTTAAAAAAACAACAGGTGGCATAATTTATTTTTATTTTTTACACATTAACTTTTTACTGCCAGAAATTAACTACGTTGGCTATAATAAGTTTCATTATTTCCTTCAGCAGATCAATTATTTGCAAATATATGAGTACAAACACTGCAAATATTTACACAAATACTACGAATATGCACACAAACTTAGTGTCCCTAATGAGACTACGAATAAAAGCGGGTCGCAGTGGCAACGGACCAGAAAAACGGACCAGAAAAACGCACAATATTTCCGTGTAGGAAAAAAAACAACTGAGGAAATATATTTGATTTACAAAAAAGTATTTGAACACAAATAACTACATCAAAGAAACCATCATCCATAAAACCAGTTCTAAAAACAGGTTACTAATAAAAAAAAACGGTTAATTTGGTTAAACTTTCCTTGATCTGCCGCCAATTTTTTTCGCATTCTCTACATCTACGAAAACAGTTTTTCCAAATAATCTATTTTGAAAAAAACCATGGTTTAAAAGAACAGTTTAAATTAAGTGGTTTAACCAGCCGCTTATACGTACCAGCAGGCTACTTGCTATACAAAAGTTATTTGAACGTACATCAATCAAATCTATCTTACATAGATACTGTTTTAGAAAACATTGTTTCATTAAAAAAGCGTTAGTTTAAATGAACGTTTGTCAAAAAAACACTTGACCAACCAATTAGCTTGTCTTGTTCTGCTGCCAACATTTTCTGGACCTGTACATTAATAAAACGAATTTAAACCAGTTTGAAAACATCATTGCATTTTTTCATTAAAAACATGGTTTCTTTTAAAAAAAAACATGATTATTCAATGAATTTGTTTTGTTATGCTGACAAATTATTTCAAATATCCACATAATTAGAACCATCTTTAAAAACATGGGTTTTCTCAATGGAAAAAAACTTAACCACCGGACCCGGATGCACTTTCAAACAGTCTCCTGAGGTATTTATTGATAAATATTCTTGTTTTTATACTATTATCAAATTTTCTTTGAAATAAGACATGTAAAGATGTACAAAACATCAATTGAACTCATTTCTATGTACTAAAATCTAACATCCGATGACAATTGAGGCTAATTCTAAAAAAAACAAAAAAAAACTAAAAAAACATGTTTTTTTTGCAAAAAAACGCAACAAAAAAAAACGTTTTTTTTGCATCACTAGCCACAATACTCCGCCGCCTGAGAACGGAGTTCATACAATGTCAGCCGAGCAATGAAGCGCTACATAGGTCTCATATACCGCATGCAATGACATTCACACATTCATACGTAAAATCAAACCATGTTATTGGAGCGCATCGAACGTAAACAAACACAATACAATTCAGAGTGCGCGAAGAAACAAAGGACGATATATACGTTAAAATTCCTACATTTAAAAATAGACAAACTCAGGGTGTTGTTTGAAACGCACCTTGCGACCAGACCTGGTGACTGCAGTAGGCGGGCTTGTGCGCGGAGCAGGCACAGGTGGTGTTTTGACGTCGGGAACGGCAGGTCGCTGACTCACTGGTGCTGTACGTTTTGCATCATGCTCATGCCGGTCGTTGATGTACGCCGGTTTCAGACGGTCAACAGATACGGTGTCATGCCGCCCGCTTGGTTTCTCCAACACAAACACCTTCTCTGATCGCGACACCACTCTGAAGGGTCCTTGGTACGGAGCCTCCAGGGGGCGTCTCACTCTGTCCACTCTCACCCATACATATTTGCACATCTGCAAGTTTTTGGGTAAGTATACTTGAAGTTGAGAATGGTGAGAACCGGCAGATGAGGAATGGAAGTCGATTTGTTGCAATGTGTTGGAGAGCTTCTGAATGAACTCATGCTGAATGTGCGGTTGTGATGAGTTGAGACAAATGCGAGGAAAGAAGAGACTGGAACCTGTGATGGCCGTAAATGGTGAGTATCCACTGTCATTTGGGATGGCACGGAGTCCTAGCAAAACAACAGGGAGACTGCGAATCCAATCTTGTCCTCGTGCAATGAGTGCCGCTTTCAGCGTGCGATGAGCTCGCTCTATTAAGCCATTCGCAGACGGTCTATAGGCTGTTGTGCGGAGTCGATGAAAGCCTATAATTTGAGATAATTCGTCAAACAATGCAGACTCAAACTGGGTGCCGCGATCTGTCACAACATACAGAGGCACACCAAATTGGCTGATCCACGTTTCCATGAACGCGGCTGCAATCGTTGTAGAATTGATGTCTGAAATCGGAGTAGCTTCCAGCCAGCGCGTGGCGCGATCAATACATGTGAACAGGTATCTGCATGGTGAAGTGTACAGTTGACCGTGAGGTGTTGACACTGGTAAGGGACCGACAATGTCAATGTGCACTGTTTCGAACCTGCTCGATGGTAGACCGAAATCTTGCAGCTTGGTCTTGGTATGCCTGTGCACTTTTGATTGTTGACACTGAGTGCACGATTTAACCCATTCCCGAATATCGTGGTCCATACCAGGCCAAAAGTAACGGGACTTGATCAGTCGCAGACTTGCTTTGGTACCTGGATGAGCGAGTTGGTGAAATTGTACGAACAATGCTTTTCGGCATGACTGAGGTACGTACGGACGAGGATGAAGTGTGGACATCTCACAGAGTATTTTCTTGTTATCACCGAGAGGCTGAGCTCGCAGGCGATCAGCATAAGCTGATATTTCAGGATCGTCCACCTGTTGTGCGGCAATACCAACGAGATCAAATGCATCCACTTCAATGCTATTGACAGCGCGCGAGAGGCAATCTGCCACGATGTTGTCGCCACCGCGTATGTACTGAACATCTCCAATATACTCAGTGATGATGGTCCAGTGCCGCTACTGTCGATCTGATTTGGCAGGACGAGGGCTGTGAAATGCAGAGACGAGCGGCTTGTGATCAGTGAATAAAATCACATTTTGACCTTCCAGAAAGTGCCGAAAATGGATAACAGCCAGAAACTCAGCAAGCAGTTCTCTGTCATACACTGAGTACTTTTTTTGTGCGTCGCTGAGTTTTCTGGAGTAGAATTCTATGGGCACCGGCTCGCCGTCAATCATTTGATGGAGAGCTGCGCCGGCGGCCACAGACGAACAATCAGTTACCAATTGGTACTCATGACATTGAGATAGTGGGTGAGCCAGCGTACAGGCGTTCTGCAGAGCAGTCTTCAACTTGTCGAAAGCAATGCTGTGATCTTCCGTCCATGGCAGCGAAGTTGATTTTGGATGTTGTTTGGCCAGTTCACTCAAAGGAAAAACAATGTCTGCAAATTTGGGTATCATTCTGCGGTAATACCCCACCATGCCGAGAAATCGACGCAACGCAGCGGAATCTTTTGAAATCGGCACGGCTGTTATTGATGACACCTTGTCGGCTGGTGGCTGTATACCGCTGGCAGTAACACTGTATCCCAGAAAATGTAGTCTAGGCTGATTGAATTCGCATTTTTCCAGCGATAAGCGTAGCTCATTGGCGTGTAACACGCGGAAGACTTGCTCCAAGTGCTGGGCATGCTGATGCTCATTCTCTGATGCGACCAGAATGTCGTCGAGGTATATGAATACAAATGGTAGGTCACGAAATATAACGTCCATGTACATTTGAAAAGTACAGCCAGCGTTACGCAGACCAAACGGCAAAAACAAATATTCGTATAACCCGAATGGCGTTATTACAGCGGTTTTCTCAATGTCATTTGGCGACATCGGAATCTGATGATATGCGCGCATCAGATCCAAACGACTAAAGCAGTTTGTACCATGCAGCTTTGCCGACAAGTCCTGTATTCGCGGAATGGGGTACCTATCTGGTACAGTGCAGGCATTCAGTGACCTGTAGTCACCAGTGACTCTCCATTCACCGGGATATTTTTTTGCGACCAGATGGATTGGTGATGCCCATGCCGATTTTGAGGGTCGGACGATACCGGCGTCCAGGAGATTCTTGAATGTCTCCTTCACAACACGCAGTTTCTCTGAAGAAAGACGCCGTGCGGACGCGAATGTGGGCGGTGAACTGTCAGTGTCTATTGTGTGTTGGACGTTATGTAGACGTGATTGTTTTGATAATGGCTGCTGAGGCATGAATACTTGCGAAAATCGTTCAATTAAATGATGGATATCAGAAGATAAATGCGAAGAATCATTCACCACGTAGATGGATGAATGAGAGGTGGTCTTACCGACTGTTCGCAGTTCTGTTGAAGGGTCGATGAGCAGGCACCTCTTACAGTCGACCAACAAGCCGAAATTACGCAGAAAGTCATTTCCTAGTAGCGCTTCGGTGACGTCGGCAACCACAAACGTCCAGAGGTACGAACGACGCAAACCTCGTACAGATATTCTCGTTGTTATTTGGCCATGTACTGTTATTTTCTGGCCCGTCGCTGTACAGATACTGACCGGTGTAGACTCCATCGAATGACCTGCTGCTTGCGATTTTTTTATTATTGAGACAGCAGCACCTGTGTCAACAATGAAATTGAGTTTACTGGCTCCCAATTGAGCCAAAATTCCTAACAGCGGCTGATTGGATGATGCCATATTGACTGCCATTGTGGTATCAGTCTGATGGGAAGCAGGAGCCGGAGAAGAACGAGATGAGCACTGACCGTGCTGCTCCAGTTTCTTTTTCGGCCACTTGCGCCATCGTCTGTGCGGTCTGGAGACATCGCCTCCGACGCTATGTGCGCGGCAAATATTTGTATGTCGTAAAGACATTGTATGTCGTTTTCGCTGGTACGGCTGCCGATGAGTGTCATCAGGCTCTGAATCTGCTCCATTTTGTTGACGCGTCGAGTTATTTGCCGACTCGGGCTGGGTGAAAAGAGCGATCACTTGAGACCTGAGATCTGAATATGATCGGCTCTGGAGACATTCCTGCGTCAAACGACTAGTGACATATTTAGGCAGGGCAGACAGAACATGAGACAATCTGGTTTCATTTGACGTAATCCAGCTATGATAATGTAGTTCTGGGTTTTCGTTGTGTGTGGGCTTATGCTTCTTGTGTTTGCTGGCGTGGTGCTTTGCGCATTGTGTATGTATGTTTGTGTGCGAGTGTGTGTGCATGCGCATGTAATGCAGCGAGGAGTGTGCAAGATTGCAAGTGTCGAGTGTCAGGTGTCGTTGTGGCGTTGGTTTGCTCTGCATGTGTATGTGAGTGTGTGTGCGCTTATGCAATGGTGTCCTTGTTTTGTCCTCTGAGTTCGTGGAGGGAGTCGTGTTCGGGCGTGTTTGCTGGGCGGTGTTGTCTTGTAGGCGCGCGTGGGATATCGCTGTCCCACGCGCGCCTGTCTTTTAATATATATTTTTCAGTTTTGTTTTGTCAAGTTACAAGCTATTTCGGCCTTTTCAGTGATTTGTTTTTTGTGGTTTTTATGGATAGGCGGTTTGATTTTGCTTCGGAATAGTGTAGTTTAGTGTAGATTGTTGTAGTTGCTTCGGGATAGTGTCATGGAATTGATGAATTGACAATGACTTCAGCAGCGGCGGTGGTACTGACCCTTGGGCATCAGTGGCAAAGTGGAAGATAGAGGTGGTGTTCGGCGGCGTGGCAAGAGGGTGTGCAGGGGGACGACAGTGGAGCATGGTGCCGGCAAGCAGGCAGCCGGGGAGCTGCGCCGAGGTTGCTCGTCGTCCCACCTGCCTTGGTGCTGGCTACGTCGCAGAACTGGTGAAACAGTCGGGGGAAGCTGCTGGTGCTCAAGGAGGCAAGGAGCTGCTGAAGCGGCAGGAGGCGTCGTGACCCGGAAGGCAAGACGGCATTTGTGGAAGGTGGATTACGGCCGGCTGCGACAGGGTGCTGAAGAGCACAGGTGACGGCGGGAGCACGGTGGGTGCTGGGGCCAAGGTGTTGTGCCCTGTCGCGGCGGCCGGTGATGGAGAAGACGGCAGGTTGCGGCGGAGCACTGAAGAGCACGGGCGAGGCGGGAGCGCGGGGGACGCTGGGGCCTGACGTGTTGTGCTTCGCCGTAGCCAGGTGCGTGTTTCTGGTGGAGCCGTCGAGCTGGATGGGCGGGCCGGAGCGGATTTTGTTTGGTTGTTGTTTCTTTGTATATCTCCGTGATTGTGTTCGCTTTTTATTTTTTGTTGCTGTGTTGGCGTTTTTTATATGTTTGTTTCTTAAGAAACAGGGGGAGGTGTAGTTCTGGGTTTTCGTTGTGTGTGGGCCTATGCTTCTTGTGTTTGCTGGCGTGGTGCTTTGCGCATTGTGTATGTATGTTTGTGTGCGAGTGTGTGTGCATGCGCATGTATTGCAGCGAGGAGTGTTCAAGATTGCAAGTGTCGAGTGTCAGGTGTCGTTGTGGCGTTGGTTTGCTCTGCATGTGTATGTGAGTGTGTGTGCGCTTATGCAATGGTGTCCTTGTTTTGTCCTCTGAGTTCATGGAGGGAGTCGTGTTCGGGCGTGTTTGCTGGGCGGTGTTGTCTTGTAGGCGCGCGTGGGATATCGCTGTCCCACGCGCGCCTGTCTTTTAATATATATTTTTCAGTTTTGTTTTGTCAAGTTACAGATAAACTTGGCTTCAATGCATATAAACCATCCATTCACTGCAGTTTTATCAAACCGGGGTGGATCGATGGACGTCCCACATATATGGGATGACATACCTGAAGTCGTATGACTGTTCATAGCAGAAGCTGCAATCACGTCGGGGTCACCAAAATGTGGTGGCGTAGACCACATTGAATTTTAGAGTCAGATGCACGACAACAGTATATTCTTATCACGGCAAATACCAGCAAACAATTGCCTGGTGACCGGAATTGTGCCGGGTTATATATGCTCGGTCACATGACCTTTCACACGGTCACGTGATAATTCACACGGGTCATACTCACACACACGCTCACACCCAGTCAACAGTACAAGTGCATACACACAGACATACCAGTTAAGTAGACACATTGTCGCTGATGGGCATGATGCCGCTAGCGATCAGTCCCAGTGGCTGTGGCAGCAGGTGTGCCGTGAACCAGTGGCGTAGTGTACGAGTGACGGAGGGTGTGAGACCCAGTCACTCACTAACGCCAACTGCAGCGCACTGGAACGACAGGCTGTGCCCTGTCTGTCGACCCGAAATCGACTACCCTACAGCGCGACGCTCGGTATAAAAACCTTCCGTCTTGCTAAGAGACGTCCGAGCTGGGAGTGCACCGCTAAGTGACACTAGCCAGACTCGACGGTTTAAAGCGAACGTCTGATGCCTCAGAATCAAATGTGCTCAAGCCCACCACTATGGGTGTCTGTCTCGGAGGAATAACCGGCTACGGTATTCAGTCCAAGGCAGGCGGCATAGCACAATCTATCCTTGGCAAAACGCTGTGAGGGCGATGTGGTCTTTAAAAAGACCGAAATGTATATTGCGTAGGTTAACTCGCTAATTTTACAGGGAGCGGGAGCGGTACCGTGGAGACCAGTCAAACTCAGAGCCGACGACGTGAAAGAGACCTTTATTGCCGAAAGTGCACGCTTTATATACCGCACGTTGTAACCGTACGGTGTGGTGTTACACGTGACGTCACTGCTACCGTGTGCAACATGATGAATGTGTATGTGTGTGTGTGTGTGTGTGTGTGTGTGTGTGTGTGTGTGTGTGTGTGTGTGTGTTTGTCTGACGCGCATGCGCGTCTAACATTTTGCGATAAATAAAACAGCAATAACAATCAAAAGCATATACAAACACCGTGCACACATAATTGTTATATAACGGAATTAATACGTAATGACACTCGCGGTAATACAATGACAGTGATATAATTGGCAAATGCAAATACAATAAAACAGTGTACACATTTGACATACATGGAACAGAATTGATGTGTGTGGCTACACTACCCCCTCCCTAGACTGTCGAGTACAAAGGCGACATGTCGATATCTCTGTGGGGCACGCACAATGCGTCCACTGCGTGTTCTGATGCACGACTTACTTGTAACCACCGGTGGGTGTGTGTGCTGTGAAGTTCTGTGCGTGCTGCTGTCTGTGCACTCAGATGTCCGGTGAACAGGCGCGTCCGTTCTGACAAACAACTCGGTAGTGTCAGGTTCTGTTGACGTGGAGTCGTTTATGATCGGCGATGAAGCAACACGTTCTTCAGCTATTTCGACAAATGCCGGTTTGCAGCGATCAATGGAGATGACGTCGTCTTTGCTGCGTCGCATGATGGTAATGGTCTTGCCAGTCCTGGCCTTCACCAAGAAGGGACCGTCGTACCGACTCTCCAGGGGATAGCGATGACCATCTTTGCGCACGAAAACGTGAGTGCACGTTGACAGGGCACTGGGAACGTATGAACGCTGCTGAACCGGACGTGGCAGAGTTGGCCTAAGTTTCGCCATATGACGTCGCAGTCTAATCACGTACGAAGACGGGTCAGAAGCCGGTGCTGAAGAGTGAAAGAACTCTCCGGGTAATCTCACCGTAGAGCCGTACACGAGCTCCGCTGCTGTGGCACCGATGTCCGGTTTGTGCGTGGCTCGGATGCCTAGCAGAACCAGAGGCAGAGCGTCTGTCCAGGAGGTGAGATCGTGAGCCCTCAGGCCCGTTTTCAGCTGCCGGTGCAGCCGTTCCACCATGCCGTTGCAGGCCGGATGGAAGCTGGTTGTGCGCTTTCGTTGACAACCAAGCATGCGCTACATGTCACTCCACAACGCCGACTCGAATTGAGCACCGCGGTCACTTGTGATGGTGGTTGGCACGCCGTATCTCGCGATCCAGCTGCTGATGAACGCACGTGCGACTGTCTCGGTGCGTGAATCTGGAATGGGGATGGCTTCCGGCCATCGAGTGAAACGGTCGACACAAGTGAGGATGTAAGAACAACCACGAGACGGGGGTAGAGGACCCACGAGGTCAACATGGATGTGGTCGAAGCGTTCTTTTGTTGCGTCAAATGTTCCGATTGGTGATTTGGTGTGACGAGTCACTTTGTTTTTCTGGCACTGGATGCAAGCTCTAGCAATGTGCCTCACTTCTCTATCCATATTGGGCCATGCGAAACGCTTGCTCACCAACTTCACAGTGACGTCGACACCCGGGTGAGAAATGTCGTGGAGAAACTTCGTGTAAGGTTGCCTCAATGCCACCGGTAATACTGGACGCGAATATCCGGTCGATTTGTCACACAGCAGTGTAGTGTCGTCTGTCAATTTGACGTCCTTGAGCTTCAGTGAGCCAGGTGAACGACGGATTTCCTCTATGGACGGATCCTCCACTTGAGCGTGCGCGAGTGCGGTGAAATCGTCAATGGGTACGCTTGGTCGTGTCAGCATAGTCACAGTACGCGATAGAGCGTCAGCAGCTGCGTTGTCCTTGCCAGGAATATGCCGAATGTCTCCGATGAATTGGCTGATGAAGTCAAGATGTCTCAGCTCACGGGGAGAATGACGATCGGATGCGGCACCGAGTGCACTCACGAGCGGCTTGTGGTCGGTGAATACACAGGGATGCTGCCCTTCGATTATATGTCGGAAGTGTTTCACTGCCAGGTACACACCGAGAAGCTCACGTCCAAAGGTGCTGTACTTGCGCTGCGTTTTGTCGAGTGACTTTGAGAAATATGACAGCGGTTGCCACTGATGGTTGACTTCTTGCTGCAACACTGCTCCTACGCCAGTGTCTGATGCGTCCACTACGATGCTGAGCGGAGCACCAGGCCGTTGATGGGCGAGCTGAGTTGCTTGTGACAACGTGTGTTTGATCGATTCGAACGCATCTTGTGTTGACACAGTCCAGGCGACGGCAGCTCTGGAGCGTTTGGCGCGATGTGTGATGAGCGCATGGAGGGGCTGAAGCATATGGGCGGCGTTCGGAATGAATCTGTGGTAGTACGCTACCATACACAAGAAGCGTCGTAGTCCGGACTGGCTGGATGGCAATGGGTAGTGACGTATGGCGTCCACTCTCTCAGGAAGTGGGTGGACACCGCCAGAGTCTACCATGTGTCCCAGGAACTTGACGCGTTTGGCACCGAGTACGCACTTGTCCTTGTTTACGACGATGCCGTACTGTTGAAGTCGAGTGAAAACGGTTCGCAGGAGGTTCTCATGGTGTGTTTCGGACGGGCTGGCCAGTAAAATATCATCCAGGTATGCAAAACAATGAGAAACTCCGCGCAACACCTCGTCGATGAACCTTTGAAAAGTTTGTCCCGCGTTGCGAAGGCCAAATGGCATACGCACCATTTCGTAAAGCCCAAACGGCGTTGTTATTGCGGTTTTTGGAATGTCCGCCGGTTCGACAGGAATCTGGTTGTAAGCGCGTACCAAATCCAGCGTAGAAAATAACGTGCAGCCGTGCAGGTGCGTTGAAAAATCTCTGAGGTACGGCAGCGGGTACCTGTCAGGCACTGTGCGTGCGTTCAACCCACGGTAATCGCCGCATGGGCGCCACTCACCTGGTGTTTTCTTCGGCACGAGATGCAGTGGTGATGCCCAGTTGCTGAACGATGGGCGTATGATGCCGATTTTCAACATCTTGTCGAATTCGCGTCTGGCAATGACATCGCGACCCTGTGGCAGACGTCTGGGTCTGAAGAACACTGGCTGGCCGGTGGTCACGATGTGGTGTGTGACTGAATGCTTCACCTGTGACGGTGCAGTGGGAGGAGCTGTCAGGTCCGTAAACTCGTCCAGGACGTGTTCGTAGGCGGTGCGCGGCATTGCAATCACCTGAATGCCGGGTGCTGTCAGCTGTAGAATCGAGCCGGTATTCAGGACGACTCCATCTCGTAGTAGCCGTTGCTGGTTGATGTCCACGACCAATCTGTGTGCTCGCAGAAAATCCGCGCCGATAATAGGCATACTCACGTCAGCGACCAGAAATGTCCACGGACACGTTGCGCCGTTACCGAAGGTAACAGTGTGGTGTCTGGTGCCGTACATCTCAATGGTAGACCCGTTGGCGGCTCGTAGTCGTGTCTGATTTGCGGTGCGTGAAAAGCAATGTTTGTTGCTTTTGTATGGCAAGACACTCACTTGTGCACCAGTGTCTATGAGATATTTTTCATGTGTTGCCCTATCACTCACGAACAATAATGGCACTAACCTTGCATTGCCTCCCAAACACTGCGCCACGTGCTGGGGGCTCTTCAGTTTAACGCCCATGAGCACGGATGTGAGCATTTACGAGCATCGGCACCGAAGCGCGCGTGGTAATGGCAGATCCGCCGCCGCTGTGAATGTGCTGGCTGTTGTGGTGAGCGTGATGCACTGTGGTGCGTCTCACCTCTACTGAAGGATTGACGATGCCGTGTAGGTCGTGGTGACGGTGATCGCCGGAGATTGTTGTACGCGACGGACTGCTGCCGATCACGTGACGTCGGGCGGTCATGCAGCGCTGTGCGTAGCTCCTTGTTGGACGTCTCCAGTCGTTGCACTGCTTCCACGAGTGTAGAAAGCACTTGCTCCAAAGCAGGTGGGTGCTGCTGCTGGATGGCCGTGACGTGCTGAGCTGCTGTGGGTCGAGATGAAAGACCGCTGGCCTCCAGGTATCGATCGGCGGCGCCGGCGAGCTCGTCCAGTGTGCTAGAAGCTGGCAGTAATGCCAGAGCAGCACGTGCTTCCTGTGGTAAGCGCTGAAGAAACAGTGTGCGGAGAAGGCCTGTGTCTGCAGGAACATCGCCAGCTGAACGTAGCTCATGCCGCATAGAGCGCAGTAGGGCGGTGGGCTTCTGGTCGCCCAGTTGTTGGTTGGACAGTAACGCATCCAGTCGACTGGCGTTTGACTGCGCGAGCCGTTCCTGCAGGGCGGTGCTCAAAGCAGCGAACGATTTGGGTCCGCGTAGCACGTCCTTCAATTGCGTGGCGATGTGTGGCGGCAGGTTTGCCACAACAAGTTTGAAGCGCGTCTCGTCGCTCTCGATGCAGGCCACATCAAACGCACACTCCACTTGTACCAACCAGACTTCAGGATCCTCCGGTAGGAACACTGGCAGTCGGAATGTGGTGCTGGGTCTGGGTACCGCTTGCTCGGAGCCATGAGGCTGAGCGCCATGCGCTGCCGTGCTCTGCACGGGGTCACCAGTGTCGCTGATGGGCATGATGCCGCTAGCGATCAGTCCCAGTGGCTGTGGCAGCAGGTGTGCCGTGAACCAGTGGCGTAGTGTACGAGTGACGGAGGGTGCGAGACCCAGTCACTCACTAACGCCAACTGCAGCGCACTGGAACGACAGGCTGTGCCCTGTCTGTCGACCCGAAATCGACTACCCTACAGCGCGACGCTCGGTATAAAAACCTTCCGTCTTGCTAAGAGACGTCCGAGCTGGGAGTGCACCGCTAAGTGACACTAGCCAGACTCGACGGTTTAAAGCGAACGTCTGATGCCTCAGAATCAAATGTGCTCAAGCCCACCACTATGGGTGTCTGTCTCGGAGGAATAACCGGCTACGGTATTCAGTCCAAGGCAGGCGGCAGACCACAATCTATCCTTGGCAAAACGCTGTGAGGGCGATGTGGTCTTTAAAAAGACCGAAATGTATATTGCGTAGGTTAACTCGCTAATTTTACAGGGAGCGGGAGCGGTACCGTGGAGACCAGTCAAACTCAGAGCCGACGACGTGAAAGAGACCTTTATTGCCGAAAGTGCACGCTTTATATACCGCACGTTGTAACCGTACGGTGTGGTGTTACACGTGACGTCACTGCTACCGTGTGCAACATGATGAATGTGTATGTGTGTGTGTGTGTGTGTGTGTGTGTGTGTGTGTGTGTGTGTGTGTGTGTGTGTGTGTGTGTGTGTGTGTGTGTGTGTGTGTGTGTGTGTTGTCTGACGCGCATGCGCGTCTAACATTTTGCGATAAATAAAACAGCAATAACAATCAAAAGCATATACAAACACCGTGCACACATAATTGTTATATAACGGAATTAATACGTAATGACACTCGCGGTAATACAGTGACAGTGATATAATTGGCAAATGCAAATACAATAAAACAGTGTACACATTTGACATACATGGAACAGAATTGATGTGTGTGGCTACAACATACATCCAGAACACACACAAGTGGCCGAAGATTAACTACACACAGACATACTATTCACTTGGCATACATACACACCAGACACGCACACAAACGGGCGAAACGTACACACACACAACATGATACACCAACACACGCTCGCAAACATACAAACGGCGACACACGAACATACAAAGTATGACGCCACAAGAGACGTCTCAGATATCCTGAGTGTAAACGTGGAAGCTCCAATAGGAAGTTCAGATCACTCGTCGCTGTCCGTGAAGTTGACATTGAGACAGAAGGTTTTTCCTTACACGAGTTCAAGGCTCGTGCACATGAAGAACAATGTTGACTGGGTGAAGGTGAATGATGAATTGAAGGCAATTAAAGTTTCAAATCTGCTGCAGAAGGAATGCCCCATCGATGCATTGAACAAATACATTACCGATGTCATCTCAAGGAGAGTGCCTACTAAAAAACTACGTTTTCGCTCTGATGACAAAGCCTGGTTCACCAACGAATGTCGCAGCGCACGTGAATCAAAGCAGGAGGCTTACCACAAGTGGCTTCAATCGCGCTCAGCCAATTCATGGAATCTGTACACTGAGGCCACACGGCATGCTGAGTGTGGGCAATGCCTACATTTTCCTCTGTTATATTTCATTTACATACACAACACTCATCGTGGCGCACTTCATACATTCACACACCGGTTTTAGCAATCTCTCTGGCAAATACATCAGTTGTGACTTGTACGTATTTCGCAAGGTTCCTACAGTGGTGACCCCGATTCTGGCATTCAAAAATGGATGCAGGTAATAGTATACAGCTTGAATTGCCGCAGTTTGATGGATCAGACATAGATACGTGGATTTTAATGTGTGAAAACATAATGTCTGATGCGGGGGTTTCCGAGCAGGCATGCATGTTTCGCAAAATACTTGCTAAGCTGCCAGCGTCGCATTTCCGAATTGTGAAAGATTTATGCATGTCAACCCCTCTGGCAGCCGATTGCTACCAGCAGTTGACCAGCCGCCTGCGTCAGCGCCTCCAGCTCACACCCGCTGAACGACTGGATCGGCTTAACAATTTGCCTGAGCTTGGATCGCGGAAACCGTCTGACTTGTTTAGCGATCTTCATCTGCTCTACCCCCGTGACATTGACCACGAGATCATCAGGGAAACATTTCTGTCTCGTCTACCCATAACACTGCAATTCATGTGTCGTGAGTGGCTGAACTCCATCTCACTGGCCGACACAGCACTCAAGGCCGACGCGTTTCACCAGCCGGTCGTCGTGCGTTCATCTCGGCCAGAGGATTGCAGCAGTAAGTGCTCCGCAGCGGTTATTCAGCGCTCTGGCAAACGAGCGTCTGCAGCAGATGCTCTCCAACTGCCATTTGACCACGAGACACCAGTGCGCCGACAGCGCGACAGGTTCGTGAATCGCTGGTGCGCTTCACACCGCAAGTTTGGGCCCTCTGCTCGCAGCTGTAGCAGCCCATGCACGTTTCGATCCGACGTAAAAGCTACGCGGACCGCTCCGCCAGCACTGGTTGCACACGCCAGCTGCAGCGCCGTGTGTAATCTCCTTCATGTTACTGATCGTAGTGGTCGTCGGTATCTTGTAGACAGCGGCAGCGAGGTTTCCCTGCTACCAGGCACACGCTTGCACAACACACCGCTGTCTTCACCAGTCCTACGAGCAGCGAACGGCTCGAGCATTCCCGTGTACCAGAGTGATTTTCGCCTTGAGGTCGACCTGGGTCTTGATAGAATTTACCCATTCACATTTCTGGTAGCGGGCGTCACTTCACCCATTCTCGGAGCCGACTTTCTCCGCGAATACGGTCTGGTACTCGACATGCGAAACCGACGTCTGATTGACAGTGTCACGCACCTGTCCACTCCCAGCAGCCGCGCGGAAACGCTGCCTCATCCCGACGTTGCTCATATCAGCGCGGTAAATCAATCCGACTGCGACGGCATTGGTTTCGAAGACATTCGCCGTAGCGACCCGTTTCAGCGCCTCTGTGCACTGCCACTGGATTCCCGGCGATAAACTTGCCGGGGGTAGAGCACCGCATAGTCACCAAGGGTTCCCCGGTTTGCGCGCGCTCCCGACGACTAATGCCTGGCAAGATGGCTGCGGCGCGGTGCGAACTTGACGAACTACTCGCCCGCGGTATTGTTGTTCCTTCGTCATCACCTTGGGCCAGTCCAATACACCTTGTCGAGAAGGACGGAGGCTCGGCGTATCGCATGGTCGGGTGTTACGAGCGGTTAAACGCCATAACAACACCGGATCGTTACCCAATCCCACACCTTCAGAGCTTCGCTGATCTGCTCGACGGCGCTAGCATATTCAGCAAGCTCGATCTGGCTCGTGCGTTCGCACAGATTCCAGTTGCTGAAGAGGACCAGCAGAAAACTGCTATAATCACGCCATTCGGTTTGTTTCAGTACACCCGGATGCCCTTTGGCTTGTGCAATGCAGCCCATACATTTCAGCGTCTGATTGATTCGGTGCTGCGCGGGATGCCTCGCGTTTATGCATACATAGATGACATTCTGGTATATTCACCCGACGCCGAGACACACCAACGAGATCTTCAAGAACTTTTCAGGCGGTTAGGCAGCGTCGGTCTCGTCGTGAAACCTGAAAAGTGTGTCTTCGGCTGCGAGAAGGTACGTTTCCTCGGCTTGGAGGTATCGCCTCAGGGTATATGCCCTCTTCCAGATAGAGTGGCCGATCTGTGTGCCATGCCACCACCGCGCGAGGCCACTGAGTGTCGCCGATTCATCGGCATGGTGAATTTTTTTCACAGGTTCATCCCTCGTCTCGCTTCAGTTTTAACGCCACTACACGCAGCAGTGCATGGTTCACCTCGCTCATTTCTGTGGGGAGATTCTCAGGAAGCCGCCTTCCAGAAGGCGAAAACAATGCTGGCTACAGCTTCACGCCTGGCGTATCCCCAACATGACTCCCCAACGCAGGTCATCGCTGATGCTTCAGATGTCGCTGTTGGTGCTGTCATCCAGCAGTTCCAACACAGCCGGTGGGTTCCACTGGCATATCATTCGCGCGCGCTGACCAAAGCGGAGCTGAAATGGAGCACCGGCGACAAGGAACTGTTCGCTCTGTTCAGCGTCGTCAAGCGGTTTCGCCACCTGCTAGAAGGCCGGCCTGGCCTTCGCCTGCTGACAGATCACAAGCCGCTTGTTCATGCTTTTTCCAGTGCAAGTGAGAAGTCAGCGCGTGTACAGCGTCAGCTCGCTTTCATTAGCGAATTCACGACTGACATTCAGCATCTGCCCGGGACTAAAAACTCCGCCGCCGATTATTTGAGCCGTTCTCCTCCTGCGACAGTTGCAGAAGTGACTCAGACGTACGGCGAACAGAGCATCGATCTGAGACGTCTGGCTTCAGCCCAGGTGGACGCACCAGATATCGCCGTGTTGGCTAAGTGCCCGTCACTTAAGGTCGAGCGTCGCCCAATCACCGGAATCGCTTCTGGCCTCCTCGTGTCAACCTCTACTGGCGTCGACCGTCCACTGTTACCTGAACCACTTCAGCGAGAGGTCTTTGAGCGATTTCACAATCTGCACCATCCCAGCGCTCGAGCGACTCGTCGACTGATATCGGAACGATTCGTTTTCCAGCGAGTGTCTTCCAAGGTGGCCGAGTGGACCAAGACATGCATCAAGTGCCAAATGTGCAAGGTCTCCCGTCACCAGCACACGCCACTGAAGCGCCCGCCATTGCCGAGCAGTAGATTTGAGTCCCTTCACGTTGATATTGTCGGGCCATTGCCAGAAGTGAACGGTTACCGGTACCTCTTCACAGTTAAAGACCGGTTCACTCGCTATCCCGAAGCAGCGCCTATCTCAGACGCCACCGCGCAGTCTTGCGCCAAGGCGCTGTTGGACTGGATCTCGCGGTTTGGTCTCTGCTTGAATATCATGTCCGATCGAGGCCAGCAATTTGTCTCGGATCTGTGGAAAGACGTTTGGTCCCTGCTGGGCGTAAAGCTCATTACCACCTGCGCATATATGCCTCAACAAAATGGCATCGTTGAGCGGGTTCATAGACAGCTGAAAACGTCCCTTATGGCGTCTCTACGCGATGATGCGGCTTGGCCGTCGGCGCTACCAGTCGTTCTGATGGGCCTCAGGGCGACCCACAAACGCGACCTTGGCACCTCACCTGCTGAACTCGTGTTTGGTGAGCCCATGCGCCTCCCAGGTCAGTTTTTTGCTGGAACCTCGTCCATACCCGCCACGGAGATGGCTCGCCAACTGACAAGAGCCATGTCGTGTCTCCGACCTGTGCCAACTTCATGGCACCGACGGTACGACCGAGACAAGACATTCGTATCTCCGTCGCTGTCGTCTGCGACACATGTTTTTGTCCGAGTCGACGCGCACAGACCACCGTTGACACCGCCATATCAAGGGCCGTACGCAGTGGTAAGTCGAGGAGCCAAGGCGTATGTCATTGACCGCGGTGGTCGTCGGGACACAGTGGCGGTTGATCGGCTGAAACCAGCCTTTCTGGAGAACGACGATTATGTACAATCGCAACCGCCCGAACCAGCAGCACCTCGTCCAGCTCAGCCGAGTCCGCCGACCGAACAGCCTAGTCCGACCCGCAGTACATCGCCAACGCCGTCGGCTCGTGGTCCGCGAGTCTGGTCGCGCCGGAGCCGACCAGTGAGACTGCCGGTGCGCTTTCGCTAGTCGGTGCTCCGCACCTGAAGGGGAGCTGTGGGCAATGCCTACATTTTCCTCTGTTATATTTCATTTACATACACAACACTCATCGTGGCGCACTTCATACATTCACACACCGGTTTTAGCAATCTCTCTGGCAAATACATCAGTTGTGACTTGTACGTATTTCGCAAGGTTCCTACATGAGCATGTGTATTCAGAAGCGGAAACACGTCACTCAAAGAAACTTGCTGAAAAGCTAACATCTGCCAATGACGCCCACAAATGGTGGTCAACGTTGAAATCGTCAGTGTTTGGACATGACCTGTCTGTCCCTCCTTTATTTTCAGCGAACGGTGAGCTCAAAAGCAGCCCAACAGAGAAGGCAGAGTTGCTTATGGATTTCTTCAATTCAAAGCAATGTCAAGGGTCCATTCCGTCTGACAATTCATCTGTCCTCGCCCAGAAAATCAAAGGCATTGCCTTCCGATCAAAAGAAGTGGCGAATCTCATGAAAGATCTTGATGCCCACGGAGGAACAGACCCTCTGAATATATGTCCGCTATTTTTCAAGAACACGGCAGATACTCTAGCTCCGAGGCTCAGTGCTGTTTTCAGTGCAGTGCTCAGTGCAGGCGCTTGATGAAGACTGGTTCGTTTCCATCCTGTTGGCGGGTTGCGAATATCACGCCTTTTGGTATCAAAAGGAACCAATTCAGCTGATGTTGCAAACTACCGGCCGATATCAATTACGCCAATTCTGTCCAAAATATTCGAGCACTTGATATCTTCCAGACTGTCCAAGTACCTGGAGAGCAACAAACTGCTGTCGGAAAACCAATTTGCATACCGCAAAATACTCAGCACAATTGACGCTCTGCTTACTATCACGCACGAGCTCCAGCAAGTGCTAGACAAAGGCAGTGAAGCCTGGATTGTGCAGTTGGATTTCTCGGCAGCATTTGACCGTGTGAGCCACCAGGGCTTGTTGCAAAAACTGAGAAGCATTGGAGTCGGCGGCCGCTTGCTAAGTGTTTTGCATCAGTTTCTCTCCAATCGCGTACAACGTGTTGCCATCGATGTAGCATACAGTCGCTGGCAGAGCATTGTCTCCGGTGTCCCGCAGGGAAGTGTGTTGGGTTCTATTTTGTTCAACATTTACACCGCTGACCTGTACACAACCACACGCAACCCTGTATATGGATATGCTGATGATATCACCTTGATGGCTGTAATTTCATCTCCTTCGGACAGATCACAGGTGCGTCAAACGGTCAACGACGATCTCAGCAGCGTCCTGTAGTGGTGTGAGAGGTGGAATATGATGCTGAACACTTCGAAATCTAAATGCTTGTTGGTTTCTAGGTGACGTACCGTTCAACCTTCACATGGAGCTATCCTCATAAATGACGTCCAACTCAGCGTGTGTGATGAGCTCAAAATATTGGGAGTACATGTAGACTCAAAACTGACATTTGAGAGTCACATTCGAAAGCTAGTTTGTTCGGCATCGCGGAAACTGGGAATTATAAGAAAGGCATATCGGATGTTCGGTAGCAGCACAATCTCAAAAAGTTGTTTCCGCTGTTTCATTTTGCCAATTCTGGAGTTCTGCGCCCCCGTGTGGTCTTCTGCTGCGGATTATCACCTCAATCTCATCAACAGAGTTGTTAGAACTTGCAAGTTCCTCTGTGGTGACTTGGCTCTTGGTGATCTTTGCCATCGTCGAAAGGTCAGCAGCGTGTGCATGCTGTACAAGATCAAGCACAACAACCATCATTCGATGAGCAAGTCAATTCCTGATGATTTCGTGGCAGCAAGAAGCACACGGTTTACATCCAAACAGCATTCCAAGTGCATGGCTCCAATTCGTTGTCGTACAAAGCAATTCCAACGTTGCTTCCTTCCGGCCACTGTGGCTACTTGGAACACGTTGAAGGAGGAGGCTTTCTCGCAGAACAATTTGATGAAATTCAAGGCCAAAGTAAATGAAATGCTACTGAAAGAGCGGAATTTACTGTTGAGTCTCATTAATTGTTTATTTATTCATATTTATTGTTATTTATTCATATTTATTGTTATTTATTCATATTTATTGTTATTTATTCATATTTATTCATGTTTATTGTTGTTTATTTTCTATTTATTTATATTTATTCTTATTTTACTCTCTATTTATTACTATTTATTATTGGTTGTTGGTACTTATTAAATTATACTTGTACTCAGTGTTGGCTGTTGTTGTTTTTTAATCATATTTATTGTTGTTGCTGTTTATTGAATCATATTTATTGTTATTGCTGTTTATTGTGTGTGAGATGAGATATGTCTGAGCGGCGTGCATGTTTGAATTCATTATGTGACTCGTTCGCGTAGTGATCGCAGCAGTATTTTTTGAACCTACGAACTTATAAACCTACGAACCTACGAATCTACGAACTTACGAACCTACGAACTTACAAACCTACGAACCTACAAACCTACGAACTTACAAACCTACGAACTTACAAACCTACGAACAACAACAACAACAACAACATGTATTTGTTATAGCGCACCGAAGGGCTCGGGCGCGACACGATTATAACAGTTGGGAACACGGAATACAAATAACAGGACAGATGCAAAAGAAGTAAACTACAAATATGCAATAGATGACAATAAATATAGAGACAAAATATGGGCAAAACATACAAAGCAGAAGGACATGACGGACAAGACAACACGACTGAAACATAATGACAACACAACACAGCAAACACAACTTGGGAGAATATATTCATAGCGTAGATAAAGTAAGCATGCAAATGATAGAAGGAATACGAGTAAGAACAGGCTAAAGTAACATGTTATAGTGATGCAAAAGGTGTGAGAGTGTGGGAGACTGGGTCAAAAGAGAGGTCAAAAAAGTGTTTGGAGAGCTTAGAGCGGAAAGAATTGTAGGAAAGAGAAGAAGTAATGTGAACTGGGATGGAATTGTAAAGGCGAGGGGCGGAAAAAAAGAATGATTTGGAGGACCAAGGAGATTCATTTACAGCACGAGGGCATACAAGGGGAAAAGGAATTCGGGAAGGAGTGAGGCAAGGAGTGAGGAGAACGCGGAGATAGGATGGCTGATGAGGATCGTGGAGAAGCTTATATATCAGACAGCACAGGCGAAAGTGACTACGTGGAATAATAGGGAGCCAGCGAAATTGAAAAAGAAATTGAGAAGTGTGACGACAAGGAACAGGATGAAGGACAAAACGACAAGATTGATTAATAACGCGTTGTAGGATTTTAAGAGAACGACGAGGAGCATGGATGTACAAAGAATTACAATAGTCAAGTCTAGAGAATACATGAGAGTGAATAAGTTTGATTGCGGAAGGTCTGTCGAGATATGAGCGTATAGGATAGAGGGATCTCAAGATAAGACGACAAGTGCGGGCGACAGAGAGAATGTTGTCGGAGGAAGAGAGAGATGAGTCAAAAATAACTCCGAGATTGCGAACTGTCGATGATAGGATAAGAGGTAAGCGAGGAGGAGAACCTACAAACCTAAGAACTTACAAACCTACGAACCTGCGAACTTATAAACCTACGAACCTACGAACCTACGAAACGCCAGAAGCTACTTTTTTCATTCACAGTTGGATCGCTGTGCTACGCTATATTACGTTGTACGTGGAGAGAATACACGCGCGTCCCAAAGCTGGTGTTTATAACGCCGTGGGCGTTACATACGGTGATACTAGTGCATGAAGCGGTCATCAGAATGACGTCTGTGCTGTATTGTATTTAGGTTTGGCTATTCTGTATCGGAAGCACTGCGATTTTCGTTGTATATGTCTGTATGTATGTGGCAATTTGCAGCGAAGTACAGGTAAATGCTTGTTTGCATACGAGTCACTATGCATATGAATGCGCTGTGAGAGAGAGCGGGTGTGTGTTTGTACAAGAATTCTTGGTAATTAGACCTCGACGGTATAGAGCGTCGTCCCTCAGTGTGCTCGTCTATTATTACAACAGTGAGTAGTGAGGATTGGACGAGCAAGTGTGAGCCTTGCGAGCAAGTCGTGAGTGCTAACAGTGCTGTCGGAGAGAATGATTCAATCATTTTCGATCTCTCTGTTTTTCTCTACTTCAGAATGATTGACAATACATTATAAAATGTGCGCGGCGATTGAAACAGGAGCATGAGGAAAAATATATTGATCTCTGAATACAATAAGTAGTCACGATTAGCTTCAACGGCACAATGTACACGTAATTGCGCAAATAATCACATTCGATCAACAGCCAGCAGGCACAGCAGTTGGTTAATCACTCAACTACACAAAAACTGTCTCAACGACAAGCGCTAACTACGCCGACACGCGCAAATACCAGCCACGCTGCTCACAGCAGATACCGGTAATTACAAGCTGCTGCCTGACCTGACACAGCGTGTCAACCGAGCGCTAATAAAATAAACACACGCAAAAAGTGACTGGCTCGAAAACGACGCAACACTGGCGAAATACTACGAAGATGAATCTTAATCAAACTGCTTGCTTACACGATGTTAGCGAATAAAACACAATAGAAAACAGCACAAGCGCAATAATTTTCAAAAACAAAACATCATTATACCATCCGCTTACCCATATAATAAATGACTTGGTTAAAAAAGCATACACATACGCCAGCGAGAATTCTCGTAAAATACGCATCTCTAGAAAGCAGCACGTTTTCAGTACAAAACAGCCAACAGAAAGCATTGTTAAATGCGAGTTTAGCGTTTTTTATAGAAAAATATTGTTGAATTGTCGTCAGTGCAATCATGCCAGCGCAAACGTTACATAAATGAGATGCAACACTCAATTCAGCCACATTCACAAGCCAGAACAACTGTTAGTCAACATGTGTGTGATATATACATACATATATAAAGTTTCAAGTAAACACAGCTAACACATGGCCAATAATACGCAGCAAGTCTACCGGCAACATATCCTGAATGCAAGCCAACATAAGCTCCCTGTACACCCTGTCAGTATGTGTGTGTGTGTGTGTGTGTGTGTGTGTGTGTGTGTGTGTGTGTGTGTGTGTGTGTGTGTGTCGGTGGTTAGTTGAGGTATTTGCGACAGCGGCGCGCGCCACAGTGGCACGGAATCTTCTCGTCGTCGGCCTCCAGTGAGAACTTGTAGTCGTAAGTCAACTCCTCGCCGCAGTAGATGGCGCGTCGAGCGAATATCACGATCCGCTTGCGACCAACAATATCTACCACGCGCGAGTAACAGTTCGGCTACCAACACAAATACACACACACACACACACACACATTACATTACATTAAGACATTTATATCGCGCTTTTCACCCGAGGGTCTCAAAAAGCGCTCTCACACACACACACACACACACACATTGAAAGATTTCACAGAAATAACAATACAATTCATGGGAACCAGTTTGATCGAACAGCCGACAATCAAGTTACTAGAAGTGACTTTGGATAAACATCTTCATTATAGTGACCATGTCGAGCAAGTTGTGAGAAAATCTACAGGGATATTATTGGCAATAAACAGAGCAAAGTCATCATTGCCTGAATCAACACATAGACCAATTATCAACGCATTCATCCTGTCTTTCTTATCCTATTGTGTTTCGATATACGGCATTGCTGGAAAAACACAATTAAATAAAATACAAAAAGTTTTAAATTTCTGTGCCAGAATATTGTCCAATCGCAAAAAATCAGAACACATCCGAAGTGTACCAACAACTGGGCCTGCCAACTATCAATGAAATTGTCACGAAGAATCGAAAACGACTTGTGAACTCCATATTACTTACACAAGAGCCATCCATAATATTTGAAACTGTTCAACGAAGTGATAAAACAATCAACACACGCAAAGGAGATATAATTTATCCTTCAATCAGAACTGAGGCTGGAAAAAAGCGGCTAAATTATGATGCTGCTAGATTCATGTATGGTGTATTTTCATCCTAGTATGTGCTTATGTTTGTGTTTATGTTGTTTGTACTGAAAAGCCTACTTATTGGAGTACAATAAAGCAATTTACTTTTACTTTTTTTTACACACACACACATACACTCAAACACAAGAGTCATACACATACACAATCACGAACACACACACTCACATACATACACACACACACACACACACACACACACACACACACACACACACACACAAAACAGACAAGTACATATACGCACAAACACAAACATACAGACAAGTATATATACACACAAACACAAACATACACTCACGTTTACATACTCAAAAATACACACGCACATACACATACATATTGAATAAGATAGCACAGCAGACATACAGCACAGAAGACAACACATTCAGATTCAGACTGCTCAGGAAGAAATAAATTGTTAGATTCAAGATAGTCAGATATTTGTATGTAGGCAGCCATTTCAAGAACCTTAGACAGCCAAGGAATTCTAGAGATTGGTCGATAGTTAGAAAGCGTATTAGTATCTAAATCAGATTTTTTGAGTATAGGAAGAATACTGGTAGTTTTAGATGCAAGAAATTCCCCAAGAGTGAAAGAAGCATTGATGAAATTAGATAAGAAAGGAAGAAGTAATTCAATAGAGTGAGGAATCCTGGAAAGATCAATGGGGTAGAGAGATGAAGAATGAATATGAACACGTCTTAAAATAGTTCTACAGTTGTACAGTTGTTCTCTAGTTGTACAGTCAGAAAGGGTAGCTAAAGTAAAAGAGTGAAAAACAGAGGAGGGTAAGGGCGGAGAGGATAATGGTAGAGCAGCAGGGAACAAGCAGCGAACCTTATCGATTTTGAACTGGAAGAAATTCATAAATATAGAAGGTAACTGATCAGAGGCAGAATCTGGGAAAACAAGACTACGGGAATTACCTAAAAGACTGTCAAAAAGCTTCCAAAGTTTTCTAGAGTTAAGACATGAAGAAATTTTATAATTATAGTAAGATTTTTTGGCGGAGTCGCAAAGATGATGATGATGGCGGGCAGAACAGAAATATTGCCACGAAGTCAGTCTTGAGACGACACCATTGACGCTCAAGACGACGAAGGGAAGTTTTTGAATTTTCAATATCAGAGTTGAACCAAGGACAGCGAGTATTAGTGGAACGGAAGACTTTAACAGGAATAAAGGTTGATTTGAGAGAATCGAGGGATGAGTTAAAGTATCCTAAGAGAGAATTAGGTGGTATATGAACGAAACATTCAGTAGCGAAAGACAGATGCATATTGACATAAACAGAGAGTGACAAATCAGCGTTACGATAATCCGAAAACTAATAAGTTTGGGAGATTTGTAAGTGATAGGGAGCCAGGCAGAAAATTCAACTAATGAATGATTAGAAATGAAGGAATCAATAGGAAAAACAGTGAGATCTCTAATAAGAATAGTAGAATCGGAGAAAGAAAGTAGGAGATCAAGTGTGTGACCGTGAACATGAGTAGGACAGCAGATATGATTACGAACACCTAATGAATCGATTAATTGTAAAAATATAGAAGAACAAGACTTGGCGAGAGACTTGGAGAGATGGGGCGCATCAACCCAAAGGTTGAAGTCACCACAAATCACTATTCTAGAAGAGAAAATTGGAAGAAGTGTGTCTAGAAAAGAAGAAAACTCATCAAGAAAAATTGAAGAAGAGAAAAAATTAAGACGATATATGTTGAAAATACATACAGGAAGAGTATTTTTCCCTATTACTTTACAACAGATGTATTCAAATGACTTGATATGAATTTTTACAATACATAGATAGGCATTAATGCTGTTAGAATTATAGACAAAAGAAACACCGCCGCCAGAGCATTTAGTAGGATTAGAGACATTCAAAGGGCGACATTTATGAAAAGCTGAGTAACCAGCAGGAAGAGAGCGGTCAAAGGAGGATATTTCAGCAACAGAGAGCCACGATTCAATAACCAGAAAAATATCATACTTAGGAAGGATGGACGCAAAAAGTTATATTTGAGACCTAATAAACCTGAAATTCAAGAAGCACATTTCATAAAACACACAGCACATTTTAATAGACCAATTTCATTATTAGATTTAGAACGAGAAATAATAGAAAATGAATCAGAGAGAGAAGAAAGACACTTATCAGCGGATGAAGTACTGATTGAAGGAAGCAGAACTGAAGATCCAGCATCATTTTCCGAACTCGACTGCTGAGCACAATCAGTCAGGCCGGCAGTCACATCTAGTTTTCCGAGTTGGAATCCTCGACGGTCTGAGTGCGGCTGATCAGATGAGTCCTCGATGACGTGAAGCAAGGACACGAAGGGTCGAATGACGTGTGGCCGACGTTCGCACGACCCGCACGTGCACAGTTGATACACTTGCGGGCATTCTTCGCCGGGCACGACTTGGTAGTGTGCTTTCCAGCACACCACCCACAAGTGACCTCCTGGGCTCTACACTTGTCAGACTTGTGGCCATGTCGCTGACATTTGATGCAGCGCGTGACCCAGAAGCGATCGTATAGCAGGCATCTGCGGTCACCCAATGAGACGAATCCGGACTTCATGATGATGTCACGGATTGTAGGAGAGACAGCCACAAGAACTGTTTTGGTGTGTTCCGACGACTTCTTGGAAAACAGCACACGAAAGTCAGCTGCGCGGTTGATTGCAGCTTTAACCTGGCTGTTTTCCTGCAGATAAACTCGGTGATGTTGTCGTTGGCAATGTCAGAGCTGACAGAAGTGATTGTCAACTTGGGCAGAACTTTTCCAGGGCACGACGTTTTCAGATGGGCCACATGTTTGATTGCCTTCAAGGCGTGACCAACAGTCTTGATGTCTGGCAATTTAACCTTGACAGCACCACGCTTGGTGGTGACGTCATACCCAGCACTGGTACAGATTGAAGTGCCTCTGACACGCGCTTGGAATCCACCGCGACTTCATCGGAAGACTTCACAATGATCTCGCGGGATACTGCTTGTGAATATGTGCGCGGTTGTTGCACCGCACACGATGTCGGAGTTGGCATGAGAGATGGCGGTGTAGGAAGAAGCGGAGACGAGAGTTTTTGCTTGCAGACCAGTTGAAGCTGCAGCTTGATTTCATTGACAGTCTTAGTCAGTTCCTGTAGTGACTGACTGTCAGCTGGCTTGTCAAGTGGGTATTCATCGGCTTTGGCGGAGGGTGACGAGTGAAAAACACTGTCAAGCCATGCGCGCATCTCGACTGTGTTCGAGTCGCGAGCCAGAATGCAGCTCTCACAAGTGAAAGCGCATCTTGTCGTGAAGAAATTCATCACGACGTATCTGGGCAGACGTGAGCATTTCACGTGCATATATTTGCTGCATTTTGAGCAGCAAAGTGCAGAGACAGAGACGGCCGTTTTGCACACGCCACAGTTGGTGCCGGCAGGAGGGGAGGCAGCACGGGAGGGCTGGAGTCCGGTTGGTTTGTTCACCACACTCATTACGAGTGCGATAAAATCGCCGATCGAGGCGAATCACAGGCAGACGCGCATACAAACACATGCACACTCACACACACACACACACACACACACACGAACGCTCACACATACGGACTCTCACAAGCAGGAAGGGTCGGGCGGGCAGCCGCGCATACAAACACACGACCCACGCACAGAGACGCCGGCCGGTGTATGAACACACACACACACACACACACACGCACACGAAGGGTCGGACCAGGCACAAAATAGCACCTAGCCGCGAAATCCTTAACCATGATCACAACACTGAACACCACGAAAACGCAAATAGCAGGAGCACGACGAAAACTCATCCGCACAGGACAATCTCTCAAACAAGAGTGTACAAGTGTGTGTAGTGAACACACACTTGAGAGTGACACACAGACAGACACAGACAGACAGACAGACAGACACAGACACGAACCCGGCAGCTATGGTTGATAAAGCGAGCCGCGTTGCCGCACCTGGTCGCGTCCACCACCCAGTCGTCGTCCACTCGAAACATATAGCAGCCAACACTGCGCCTGGCGTAGCGCCGGTCTCTCACGTCCGCCAAACTGGCACGAATCAGCTGACCGACACACACACACACACACACACACACGCGTAGTACGGCGTGAGTCAGTACACCATTTGTGCCTTGCTAAACCGGCGTTCATATTGACATTCATTGCTTCAATCTCATCTTATGTTTTTACGTGCAACAGAACGATTGAAATGCACATTTCTTCATTATTTTTCGCGTCTATATTCAATAAGAGTGCGTGAGAATATATTTCAACTGGTACACATTTGAATGTAGAGACACCAGAGCACACAAGCAGACAGACAGACAGACAGACACGCACCTCGCCAAAATACTCGATCACCATTTCGCCGTGCTGAATGTCGCGCCGGGCAAACAGACCGCGGCCGGAGATTTGCGAGCGATACACGCCCACTGACTGCTTGTACGTCTCGCACAACTGCCGGTAACGCATGGCCAGCGGCAGTTCGAGCTTGACACGTCGCCGACCGCCGTTCAGCGTGGCGGTCGCCGTCGGGGCCGCGTCGTCGCCGTACTGCGTGTTGTACGTAGCGGCGGCGCTGCACGGCGACGGAGGCCGACGGTGCGGCGACTTGAGCCAGCCGAACTGGTCCAGCGCACGTCGAGGTCCGCTGAAGCCATCGGTGCGAGCACAGCCGCTCACACTGACGGGGGAGACGGGCGAGGTGCTGGCCGTCTGCTGCTGACTGACACGACCGCTCATCTGCCGGCCCTCACGCGACAACGGCGTCACGCACACGTCAGAAATGTCGCTGAACCTGTAAACAACACACACACACGCACACGCATTATGAGTAAATTATTTGAAGACACGAGTGGTAATATCAAACGACGCTGCAAAGCCAAGAAATTGACAAATTCAGCAGGGTACAACTAAGCTATTATTGCACAAACGCTGCAATCGTGTGTGTGTGTGTGTGTGTGTGTGTGTGTGTGTGTGTGTGTGAGAGAGAGAGAGAGGTGGTATCAGCGATAGACGTCACCTGAAGTGTCGGCGCTGGCAGTTATCTGGCGGTGCTACTTGCTGCAGCAGCGCCTGCACGGCCGGATGAGTCACACCGACAAACTCCAGCCCGGCGGCCGTCGAGCTCGAGCCAGAAGAGGAGAGAGGTCGCATTTTGAGACCGGCACGCGCCTCCTGCACGGCGCCCAATATCGACTGCCACAACTGCAACCCCGTGTACACACACACACAGGCGTACAATGTCCACAATATTATTACTGTTGTTAAAATCAATAGCAAAAGTGAAATGGGAAGATCGCCAACAATATAAATGAACTGTCAATCACACAGTCATCAACACACAAATGCAATTGCATAATTTTTCAATATATTTATCCAATTTTGTACAAAATAATTGATTCACATTTACGTTTATGATTTGGTCATATTTTGTGTAAAATACGGTGACTTGGCACTTTGAAGAATCACATGAAAGTGTCAAATTGGGTCGGAGCAATATAATGAAGAGCGCCAATGTTGGTCAATAAGTGATGGATGGGGCTCACGTCTGACGCCTGGCTGGTGCGGTGTTTGAATCCGTCACCCGACGTCACCTCGTACATCACAGTCACCGGCCCACTGCCAGCTTCTTGACGCCGATGGTCATTCATCGCCGACGCGTCACTTTCGCTGACGGTGTTGTGAGGTGAAGTGACAGCGCCCGCCTGTTTCGTCACGGCATTGTCAGCAGTGAGGCTTGCTACTAACTCGCCAGTAGACTGCGAGTTATAGTCGGCCTGTTAATACCGGCATTTGTTGCTTGTGAGCCAGTTGTTCCCAACCCAAAGTTGTGCCGCCAGATGCAGTTAAATGCATGATGCCTAGTTTAATTATTCTAAGCAGAGCATGATTAAATTATAATTAAAGGTGTAATCATTATATATAAGAACAATTCGTATATCCCTGTAGGCTTGGGTCGCGATGCTTGATTTGTGCGAAATTCTGGCTCGCTGCCAAAAAAAGATAAGAATCTCTGTCGTAATTTGTTCATTAAACATTGCGTAAGACAGACATGCTAATTACAAGTAACGATAACTGCAATAACATGTGAATTGTCCTGAAATTTCACGAGTTCATTAACGTAAACATGGCAAAAATAGTCACACACATAAACTGAAAAATCACCACTACAAGCGAGTAGAATTCATAAGACGACACGTTGAAATGAATCTAATTAGAACAATACCGATGCTGGCGTTTGGTTCAGAAAGAGCACATATCAACTGGCCACTGAACAACCACTGACAATCTGATTACTCACAGGAGTTGTGTGGTGGGCTCTATGAAACCAGCTGTGTGCGTGTGTTGTGTGTGTGTGTGTGTGTGTGTGTGTGTGTGTGTGTGTGTGTGTGTGTGTGTGTGTGTGAGTGTGTGTCTGTGTGTGTGTGTGTGTGTGTGTGTGCGTGTGTGTGTGTGTGTGTCTGTGTGTGTGTGTGTGTGTGTGTGTGTGTGTGTGTGTGTGTGTGTGTGTGTGTGTGTGTGTGTGTGTGTGTGTGTGTGTGTGTGTGTGAGAGTGTACCTCACGCCGCGGTATATAAGTAGCGGTCGCGCCGTGCACAGCATCATCAGTAGCACATGTCGCACTGTTGTCCGCAAGTCGAGTCCTGATCTGCACCGACTGCAAGCGCGCGCCCGGCGGCACCAGCGAGCCAGCCAGCACGTCGACCGTCGAACAAACAGCAGTAGAAGAGGAGGCAGAAGTGGTGGTGATAGTGGTGCCGCTGGCGTCCCGGTGCACCACGTCGCCACACTGCACAACACCAACATGCGTCAACAACACGCGTCAAGCACACACAACATACACACATGCGTCTCATATGACACGATTCAAACAGCACACACACACACACACACGCAGATGCATACACACTAATACATACTCACATAAACGAAAATATTGGCGTGAATGAAACAGCAATACAGTAATAGTATTGTGCCTGCATTCAGTGAAAACAAAGATATGAAACAATTTGTCAACGAATGATACCGATGTTCTACGAAAAAGCTGATTTTGAGTATAACATAAAGAACACCAGAAAAAATACAACGCATGAAACATGTGCAGATTTGTGCGTTTTTGTTTTGAGACGTAGTTTGAGGTTTTGTGTCAACAGAACAACGCACCTGATACACATGTTTTCCGTCTGGCTGCCGTTTCAAGTGAAACCTGTACGAAACACGACAAACATTCGAATCCCCGCCGTCGGGATTCGGGGCCACGGTCCCCTGGGTGTGGGACTTGGGCCCAGTCGACGCAGCAGAAGTGAAAGAGGCCGATGTTCTGTGTGTCGTGGAATGACACAGCGCCGCCGTGGAGGTCGTGACCGTCGACAAGAGAGGTTGTGGGCGAGCCACGGTGGTGTTTGCGGCGACACCGGCCGAACTCTGACCTCGCATCAATGATTGGTGCAGTCTGTACTGCTGCTGCTGAACAGACTGGCGAATTTCGACGATGGAGCGGGACTTCATGGCTTTCAAGTAGCTGTACACAGGCTGCGGTTTCACCTGCCGCACGAAAACATTTCCACGTCGTGTCTCGCAAAATATCGTCACCAATTTTCTAGCACCACTGGTGAGCACGTGAAACTACAGCACAGCAATATCACAGGTAAAATATGACCTATTGAAATAGATTATAAGAAAATACGTGTATTGCCAGTTGGCGCGTGTGTGACATACCTTGGCCACTTTACGAGCATCTCGCGGATCTTCAGTCGTGCCGGAAAAAGTATTCTTGGAAGGAGAAGAGTGTTCAGTCAGACAATTGTCAGCTGCCTGTTTGCCGGTGAAGGAGACTGACTCGATATCGGCGGACAAAGAGCCACACATGCTGCTATTACACGATGCGCTCTCATTCACTGGGACGTCACATTGTGCCGAATTGGCTCGACACACTGGCAACGACACGACCGCGTCCAACTGAACAGCCGATGCCGGCGCGGGGGTTTTCAATGTGGTGCTGGCTGATGAAACTTGAACACCGTCAATATCGGACAAACAGCTGGACGATGGCTGATGTGCCACGTCAACAGTACAAGCCCGTGTGGAGGACACAACCACCGAATTGGGGGGATAGGCCGTTTTCAGCTGAGACAGAGTGGAAGAGCAGCCCGCGCCCGCCACTCTCTCATGATTAATACCACAATGCGAGTCAAGTGTTAGGGCAGATGACGTCGACACACAGCTAGTGATATTAGACGCGACCGGCAGCTGTTGAGGCGGAACATTGAGACCAGCAGCACAATTGACGACCAGACCTGCTCGCGACGCTAGTGGAGCAGCAGCCACGCATGAAGAGAACAGCAGCGGCCCACTAACAGGGCCGAGTGTAGAGCTGAAAACTGGCGCGCTTGCCGGCGGCTGCGGCAGAGGCGGTGGAGTGTGACAAACGCCACTGCTGTCCACCAGACTGGACTGCAATGGAGCGACCGTCGTCGACACGGCTTGATTCACCACCATCGCACCAGCAGACGACACGGCAGCCGCTAGCATTTGAGACTGAGACTGGAAGTCGACGGCCGGCGAAGCGACAAGCGATGCTGCCATCTGCGCCGGCACGGTGTACACTAGCGGCTGACTGAACGAGCCCAGCGACTGAAGAGCAATCGGAGACGCCGCCGGTGCCATGGGTTGAGCCAGAGGAACGCCGAGCACAGCTGACGATGAAGCCGGGTGCGCCGCACTAGAAGGAGCGCGATAGATGAGCGGCGCCTGAGCGTGCACTGACGGCGGGTTGACGAGCACGTGCGGTGTGTACGCCGGCGCTACAGCGGCTGCCGTGTCCACGAGAGCGTAGCCGGCACCGGTCGGCAACATGACTACTCCGCCGGCCGGCACGGCGAACTGTGACGGCGCCGGCGGTGGAGCAGCCACAGGCACCGACAACAACCGTCCGCCCGGCAGCAGCAGCCACTGCGACGCAGGCGCAGTCGACGGCAGGACGGTCGCCGTCGGCATAGTTATCTGCTGGATCCCAGAAGCGGCGGTGATGGACTGCGCTGAGCCGACACTGCGACGTTCAGGCGGAACGGCGACGTACGGCGCGACGCGGCGATGACTTGATTTACGCCGGCCACGAACCACCATCGCCGCCGCCACATGCGAGGCAACTGCAGGCATTGCACGCTGAGACGCCGTGCAAACTGTCGCCGGCAAGATAACGCGTGGAGAACCGACCGAAGCAGCCGATACAGGTGCGACACGAGCCGAGCTAGACGATGTAAGCTGTGCGACGCGGCCACTTTCTGGCACCGTATTCCGCTGCTGCTGCTGCTGGCTCGCCGGTGATGGCATGACGTCAGTGCGAGGTTTATCAAAGGCTAGCTGAGGACATGTTCTTTGCTGAGATGACGGCCCAGTATCGACGTCGTTCGTGTCGCTGCTCGACGCGCTGTCATCTTGCTCGAACGCGCAAGTGGCACTGTGTCGCAGCATGCTGGGTCGCGTGCGGTAGAGTCTCCGGCAGCGAGGACATCGCGCCGGACTGTTGTCATCAACGCCGGCCGACGATTTGAACGAGTCGCTGACGATGTCGCCACTGGCGCTGTTATTGTTGTTGTTCTCATCATCGCCGCTGGTGGCGCTAGCGTCGCCGGTACCGTCCAACTGCCACAGACACCGTGAAGCGTGACCGGCGGACTTGCTAGACGCAGACTGCAGCTTGGCAAAACCACGCCGCTGGTTCGTCGCACAAGACAGACTATCTGAGTCTGAGTCTGGTATGGGCGCAGGAGTCACGCATGGCCAGCCAGACATGAGCTGTGTGGTTCGTCCGTCATACCACCAGCGGGCATCAAGAGCAGGACGTGCAACAGATGTGGTCGCCACGTGTGCACGGCCGGAAAACCGCCACGCGCCCGTGTCCGTCGAGTATTGCGACGGATCCGTTGGTAAAAGCGGCCCAGAAGACGGCGGTGCCCAGTGTGACACAGACGCCGTCCAGGCAGGCGACTCATTACACGCTGTGGAAGAGACGGGCGAGTGTGTTGCTGAACACTCGCCCACATAAAACGGACGCACATTGACTCCTGTCGCCGCCGGACGACGGTCAAACGGATAGCACAGGCGTTGGAAGTTGTCGGTCTGTGCTGGATGAACGGTGAGGCCAGTTGATGCTGCGAGAGTAGTGGACGCCAGCGACGTGGTCGGCGGTGACGCGTGATGGGTGCTCCACCAATCACATTCGCCAGCACCCACTGTCAGATCTTGATCGCGAGGCTCGGGAACGACGGCCGCCACTGGTTTCACAGCCATGCCACACATGATGGACTCGTCGACAGACTGAGAGTGCGTCAACGTTGAGGCAGCAGCGACGGGCGGGTCGAAGCACAGAGCGCCGGAATCTTTCTGACTGCAGCCGGCAGCTCGTCGTACCGCCGGTCTGAAAGCCGACTGCTGCGCGTCAAATGCAGAGCGCAGTGGGGACATGGTGATGGTCGGCGTGGCAGCAGAACTGTCAAGAGGCCGGTCACCGCCGCCGTATACATAATTGTAGTCGGACAGAGAAGACACGCGTCTTCTGGGCTCCGGCATGTGGAGGACTTGACGCTGATGTCTGTGATCCTGATGATCATCATAATGTTGATCTGCTAGTTGGTAGTTTCGATCGATCGGTCGGCTGAAACTCAGCTCACGCTGCCACTGAGGCTGATGATTCTGGTGATAATGTTCGTGAAAAACGCCCTGTGTTTCAGACATATCTGGTGCAGCACACAACGGATACTGCAGAGAACGCTGCTGATGAAATCGATCAATATGCCGTTCCTGTGGTGGTTGCTCGTCAAACTGTTCATATGCCTGCAGATGATGCTGCTGGTTTGAGCGTGGAGTCAACAATGGCGCCATATTGTCGAAACTCAGAGTGGAACCCGGCACCACAACACCACCCGTCCTCTCCATCTCTGCAGACGACACTGCAGTCTCATGGCTCGCGCGTGATGTCACTGCCTCATCTAGCATCGTGTCGGAGCATGATGGCAGGCCAGGCACACGTGCGCTTGTCTCAGTAGCAGCCGTGTGAGCACTTGCAGTGGCCGACGCCGTGTTGTTATCAGTCGAGCACGGTGTCATGTGACTGCCGCCGGCACCAAACTCCTCCTGAACCACAGACACGGACGTCGTGGCCGTCGCCGAGTCGTTCTCGCACATGTCCTTGAGCACCTGCATGATGAGATCGTTGTCGATCGTGTCCAGCACGGCGTCATTCAGATCGGTCTCGTTCATCAGCGTGTCGTCGTCGTCATGCACGGCGGCAGACACGGCTGAATGGCACGATGAGCCGGTGCCGCCGCCGCTCTCGCAAACATTGGCCGATTTAACCGCACCACCACCACTACCATCACCGGCAGTAGAAATGCCTGCGTCTACCAGAACAGCGCCGTGGGCAGAGTGGACAGAGTCGCACGCTGCGCCAGTAACAGAGGTGACTGCCGAGCTTTCTTGATCGGTGACAGCTGCAGCGATGCTCACACCGCACGGCCTGACGTCATTGGTGCTAGCCAGCCTGTTGGACATACTGGCAGAACAGCATGTGCCAGATTCAGCCGCACTGGCGCTTGATTGACAGGCAGTTGCTGAGGTCGCCAGAGATTGTGTTGTGACAGAAGTGGGTGATGATGATAATGCATCAGCAGCAGGCATAACAGCGGCATGGCAAAAGTCCATATTGTCAAGTTTCTGCCACTGTTGATTGCTATGCTGCCATTTCAACAGCCCTTCCAGTGCTTGCTTCAGCTATAAAAAAACAAAACACAAGCAAATTGTGTCAATGAGCTTAAATTTATATACAATTATATAAACTGATGATCTTTCATAGATCAATTTCACCATCACAATGCAACCAAATGAATTTCACTCAATACAAATCACATTCGACTTTCGACATGCAAATATAAACATCTATCTCCATCTGGACTGGCTGATAATCAGGTGTAAGTGGCAAAGACGTGCAGAATACCCACCTTGTTCGGCGGCAACGAGTGGTCCACCGTGATGTTTGGCACATGACAGGCCGGTGTAGCGACAGACGGGCGGTCATAGCGGGTCGTCACACGCATAGTGTAGACTGTGCGACGACGAGGGTTCAGCGTCGACCAGAAAACCCGCGAACATGTCATCTCCACCGGCAACAACACTCCCCGATCACACAACACCTTCATCACAACACATACACACACACAAATCAACCGTTGCAGAATGACTGATATTCTGTGAAACACAACTCCAGAACCAGCACCACAAAACCCATGGTCTGACGCATGAAAAATAAGTATAAAATCAGTCAATACAGACGAGACAAAGAGACAGTGTCAAAAAGGAAAGGGACATAAAACAGGCCTCGAATGTTACCTGGCCGCCAAGATGATGAATGGTGCAGCCGCCGAAAACAACGCAGATTGATGAGATGGGCACGTTTGTGGCGCACAGCCGCTGTCTGTCGGCGTGACGCACCAGCAAACGTCTGCTTGCGGCCGTCGCCAGCCTGATGTCAATTGGAACGACGGCGGAGCTAGACGCAGCGGCCGAATGAAGAGGACAAAATAACTGGCAACTGTCAGACATTGTCCAGCCTGGCATCCTCTCACTGCCGCCTGCGGCCGACAAGGCGGCGTTCACACAAGACAAATGAACAGCACGACAACACTCCCTGCCCACTGAGTCGCCATCATCAACGTCTTCATAATCAACAGCTGAACAAACAGCCGTGCCGCCGGCAACTCGGCATAAATCGCAGCTGACTGAGCCGGGCCTGGGCGATGACACCGTCACACCGCCGTCAACATCCACCTGAGCGTCACCGCACGTCAACACACAGCCGGCATGGTGCCACCGGTCGCCGCCGGCCCACAAAAGACGCCCGCACAGCTCGTCATCGCCTGCGCCGCCGCAAGTGACACAATGACGGCTCGGTAGTGCCGATGACATGGCCGTCGCTGTAGACTCAAGCGCACGCAGAGAACGACACTGACGCGCACACAGATCCGACAAGCGCTTCTGACTTTCTCTGTCGACTGGAAGCACCCGGTCACGAGAAATTGAGGCGTCAGTAGGCGAGTCCTCGCCAGTAATATTTCTCATACTAGAATTGCGACCGCACGAGAGCATTGATTCGTGAGCGGAAGATGACGAAATTTCCTCTTGTGTAGACTGCCCTTGTTTGGTGAGAGAGGGTTCAATACCAGCTAGACCCTCGTGGTTGAACCACGGAAACCGCTGCCGGAGAACACGCCGGAACTCAACGATGGCCGGACAGTCTCCGGTGACGGACGCCAGACCCCGCAAAACGACGGACAGCTGTGTCACGCAGTCTGCGACCGAACACAGTCCGGAGTACAATCCGTCGCTGTCCGCACTGTCGGCCGCTGCATGAGCAGCTCGCAATTGGGCGTTCAACAGCTGCAGCTGCTGTGTGTGACGGTGCAGGACGGCTGCTGACTCATGTGACACGTGGCGCCAAACACAGCGCACCAGCGACAAACAGCCCAGCAGCACGCAGTCGCGCACCACACGCTTCCACGAGCGACGAGCACGCGAGCCGCAACACACGATGCCGGCACTCGCCACAACGCCGTGCTCCTGCGGCAGACATCGGTCGCACAGGTAGCGCACGACGGCGGGCAGGTGACGCAGCACGCTGTACTGCTCGGCTGTGAGACATTCGCATGCCGCGTGCACCCACGAGTGACACGATTCACACTCCATCACCTGCCCACACACACACACACACACACACACACACACACACACAAACAATGTATACGCTACACATGCAAATTCAATTTAGAGCGTGTTTAAAACCACGTGTGAATATACTGCACATTTTACTCAGTGGAAATAAAGTCCCAGCTTGTAAAAAAATGACAGGCAAACACTAAACACTGAATATTATAGAGTTGACTGAAGCTCAATATTTGAAATACCAATACAAAGAAACATATTGGTAAGCAGCGCATAGTCGCACACACCATGGGCGATGTTTCTGATGGTGACAGTGGCTCCCCCAGCGGCGACGAGTCGAAACTCAGGTTGCACAGATGACAGCAGCTACCGTGTCTGTGCAGATGGTAGCACTGGTCGCAGAGCGGAGTGTTGCCCACATAATGCTGCACCTCGGCCCTGCGACAACTGTCACATCTCGTGCATTCGACACACGCCTGATACACACACAATCACACACACACACACATCAAAACGTGGGCCGCAGGATAACACACCCTTGCAGTCTGACTTCGACAGGGCGTCAGTTTCAATTCAATTCACTATACTTCGCCCTCAAAGATGAAGAAGTTGTACTCACGCACCCGCTAATGTTATATGATGAAAAAGGTATACTTCATCGGGCACAATTATTGATGTATTCGTAAGAATAAAGACGAGCTAAGAACAAAACATATTTAGTAGATATAAATGAATAAAAACATTAAGACACGCATATAGGATTATGATACACTTTTAAGTAAATAATAGAACACTAACAATATACAATTGTATATGCATGTATATGCAATATTTACATGGCATATGCAATATTTATTTATATGGTATTGTATATATGGTATATGCAATATTTACCATTAAATCAAAATTTGCAATTAAGCTCGATTCCTTTACAGCCGTTCATGTTGCATCTGGAGTCATTTTCATGGATGTATGCTGCCTCTGCATATCTTCTAGTAGCATCGTCTAATATTCCGCTATGTATTACTATCCACTCCAGACCGCAACATTAAGGAGCGATAATCCACCTGGGTTGGCTCCTGTTGCAGTCATTCGGTGGTTGAATTAAAAAAAAGATAAAGCCTTGTTGAGGCGAAACGTTGTACGAATATAGCAATAATTGTGCCCGATGAAGTATACTTTTCTCATCATATATATATATACACATTCACAGGCTATATGAATTCAGTTTGGCCGTAATTCGCGGTAACACTGCCTTTATTCAATTGTAGATATATTTATCTGTGTATGAATATGCGTTACAAAACACAACGAAATAATCATCATTAGGAGGACGTCAGCCAAACGTCATAGCTTGTTTAGCAAGTGACCGAACAGACTCACACACCGCATGACCACAATACAATGCTAATATAGCCAAGTGTAGTGGAGAATATGGTATATATCGTATATTTCGGCGTATAAGGCGACCGTCAGATAAGAATAGGTACAAAATTATAGCAAATTTTTATGCATTTATCATATATCGGTTGTATAAGACGACTGCTAAATGACGGAGATGATGGAGATGAATTTGATGGGTTTTAGATATACATATGGAGCAGGTTTGATTTTTGATATTGATGATGTTGTACTGTAATAACTAGTATTATTGAGAAATAAAGGTGTTTGTAATCAACCATTTTTATTTACAACCAAAAAGATACTGATTTTTTCATGTAAAATGAAAAATTAAGTACGCAGAATTCAAGGTCTGACTTTTATATCGGTTGTATAAGACGACCCACAATTTTTAAGGGTGATTTTTTTATTTTAAGGGTCGTCTTATACGCCGAAATATACGGTAATACAGTATAGTACATGACAAGCATAGTACATGAAGTTAGGTTTGTATGCCCCATTTTCGTCATCATGATAAAAATCACCCCATTTTCTTCCTCTTTTAATTATTCAGCTCATTCGTTCAGTTCTAAGCATGCGTGTTTCAAATTATTGTACATTTGTCTTTCTACCTCTTTCTTTGCATAATCTGCGTTCTCGCACAGAAAGTTTGAATTTCCGAGCTTCTACCGTTTCTGCTGTGTCGCGCCAGTCAGTATTCTATGCGCTGTTTTATACGAACAATTGTTGTTTTGATCAACACGCAAGCGTGATTGTCATTATAATGATGGCAAAAGAAGTTATTTCAAACAGTTCAATTGAGGAACAATGAGTCACACGTATCATAATTGCTGTTAAAACGCCACACAGCAATGCGAGCAAGTGACATTCGACAGAATGACAGAAGGTCAAGTGACAGACATCGGCAGACTCAGTGATCAATCAGTGTGCACTAAAACGACGACGAATTCGGCGCAACAGCTGACCGACATCGTAATATCCCCTGGTACCACTGCCCGCATGCCACATCCGCCGACAGAGTAACACCAGGCCAGCCAGCAACAAGACCAACAGCGCAACAGCCAGCACCGTCCAGCCCCAAATACTGGCTGAACGGCGCACAACACGCGTCGACACTTGTTGCATGGCTAGTCGGGGCAGTGTATCCTGCCACAACACAGACGCCAAACGTGCGTAGTCGGCCAGTGGGGCGACGGGATGTGACGACACACGGAAATGCCACAGACGATTGTGAGAACAACGAGGCCACAACAGCGAGCCACTGGTTGCGGCAGTCGATAAAACGGCAGTCGCGTCAGATTCCACATGGGCGGTGGGAGTCGCGGCCGCTGCAAAGTTGGCCCACAGTCGAGTAATTACGGCCGACACATACTGATCATCAGCCGTGGGACGCTGACGGGAACCATTGTCACCAGACGATACCGGCCACTCGCTGAACAAGTAGAACAAGTCATCGCCGTGGGTAACAGCTGTCGCCAGGGAGGACTCCTCGACAACGCCGTCACCAGCAGGCGATGTCCACAGATCACCACGTCGACGAAGGTCGGACAGGAGCTGGCTGAGTCGACTAGGTTCGTGCAAACGTCGATAGTCGAGCAAAAAGGCAAATACCGGTGGCGGAGACAACGAATGAACGCCAGCAACGGATGATGCCGTGTGTAGCTGCAGGGTGAGACGGTGACACGCTGAATAACGCGCATCCGACATAGCACGTGACAAAGCCGGCAAAACTGAGTCCAGGTTGCCGTAGTCCACTGCCAATAAGTAATGTTGCTTCACTTTATTCACCAGAGATTCAACTGACAGTCCTGCTTCGCTGAGTCGCTTTAGCTGATAATCAAATTTCCGATTCAAACCCTGGTGAGACGTTCCAACACTTGGGCCACCACTCAGTTCGACAATGTAATCCTCCCCGGATGACATCAAAGTTTGATATACCAAATCAACTAGGACTTTATCCACAGTGCAAGCAACCTGAGAAGACGGAGTGGAGAAACAACGGGAAGAAGCAAAGGAGGACGGTGGCAAAACACGTGGAATATTCAATAACAGTTCGATAGCCGACTCCATTTCCTCGTTGGCCACCGCGGCAACCAACAGAGGTACTGGTGCCACAGTCCTGCTATTGTTGAGCACACGTCGTGGCAGATCCTGGACGGTGGCGGGCGAGCGACGCCCGGCATCCACCACGGGCAACAACTGGCCAGACAATCGTGACTGCTGTACTCGCACCAGCAGTGCGGCGGGCTTGTGCTGCAGACAACGACGTACAACACCACCATCGACGGAGCAGCCAACTGCCGCTGCCAGTGTCATGACTGTATCTTGAGAACCAGATCCACGTCGCCGCTGTTCGTACTGCAACGACCACGGACACAGCGCACTGCCACTATGCAGCGCCATTCGGTGAAACAGACCGGCGGACAGAGAAGTGCTCGACACAAGGTGGACGAGTGCCGCTCCCGTCCCGTGCCCCATCAGCGTCACTCGCTGTCGATCACCACCAAATTCAGCGGCTACCCGTCGCACCCAGCGCAACGCCTCAATAACATCTAGCAGTGCGTAGTTTCCTGGCCACTGAGCGTCGCCATTCCCCTCGTATTGACTGGCTAGAAAGCCAAACACACCCAGCCTGTAGTTGATAGTCACCAACATAACGTCCTCGCGCAACAGCCGGATGGCGCCCAGTTGACTGGACGAACCGTGCTCAAAACCACCGCCATGTACAGCTACAATGACCGGCAGCAGGTGATGTGCTTTCTGCTGACATGGTGGAGTCGTGCAAGACAATGAGGAATGAGAGGGGAGGAAGGGCGTGTATACGTTGGCCAACAGACAATCCTCGCTGCCCCTGACAGCTCGCGCCTTCGTGTCGTACTGAAGACACGCCGCGCCAAACTGACCCGCGTCCCGCAGGTACGTCCAAGCCAACTCGGGCAGTGGACGCGGTGAAGACCAGCGTCTGCGACCTACAGGAGGTAGAGCATACGGCAAACCACGAAACGCAAACACCAGTCTATCGTCGGCGTCGACAAACGTTTCGGCAAGCTCAACGCGACCACGCACCGCTCCAAACGTAGTGTTAACAACCACCTGGGAATCACGTCGCTGTGTGAGCCACTGTTGAGCGAATCTGGAGTTGTTGTCACCATTGTGCACGTGATAACCCTTGTGAGCAATAGCTGCTACACGCTGAATACTCGCGATGAAAATAAACACATATCGCCATCTCTGAATGGAGCGCAACATAAGAGTATGTCAAGAATAAATAAACGAACAATCAATTTCCTGCAGAAAACAATTGCAAGTACGCCCGACCAGATGTGCAAGTGGAGTGTTTAGCACTCAACCCCAAATGCGGTTGAAATGCCGATGAAAAGAAATGGAGAAACGCGATGCAGTGCAGGGTAGATGTAGAACGGCATGGATACGTGCGCGGAATACCGGCCACGTAATTATACGTGCGAGAACAATGCAGGTCATATGCATCAAACATGAACACCGACGCCAAGTGGAAAAAGTGTCGTTCTATGAAATACCAGCCTCGTGTGACTGCGACTCCAAAATAAGCGCAACGCAAACAAAAACGCAAAGTATGATAAAGGTGAAATTTGTTATGCAAATATTAAAATTTTATGAGGGCTTGCTTGCTTAACAATATTCTTTCGCAAGAATGGTTTGGTGAAAATAGATAACAGAACAATATAATACCCAGTTCCATACCCACTAACTATGGCCAAAGCTGATTTTCATCAGTCACGCCTTGCAGACTGTGCTCGTTCTCCATTGCGTCAGTGGCCCACTCTAAAACAATTGACAGCTCATGTCCGAATCCAATTTCGGCTTCTACTTTCGCTCAATTTTTCCCTCAAGAACTAAATTCGGTGCGTGCCCTACTTCCTACATCCACTATAGCTCTCACTCATACTACTTCATCATCCACTCTGTCTAGTTTCTCCCATATCTCGATAGCTCATACTTCTCGCCTTATCAAAAAACTTAAAATTTCTCGTTGTCCTCTCGACCCGATTAATTTCTCTGCTTTGTCTGACTCTTTTCACCTCCTTTCCCTCATGTTTTCCCATCTCATCAATTCTCCTGTCCTTCACGGTATATTTTTGGCTGATAAATCTGCTGTTGTCACACCAATACTGAAAACCCCCTCTCTTGAACCTAACTGTCCTATTAATTACCGCCCTGTTTCCGTTCTGAGTTTCACTGCCAAGCTGCTTGAGTCGGCCATACACGAACAATTATCACCTTTGATAAACACCGTTCTAGATCCTTTTCAATCTGGCTTTGTATCAAATCGTTCAAATGAATCTCTCCTATTGCGCCTATTGAACGATATCTATAATCATTTCGCTTCTGGTGATTCTGTTGTGCTTGTTCTGCTGTATCTCTCATCGTCATTTGACCTCGTCGATCACTCAATTTGTGTGAGGATCTCGCTGATATATGCCTTTCTTCCACTTTGGCTTTGTCATTGATGAAATCATACTATTCTAATCGTTCTTATTCTGTTCGCTCTAACTTCACTTTTTCGAGTTCTGTAAAACTTTCCAGTCGTGTACCTCAGGGATCAATATTGGGTCCGTTATTGTTCAATTTGTAATGTCAATTCGTCAATGTCTTCTCTCTGTCCAATTGTTCATCGTTTCACTATTTCTTATCACATTTATGCGGATGATCTAGCTTTACTTTCATATCTAAAAAATTTATTAAAATTGTATTTCTGCTGTTTTGAATGATATTACATCCTGGGCTTCATCACGCCACCTACTTTTGAATCATTCCAAGTCAGAATATATTGTTTCATCCTCCCAACTTATCTGCTCCAATAATTTCATTGCCTCTATCTGTGTGTTCATGATATTGGTGTACATTTTGATCCCAATCTTTCCTTCTCAATTAACATCTCACGTGAGACCCGCTCCTGTCGTCTTATTCTCCGCCAACTTTATTCCATCCGTCCATTCCTTGATCATGCTACAGCAATCACACTTGTACAGTCCTTAATTTTCTCCAGGTTAGACTATTGTAACTCTCTATATCTCCATGTATCTTGTAAAAATCGCTTCAGAAAATTATAAACCAATCTTGCCGTTTTGGCACTTTCAAATCTTTCACCGAGAACGCCAACCCCGAAATTCATCCGCCTACTGGGATGGCTTCCTGCACGGCAGCGAATCCATCACAAGGTTTGCTGCATCATCTTCAAGATCATCCACTCCGACTCAGCTCCTCGTTATCTCCGTTCCCTTTTTACTGATTCTGATCGTCCGGGCCGATCACTATCACGTATTTTCTACTGTCCCCGTGCTCTCAATGACTTCACCTGGTCTTCGAAATCTTTTTTTCTCTGGACCTCGTTTGTTCAATGAACTTCCTCTTGAAATTCGATCTTATCCCTTTTTCCAGGTCCCTCTCACAGGTCTTTTTCCACTTCTCTTTGTGCATATCTTCTCGATGTTTCGTCTGATGAATAATTATACTGTGTGAATAACTGTTTTGATTAATTTGATTAATTTACATGTATATATCTGTGATCATTTCCAGTTGTCCTTTATAGTTAATCGCTGCTTATATCTTTGTTTACGCGGTATTGTTTCGTTAAATCTACATTGTGTGTACACTTTGTGACTATCTGTTTCCCGCGCCTATCTTAATTTGAGCGCCATACCAAATACAAGTGTTGTTGTTGTATATAAAACTGCGCAGCAAATTCCTTTCTCAACAAGAATAAAACCACAAATAACACTTATATTAACAGAACGCACGATATTAAAGCAATTTGGATGCAAAATAGATTTCTTGATGCAATTTTGATCCACATGGTACGTGAACAAACAATAAACAAATGAAAGGCACCAGCTGATAATCACAATAATTTATGAAATCAGTGATCAGTGGAATGACATATTAAAAACAACGATGCGAGTAGTATAAATAACGGAAGACGAGAATGCAGGCAGTGATCAGGTGGAAGATGAGCTATCAGATTTCACCGCCACTAGATGATCCAACAAAAACGAATCCTCAGCGCAAATATCATTTCGGACAAGGGAGTCATATGAAGAATCACCTGTATCGAGCACTGACCTCGCCGAGCCATCGATAAAGCCAACATTGACAGGTTGATCTGAACAGCCATTGCTAGAAGCTTCACCTTCCATGGCAGTCGATAAGTTACAATCACTAACGGACACAGGATTGCGCGGAGAAGAGACCGAGGAACACCTTCGAGTAAGCTCATTATTTCCATTGTGACTGAACGCTGAACGTATAAGTAATTGATTACCGGAACCATTCAGCTCGGATAGACTAAACCCGACAAAGCCACAATATTTAGTGCATGTGGTTGATAGCTCCTGATGTATCGCACATGAATAATTCGGACTAGAAGCGGTAATCGAATTTTCGTCAAAAGACCACGATGACGATATAATATCGCTATTGGGAGCCTTCACGTCGTGAAGATCAGCAGACGAGCCTGGTCGGCTGTTACTGAATTCAATATCCTGCAACTCCACCTCGATATTCTCTCTCAAGCTGGCGGAATTCACACGCGAAATATGGGAAGTCCCTGAATTACAAGAATCAACCTGCATTTTGAGATCTATCTGATGTGGTGAATCGTTGTCCCCATTTGCAACCACGTTCGCCTGCACAAGATCATCTGCAGAAGCGGTGGTCAATGATGCATTCAAAGTCAGTTTGTTGCTAGCATCGTGAGCCTGCACAGCACTTGACATGACGCCTGGAGGTCGTTGATCAGTGTCGTTACGCAAAATGTTCTTCCTGGGACGGCCTCGCTTACGCCCCGTTGTGTTAGCACTGCAGGTCGCGGAATGATTAGCAAGCGCCACAGCGCCGCGAGATGACGGCTTGCCAACAGCGTCATATACACGACTATGCCCGATATTCTCCGCATGCTCGTCGCTGCGAACACTCGCTGTATTTACAGCGCCACGCCGACCTTGCAACAGCACTCGGTAAGTTCCAGGTAATACGACGCGGCCGGCCGCCTCCTTCAAGACTCTGTCGCTGGCGGAGCGTCGTGATGTCACATACGGACGACGGTACAAGTCTGCACTAACTTGGCTCGACCGTACAGATGACTGTTGTTTCTTGGACGCGGGCTCATTGTCAGAAGTGACCAACGTGCCGGCCAAGTTTGGTTTCAAGTGTTTACGAGGACGACCGACTGGTCGCTTCAGCGCAACCTCAATCGGGGTGCTATCACAAGACGGGAACGAGGTTAATGATGTAGAGGTGCGCGCAAGTCTTGGAGTGGACGACACCGGTCCTGTGAAGACGTTGCTAGAGACAGCTGCACTGAGAGGGGATATTCCATCACAGTGATGATCATCGGCATTCTCGCGATCAAGTTGTCCCGTGTGATCGTGATCGAATCCTTCATCATTCACAGGAGAATTCACGTGAAAACCAGACTGCCGATCATCACAACTGCCTGGATCACGATAATTGCATGCGACGCCTTCGCCGGTCGCTTGACCGTCTCTATCAAACACCAGCCGGCGTCTTTGTCGAGCAATATCACGTTCAACGTGATCACAGTCCGACACATAGTCACTGGAGTCCTGTACGGTGACATAAGCCATCTGATCGACCACTGACCACACCAACTGCCTGTTGACCATCTTCTGACCGACACACACGCCTGCCTGAAATTAACAACCAGCACATAATGTAAATCACAAGAGCACGCACAAGGGCATGAACAAATATGGAAAATTGAGCCGCCACTCAAGCCCTTCCTCCAGCAACTGTATATCTATATATATAAAAGAGATCCTCTGTCTGTCTGTCTGTGTGTTTATCTGTCCCACCCTCCTTGGTCACATTTTCAGCAAGCTGCTACTCGGTAACCACTTAATGTACCCGCCAACAATTTATACCATTACGCTGGAAATTTTCTTGTCTACACGATAGGATAAATTTCAAATTTTAAAAATAAAACCAAAAAAAGTTATCGCGGTGAAAAGACAAAATGAACCCTGAAAAATGCGAAAATTTTGGTCAATATTCCTACATCTACTCCTCATAAACCAGAAATGGTACAGCCAAACAGGTTATACCATTGTGTAGAAAATATTCTGTTCTACACGATAGGCTATAATTCATATCCAAAAATTAAATATAAAATATGTAAAAATGACAAAATTTAAGTCTACATTCAAAATTATATTTGAGCTCGACGCGTCCGATTTTCTGTACTTTTTTCTCTATTTCTCAGCAACTAAACATCACACATCTAAATAAATATTACCATCATGCTGGGAATTTTGTTTTCTACAGCACGGTATAATTTCTAATTTTCCAGAGTGTATTAAAAAAAAGTTACGGCGGTGTGAAGTCAAAATGACAAAGTCAAAAAGGCAAAATTAGCGCTGGAAACCGTGGATATTTTGGTAAATATTCCGCTATCTATTCCTCATAAACCAGCAATGGTACAGCTATAAAAATTTAACTGTTGTGTAGAGAATTTTGTGTTCTACAAGAAATATTCTAATTTATACCCACAAATGATACAAAAAACGTGTAAAATTGGCAAAATTCTCAAATACATCCAAAATTACACTTGAACACCGGGTGACTAAAATTTATTCATTTTTCTACTATTTCTCAGTAACTATTTGTCACACATCAAAATTAATTATACTATCGTGCTAGAAATTTTGTTTTCTACAATACGGTATAATTCTTCAATTTCCAAAGTATATCTGAAGGAAGTTACGGCGGTGTAAAGTTAAAAGGACATATTGCCAATTTGACAGCTATTATGCGCAATTGCGATTACACAGGAATATACTACTGTGTAGAGAATTTTGTGTTCTACAAGAAAAGGTGTAATTTATACCCACAAATGATACAAAAAACGTGTAAAATTGGCAAAATTCTCAAATACATCCAAAATTACACTTGAACACCGGGTGACTACAATTTATTCATTTTTATACCCATTTCTCAGGAACTGTTTGTCATACATTAAAATTAATTATACCATCGTGCTAGAAATTTTGTTTTCTACAGTACGGTATAATTCTTAATTTTCCAAAGTGTATCTGAAGGAAGTTACGGCGGTGTAAAGTCAAAATGTCATGTTGCCAATTTGACAGCTATTATGCGTACTTGCGATTACACATGAATATACACTGATTAAATTTCACTGAAGTCCAATCACAATTTACGCACTTGCGATTACACAGGAATATACTACTGTGTAGAGAATTTTGTGTTCTACAAGATAAGTTATAATTTATACCCACAAATGATACAAAAACGTGTAAAATTGGGAAAATTCTCAAATACATCCAAAATTACACTTGAACACCGGGTGACTAAAATTAATTCATTTTTCTACTATTTCTCAGTAACTATTTGTTACACATAAAAATAAATTATACCATCGTTCTAGAAATCTTGTCTTCTACAATACGGTATAATTTGTAATTTTCCAAAGGGTATCTTAAGGAACTTACGGCGGTGTAAAGTCAAAAGGACATATTGCCAATTTGACAGCTATTATGCGCACTTGCGATTACACAGGAATATACACCGATTAAATTTCACTGAAGCCCAATCACAATTAAGAATGCATCATATTATCTCCAAGCATGGATGGTGTGGTTTTATTGCGTACAGTTTAATTAATGCTACACTCTACTGAATATAAAGGCTTTATTGTCCTCAATAACGTTCCGCACGACGGGCGGGTAAAATGCTATTGGGAACAAAGTAAACTACTGAATTTAACTGTGTAATTTAATTGGTTTAATTTCAAGTTGCATAAGCATAAGTTGCATAAGGATATGGGTTGCAATATCATGTAATGCCAACTTATGCTGTTTTAGTGGAAGCATTAACCTGGAATTATAGAGATGACAGAAGGTTGCATTGTTTTGATAGTGTTGTGGAAAAACATGTTTTCTAAATTGAAACATAAATTTCACATTTAGACTTTTATATTAGCTATAACTTTCCTGTGGGTTTGTTTTTCTTTTTCAATTTGCACTAATTTTTTTATGAATTGAATATTAATTATATTTTGTGAACTGTTCCGCACGACGGGCGAATTAAATCTATATATATAAAAGAGATCCTCTGTGTGTCTGTGTGTGTGTCTGTGTGTGTGTGCTCACCATCCTTGGTCCATTTTCTATCAGCTATTATTCGGCCACCACTCAGCCTATCTGCTAACAATTTATACCATCACGTTGGAAATTTTCTTGTCTACACTTTAGATTAAATTTTAAATTTCAAAAATGAAATCAAAAAAAGTTATAGCGGTGAAAAGACGAAATGAACCCTGAAAAATGCGAAAATTTTGGTCAATTTTCTGAAGACTACTCCTCCTAAACCAGCAATAGTACAACTATAAAAATTATACCACTGTGTAGAAAATTTTCTTTTCTACTCAACAAATTATAATTTATACCCAAAAATTAAATATAAAACATGTAAAATAAAAAACAATCAATCTACATTCAAAATTATATTTAAGCTCCACGCGTCCGATTTTCTATACTTTTTTCTCTATTTCTCAAAAACTAATAATCACACATCTAAATAAATAATACCATCATGCTGGGAATTTTGTTTGCTACAACACGGCATATTTTTTAATTTTCGAAAGTGTATTAAACAAAAGTTACGGCGGTGTGAAGTGTAAATGACAAAAAAGCAAAAAGGCAAAATTAGCACAAAAAACGTGAATATTTTGGTCAATATTCCGCTATCTATTCCTCATAAACCAGCAATGGTACAGCTATAAAAATTATACTATTGTGTAGATAATTTTGTGTTCTACAAGAAAAGTTATAATTTATACCCACAAATGATACAAAAAACGTGTACAATTGGCAAAATTCTCAAATACATCCAAAATTACACTTGAACACCGGGTGATTAAAATTAATTCATTTCTCTACCCATTTCTCAGGAACTATTTGTCACACATTACAATAAATTATACCATCGTGCTAGAAATTTTGTTTTCTACAATACGGTATAATTTGTAATTTTCCAAAGTGTATCTGAAGGACGTTACGGGGGTGTAAAATCAAACGGACATATTGCCAATTTGACAGCTATTATGCGCACTTGCGATTACACAGGAATATACTACTGTGTAGATAATTTTGTGTTCGACAAGATAAGTTATAATTTATACCCACAAATGATACAAAAAACGTGTAAAATTGGCAAAATTCGCAAATACATCCAAAATTACACTTGAACAACGGGCGACTAAAATTAATTCATTTTTCTACTATTTATCAGTAACTATTTGTTATACATACAAATAGATTATACCATCGTGCTAGAAATTTTGTTTTCTACAATACGGTATAATTTTTAATTTTCCAATGTGTATCTAAAGGAAGTTAGGGTGATGTAAAGTCAAAATGTCATGTTGCCAATTTGACAGCTATTATGCGCACTTGCGATTACACATGAATATACACTGATTTAATTTCACTGAAGTCCAATCACAATTTACGCACTTGCGATTACACAGGAATATACTACTGTGTAGAGAATTTTGTGTTCTACAATATAAGCTATAATTTATACCCACAAATGGTACAAAAAACGTGTAAAATTGGCAAAATTCTCAAATACATCCAAAATTACACTTGAACACCGGGCGACTAAAATTAATTTATTTTTCTACCATTTCATAGTAACTATTTGTTATACATAAAAATATATTATACCATCGTGCTAGAAATCTTGTTTTCTACAATACGGTATAATTTGTAATTTTCCAAAGGGTATCTGAAGGAAATTACGGCGGTGTAAAGTCAAAAGGACATATTGCCAATTTGACAGCTATTATGCGCACTTGCGATTACACAGGAATATACACCGATTAAATTTCACTGAAGCCCAATCACAATTAAGAATGCATCATATTATCTCCAAGCATGGATGGTGTGGTGTTTTTGCGTACAGTTTAATTAATGCTACACTATACTGAATAGAAAGTCTTTATTGTCCTCAATATTTACACATCAAATGTTCCGCACGACGGGCGGGTAAAATGCTACTTGGAACATAGTAAGCTACTGAATTTTACTGTGTAATTTAATTGGTTTAATTTCAAGTTGCATACGCTTAAGTTGCATAAGGATACGGGTTGTAATATCATGCAATGCCAAGTATATGCATATGCTGTTTTAGAGGAAGCATTAATCTGGAATTATAGAGATGTTTCATTGTTTTGATAGTGTTACACCTCTGAATTACTACACACGAAGGACGGGTGTGAATTTGAGTAGTGTTGAGGGAAAAACATCGTCAATAATTAAAACAAGAATTTACAAATTTGACTTTTCTATTGGTCGTTTTTCATCAATTTTCTTTGTGTTTGTTTCGTGTTTGAGTTCTGAATTATTCCGCACGACGGGCAGCTTTAAATATGAGGCGGGTTGTGGAAAAACATGTTTTCTAAATTGAAACATAAATTTCACATTTATACTTTTATATTAGCTAAAACTTTCCTGTGGGTTTGTTTTTCTTTTTCAATTTGCACTAATTTTTTATGAATTGAATATTAATTATATTTTATAAACTGTTCCGCACGACGGGCGAATTAAATGTATCTATAAAGAGTGGGTTTAAATGATAGCGAGGTATATGATATTTTGCTAGCAGTAAATATTCTAGCGTTAAAAGTAGGATAGCTCTTAAGCAAATGATTTTGGAGAATGATGTGAACCTTTAAATATATTTTGCGATCTGATGATATATGTATTAGGAATAATACGTAGCAGAATATAGATTGCATAATATAATATCGGCTGTAATATCAAGGGCTTTAATATCGGTGTAATCCAAAAAATAACAACTGTATGAATATTATGTATTAGTGGAAGCATTAACCGGGAATTATGAGATAATATGATAATGGTGTATCATTATATCGCATTATGCAACAAATGTGAATTTAGCTGCATTACAGTTTGGTCCCGATACTATATTGGCGGGTTGAGAGAAAAGTATTGGTGGGCCGCGTGTTTGGGACCCCTGGGGTAGATAATCTCAGTCTTCTGATTACAAATTATGATCGCATCAGCATATTTTGTGATCACAAACTAATAAGTTAAATCACCTCAGACTAGGCTGAGAGCGGTCAAGATTGGATGATTGGGTTGGGTTGGGTAGGTTTGACTCAGGTTATATTGGGTTTTAATGATAGCGGAAAATATATAAATTTTAACAATAAATATTATAGCGGTAAAAGTGAAATAGTACTTGAGCAAATGATATTGGGGAATGATGTTAAGTAATAAATATAGTTTGGAAACATTCTGATGAAAAGATTTCATCATCTTTCATTGTTTGTTTCGTGTTTGTGTTCTGAATTATACCACACGACGGGCAGATTTATATATCAGGCGGGTTGAGGAATAATATCTGTCAAAATAAGAACAAAAATATTCACATTTAGACTTCTCTATTGGTTAAGATATTTATAGGTTACATTTTTTGGTTTTCAATTTGTATTCATTATATTTTCTGGATTTGATATGAATTTTATTGTATGAATTGTTCCGCACGACGGGTGGGTTTAAAAAAGTGTTTTAGATCATTTTTTCAAGTGGTTCATTTAAAAAAAGGTAATTTTTTTACAAATAAAAATGTTCTGCGGGCAGCAACTATAGACAATAGAACGTTCAATTTTCCCTGTAGAATTAATCCATACACAAAACCAATGGATTTGACTTCAAATATGAATTTTATTGTATGAATTGTTCCGCACGACGGGCGGGTTTAAAAAAGGTGTTTCCATTTTTTAGTTCATTTTTTTCAAATGGTTCATTTAGAAAAGGTATTTTTTACAAATAAAAATGCTCCGCGGGCAGCAACTATAGACAATAGAACGTTCAATTTACCCTGTAGAATTAATCCATACACAAAACCAATGGATTTGACTTCAAGATCCAGAACGGATCGTGTTCGAGTTCTGAATTATTCAGCACGACGGGCGGGTTTAAAAATGACTCAGGCGGACTGAGGGGAAATATTTTGTCGAAATAAAAATAATTAAACTTATAATTTTCAATTGATTAATATTTTTATGAGTGTACCCTATTTCATTTTTCCATATTTTTTTACGAATTGAATATGAATTTCATGTTATGAATTGCTCCGCACAACGGGCGGGTTTTAATGCTATATATACATAAAGAAGAAATTATCTGTCTGTCTGTGTATGTATGCTTGAATATGAGGTGACATAATTGCGCTGGTTCATGGTTCGCTGGTTCAATGATCAGGGGCTTCAAGCGCAAACGAAGCGATGGCTCATTTTTATGAAATAAAAATGTCCCGCGGGTAGCAATAAAACGTTCAATTTCACCGTATAGAATGAATTCATATACAAAACTAATGGATTTGACTTCAAGAACCAGAACGGATGGTGTTCGAGTTCTGAATTATTCCTCACGTCGGGCGGGTTTAAATATGAGGCGGGTTGAGTGAAAAAATTGTCAAAATAAAATTAAAAATAATGAAATTTAGACTTTTTAATTGATTAAGGTCTTCATGAGATTGCCTTATTTATTTTTAATTTGCAATATTTTTATGAATTGTTCCGCGCAACGGGCGGGTTTTAATGCTAGTGTATCTATAAAGAGTGGGTTTAAATGATAGCGAGGTATATGATATTTTGCAAGCAGTAAATATTCTAGCGATAAAAGTAGAATAGCTCTTACGCAAATGATTTTGGAGAATGATGTGAACCTTTAAATATCTTTTGCGATCTGATGATATATGTATTAGGAAAAATACGTAGCAGAATATAGATTGCATAATATAATATCGGCTGTAATATCAAGGGCTGTATTATCGGTGTAATCCAAAAAATAACAACTGTATGAATATGATGCATTAGTGGAAGCATTAACCGGGAATTATGAGATAATATGATAATGGTGTATAATTAAATCGCATTATGCAACAAATGTGAATTTAGCTACCTTACAGTTTGGTCCCGATACTATATTGGCGGGTTGAGAGAAAAGTATTGGTGGGCCGCGTGTTTGGGACCCCTGGGGTAGATAATCTCAGTCTTCTGATTACAAATTATGATCGCATCAGTATATTTTGTGATCACAAACTAATAAGTTAAATCACCTCAGACTAGGCTGAGAGCGGTCAAGATTGAATGGTTGGGTTGGGTTGGGTAGGTTTGACTCAGGTTATATTGGGTTTTAATGATAGCGGAAAATATATAAATTTTAACAATAAATATTATAGCGGTAAAAGTGAAATAGTACTTAAGCAAATGATATTGGGGAATGATGTTAAGTAATAAATATAGTTTGGAAACATTCTGATGAAAAGATTTCATCATCTTTCATTGTTTGTTTCGTGTTTGTGTTCTGAATTATACCACACGACGGGCAGATTTATATATCAGGCGGGTTGAGGGATAATATTTGTCAAAATAAGAACAAAAATATTCACATTTAGACTTTTCTATTGGTTAAGATATTTATAGGTTACATTTTTTGGTTTTCAATTTGTATTCATTATATTTTATGGATTTGATATGAATTTTATCGTATGAATTGTTCCGCACGACGGGTGGGTTTAAAAAGTGTTTTTAGATCATTTTTTCAAATGGTTCATTTAAAAAAAGGTATTTTTTTTTTAAAATAAAAATGTTCCGCGGGCAGCAACTATAGACAATAGAACGTTCAATTTTCCCTGTAGAATAATCCATACACAAAACCAATGGATTTGACTTCAAATATGAATTTTATTGTATGAATTGTTCCCCACGACGGGCGGGTTTAAAAAGGGTGTTTCCATTTTTTATCATTTCATTTTGTATTTTTTTACAAATAAAAATGCTCCGCGGGCAGCAACTATAGACAAAAGAACGTTTAATTTACCCTGTAGAATAAATCCATACACAAAACCAATGGATTTGACTTCAAGATCCAGAACGGATCGTGTTCGAGTTCTGAATTATTCAGCACGACGGGCGGGTTTAAAAATGACTCAGGCGGACTGAGGGGAAATATTTTGTCGAAATAAAAATAATTAAACTTATAATTTTCAATTGATTAATATTTTTATGAGTGTACCCTATTTCATTTTTATTTTTCCATATTTTTTTACGAATTGAATATGAATTTCATGTTATGAATTGCTCCGCACAACGGGCGGGTTTTACTGCTATATATATATACATAAAGAAGATATTATCTGTCTGTCTGCGTATGTATGCTTGAATATGAGGTGACATAATTGCGCTGGTTCATGGTTCGCTGGTTCAATGATCAGGGGCTTCAAACGCAAACGAAGCGATGGCTCATTTTTATGAAATAAAAATGTCCCGCGGGCAGCAATAAAACGTTCAATTTCACCGTATAGAATGAATTCATATACAAAACTAATGGATTTGACTTCAAGAACCAGAATGGATGGTGTTCGAGTTCTGAATTATTCCTCACGTCGGGCGGGTTTGAATATGAGGCGGGTTGAGTGAAAATATTTTGTCAAAATAAAATTAAAAATAATGAAATTTAGACTTTTTAATTGATTTAGGTTTTCATGAGTTTGCCATATTTATTTTTAATTTGCAATATTTTTATTAATTGTTCCGCACAACGGGCGGGTTTTAATGCTAGTATATATATATATATATATATATTGTATATACTCATCAACTCATAAGTTAGCAATAAGCAATATGGATAATCACAGGTGTATGTGTGAAGCCGAGAAAATAGCATAGACAACTCACCCGCTGTAAAGCCCGCACCATCTCAACGTCCAGTCGCCGAGGATACATGCGTGGTCGCCCAATCTTGCGCGGCAGCAGCGACCGCCAAAACGGCCAGTCGGTCGCACCGAAACAACACTGAGCGAACGGAACAGGCGGTCCGCTGTCTCGACGGATCCGGCGAGTTGCGTCAATATGAACGCCGGCACCGCTGTTCATTGCAGACTGGCACGACGCAACAGCAGCAGTTTTCGGTGCCGAGTCCGACTGAACGGCGTGCTGTGACAGATCGTCAGTATCAAGTCGGTACTGCAGAACACGACGTTCTTGCTCCAACACAGCGTCATCGCACGACGCCGGAACAATTCCCGCCTCCGCCAACCGACCGTACAGTTCGGTAGTGTTTTCATCGTCAGATGCTTGTAGAATACGGAAAGCTTCGGACTGACTGATAACTTGATAGTTGATCGGGACAGATACCAAACAATCCCTGGATGCCAGGGAATGACATAGCACCGAACGCTCACCATTTTCTGCACACGAAACTGTTTGATTTTCACACAGACTCAACAAATTCACATCGTCAAATGTACACGTTTGGTCGTTTCCAGCGAGCGCACTCGTTTGATCACCACACAACAATAGCAGCGAATGTACAGCGCCAAAGCCGGCTGGCACTGTGTTACCGGCAGTTGCAGTTGAATGTGACTGCTTATGTGCGCCCAGCAACTGGTCGGACGAATATGAGCTTTGTGCCGGCGTGCTGTTGGAAACAAGTTCTCGGTGAGTCGGTTGGCCGCCACATGACTTCAATTGTACTTGCTCAGTTACTGCTGGACAAGAGTAATGGTCGCAAGCAGCGCATGTCACACTGTCAGCAGAGTCTGTGTTGCTGTGCATCGTCGTCCAAACTGCCCGACTCGAGCTCACTTTTATCACGTCACGCGCACTCGACAATGTCTCATAGGATCGCGCGCCGCACGCAGGCGACAATGGCGGCGAGGATGTGGCGACGAGTGGCGCGTGCGACCCTGCCCCCCGTGTCGACTCGCCAACTGACACCTGTGTGTCAACACACACACACACACACACACGCACAAACACACCGCGTCAATGACCGCCGGCACTCACACACCGGTGCACGCGCCACTTGATTCGCCACACTCGCACCATCATTGTCGCTTCACTGTGAACGCGGTCACTGTAGACGCTCCAACACGCCAGCATTCGCCCACCATATTCGCGTCAAATAACAGCACACCATTTCACCGTCGTGCGTGGGATAATTCAGACAGTACAGTGAGCGACGTGACGCTAGAACGCAGTGCTCAAACTAAACGCATAGGCAAGATCGCTTCAAGAACAACGGTCGTCGCGCAAGCGGGAGCAACATCGCACGCCAATCATGTGTTCCCATATTGACCGCACACTGCACTTCACCGCTACACGCCAATATAAAGTGCCAATTTGCAACGTTCAGACGCGTCATGAAATTAGCACGACTGGGAGTATTTATGATAGCTTGAAATTGTCATTTTACTCAACGATCACGCATGAAAACAACACTATAGATGACTGGTAATTGGTGAAAACGAAAACATCACAGCCAGGTGATGTTCATGCTTTTTCAACATCACTGGTGTCAGCTGGAGCAAAGCTACATGATACTCGGTGAGACGGCTACCTATATAAACCAGCCAATGTTGCCACTGAAACAAGCAATGCGACCAACACCAACAAAATACCACAATATGCCCTTGTCTGTGAATATTCCACGAATCCAGCCCAGTACTGATAGCAGCTAGAATACTCTCTACATCCATATTCTGCCTCTCTTGTGAGAAAAACAATGCAATTGCATCATGGTTAAATGACAGAGGTGAACACCACCAGCTACCATTCTTCTTTGAACATAAAACAGTTTAAATTTCGATTAATATCGCAATAATGCGCCCGACAAATTGGTACTAAAAACATGCACACAAAGCCAGCGGCATTCTATACTCAGGCGATACTGAGTAAAGCTTGGAACAATAGATAATACTCGTGTAGCGGGCTACAACACAGCTCAACCTAATATTTACCCAAATCTCGATATAGCAAATACCCTGATAAAAACACTGATAACGGGAATAATGGCAAAATGGCTTGCTACATACCATCTTGAATGGTACATTATACGACAGTCACTGCAATAATAGAAGAATGTAATAGAAATGTATATTTTTCACTTACTGGTTCTTGAAACAGACATACCGTGTATCAGACCCATAACATACACACTGACACACAGTTACAGGACGAGTGTGGTGAAACAGCACGCGTCGTGTGAGAGAGAGAGTGGCGTGTGAGTGAGAGAGTGGCGTAAGAGTGAGAGTGGTTTGTGAGTGAGAGAGTGGCGTGTGAGTGAGAGAGTGGCGTGTGAGTGAGAGAGTGGCGTGAGAGTGAGAGAGTGGCGTGTTGAGTGAGAGAGTTGCGTGTGAGTGAGAGAGTGACGTGTGAGTGATAGAGTGGTGTGATAGTGAGAGAGTGGTGTGTGAGTGAGAGAGTGACGTGTGAGTGAGAGAGTGGTGTGTGAGTGAGAGAGTGACGTGTGAGTGAGAGAGTGGCGTGTGAGTGAGAGAGTGGCGTGTGAGTGAGAGAGTGGCGTGTGATTGAGAGAGTGGTTTGTGAGTGAGAGAGTGGTGTGTGAGTGAGAGAGTGGCGTGTGAGTGAGAGTGGTGTGTGAGTGAGAGAGTGGCGTGTGAGTGAGAGAGTGGCGTGTGAGTGAGAGAGTGGCGTGAGAGTGAGAGAGTGGCGTGAGAGTGAGAGAGTGGCGTGAGAGTGAGAGAGTGGCGTGTGAGTGAGAGACTGGCGTGTGAGCGAGAGAGTGGCGTGTGAGTGAGAGAGTGGTGTGTGAGTGAGAGAGTGGCGTGTGAGTGAGAGAGTGGCGTGAGAGTGAGAGAGTGGCGTGTTGAGTGAGAGAGTTGCGTGTGAGTGATAGAGTGGTGTGATAGTGAGAGAGTGGTGTGTGAGTGAGAGAGTGACGTGTGAGTGATAGAGTGGTGTGATAGTGAGAGAGTGGTGTGTGAGTGAGAGAGTGACGTGTGAGTGAGAGAGTGGTGTGTGAGTGAGAGAGTGACGTGTGAGTGAGAGAGTGGCGTGAGAGTGAGAGAGTGGCGTGTGAGTGAGAGAGTGGCGTGTGAGTGATAGAGTGGCGTGTGAGTGAGAGAGTGGTGTGTGAGTGAGAGAGTGGTGTGTGACTGACCCAGTGTCCAGTATTGGAGGCATTTTCGACGCACACATGAGGATCGACGCAGTGTCGGTGAAACGTGTCGTTGCAGCGGCCGCAACGTAGCAGTGCATCATCGTGCAATGATGATGATGATGGCGTGGCGGGCAGGCCGCACACGACGCATCGCTCACACCGACGACACAGCCACGTATCCTCGTGCACTGCTGTCACAGGCACCTCGCACTCGTCCAAACAGAACACGTGAAACGGCTCGCAACACGCACTGCAAAACACCAACTACACAGCCACACACACACACACACACATACACGCACATTATTTAAATGAATACATACAAAGCATGCAAATGCGCAGCCCCTGTACACAAGAACAAATTCACAGTTGAACACTGATTACACCGACGTTACACTCACAATAGTAGCAAACCATTCTATGACAGTGTATACCAGTATATACCGCATATTCAGTTGTTTCCTATATGACGTATTGTTTATCTACAAGCAATTGTGCCGATGAAAAAACAACGCATTTTCAGCTAATTTGAATGAGAAATGTAAACATTACAAGTAGATAATTGTATTTTTGTGTTGCAAGCAGACATTGACTACAATGTGACTACATCACACACACAAACAGGACACCAGGCGCACCTCATCCCTGCTGCCGCCACTGCCACACAGGAAGCACAGCAGAGGCGCGTCCAGCGGTGTTGTGAGCACCACGGCCACGGCATGGTTCCACACGTCGTGCGAGTCCAGTGGAATATGCACATTGACTGTGCTCGACTGCTCGTCACTGCACGCGTCTCCCACACACTGACACACACACACACACACACACACACACACACACACACACACACACACACACATAAACACAAGCGCACACCGGATAGAAAACCTCGCTTTGGGCTGGAAGAAAATAGAAGGAAATTTCAAGAAAATAAATGTAATTTCCGACAGAAAATGAGTTATCAGATGAAAAGCGTCCCTGTATAAGCTCACAGACATAGAGACGTAAACATTACAAGGTAACAGAGTCGGCACGATATTTTGCATGCGCTATATATGCCACATATAAGTCTGTACGTGTAATAATCACATTTACCTTAGATAAGCCCGCGACGGCAGTGTTGCCATAGCTGTCGTAATTGCCGCGGGGCAGCGCCGAGGACACGAGCATTGCGCCGCCACAATCCCTCACAACACGCCCGTATACGACCCGTGGTCCATCACTATCGGTCTCAGCAGCGTCCAGGCAACACTGGCGACGTGCAGGATGATGGCGGTGTTTGTGATGAGCGCTACAAGATGATGACGCCATCACTGTCTGACTGCTGCCACGGTTGACCTTGAGAGACTGGGTCAAGGTCGTTCTAGCAGTGGACAGTCGCTTCGTGCCGAGTTTGTCTGACAGCTTGGGACGCCAGCACAAGCGCTGACTGGTACACAATACAAACAAACACTGAAACAGCAAAACTAATATGCTGAATGAAAATAAGCTAAACATATACTTACAAAAAATAACAACAGCAATATGGCGCACAATACATAAAACAGAGGCGCGACTAACAGAATTTAGCAAAACACAGCACGAAAAAGATAAGCAGGCCACCATTTGTCTACCTTTTGTCAGCAAAAGGTAGACAAATGGTGGAAGTAAACATCAAAGATGAGGTAGCAGAGACAGAGCCAGGCCAAACAGACTAGCAGCTGGTAGTTGGAATTCAAAAAGTGTTTCAGAGAGAGAAGTGAAGTTCAGAATAAAATGAACGAAAGGACGTCAAACGGAGTATTAGTGAGCGGGGATAGAATTATAAATACGGGGTGCAGAGAAATAGAGATTTAGCCGACTTAGTAGTATACTCGACATAGTAGAGCAATTCATTGCGGGAGTACAAGAAAGTGGACGAGGGTGGTGACAATTAGCTCGCTTCAGAGGAGTGAGGATAGACTGGAGGTGTGAAGGAGATGAACGATTTTGAAGAATTTTGAAACCTAATACTTTGAACCTAATTCGCTAAAGAGCTGGAAGCCAGCCGAGCTTGTGAATGTAGAAGAAAATCAAAGACAAACTATTCAAAAACCCACCAACAAAATAGAAATAAAAATACCTTCAAATCATTTGATGGAGAAAATTAAACAGTCAGTGTGATTCTCAACCTTCCGTCATATATCTTCCAATACATTCACATCAATTGAATTGAGTGATGTGAAATTGCGCTCTGGTGTGCCCCTGTCACGTCACAATAGCACGCAGTGGCACAGCGAAATACAACACTCACAGACACGGCTTCCTCAGCTTGCCAGGCCCGCCGTATTTGACCATGTCGCGACAGAACACGCATTGACGACAATTGGCGGCGCGGCAGCCGAGACAAGCGCCGCAGCGTGTGCTGCGAGCCGCACCCAGGGACACGCGAGCCGCACGAGTCCACTGGCGGTACTTGTTCAACACTGCAACAACAAAACACCGACCAACACCAGGCGTCAACTGACTATTGCATTTTCTATGTTGACATTTAATACAAGTATTCTGCTTAATATTATTTGACAAGACAAAACATTCGATAGAGCAAAACATACGAATCTAGATATTAGCAATATTAATGGTAAAACAAAGTGCGTGGAAGTGAAACAAAAATCAACTATGCGTCAACAGTAAAAAATGTCCACCATCAATACTATTAAAATAAATTATATGAAAGTACACAAAATAATATTTTACCAGCGAAAATACACAATTTCACCATAAAAATCACCTGGATAGAATATATATGCAGTACGATAACACTGACAATTTCCAGGGTAAAAAACAGGGTTAATCACTTGAAATACACCTAACTAATTTCTACCTAATTTCCACGTGGACTATATCACAAGGTACCTCAGCTGGGGCGCAAATTTAATACATTACATTATGAACGCAACCCAATCAAGAACACAAACAAATAAAGCAAACAAATAATAAATGAAATATTAAAGACACAAAATAACAAAGGTTTGATGATACATTCAGAATTTGTGATACAAAAAATTGCACACAAAAAATAGCAAAAATGAAAAAGACGCATTTGAAATAGAAACATAAGCCGATGCATGAAAGCTGTGTAATAAGCTGTGTAATTGTGTATATATAATCTGGGGTGAACAATTATCCAGGAGTGAACAGTGACTGAAACTCTACAAATTGAGTGATTGGGAAATTTGTATAAGGAAAACAACACGATGTTATGCCACTGACCGCGGAGTTTCAGTTGAGTTTTGATGGATGAACCCAACGACCGACCATCTGAAGCAGCTTTGTCACCACTGTCATTCGTGCGCTTCAAATGTCGCAACCGACTAGGCTGCGCAATTTTTGCCGCGGTGTAGTTTCCGCTCTCGTCAGGCGTGCATCTGGCATCATTGCTCTTCGTCAGCATTTTATCCCTGGCAACCTCTTCCGCGCCACCGCCGCTGTTGTTGGTTGATGCAACCGCGGCGCGCAGGTCGGCGAATGTGGCGCGAGGCTGTCCGAGCGCCACCGACGCGCTGCGACACACCGACTTCACTCTAGGCCCGCGCTTTGCCACCACAGACACAGCTGCAGGCAGTGCGGGAGTCCTGGCTCCGACACCAGCACATGCTGTCATCATTGCGTCATTGTCCTTGTCGCACACGGAGACGTTGACAGAAGCAGTTGATGCTGATTCAGCACTCATGCGCCGAGCAGCCGGCACGGAGGTTGCCGTTGACTTATTTTCACGTGTTTTACCACGTCGAAAAGACCTCACATTATTTTTATCAGCATTTGCGGAACGTCTAGACCGGATATTTCTGAGTCTGTCGTTCATTTCTACCGTGCCCGAGCGTCCAGTATCAACACGTGTTGAGCCTTGATGTGTCTCTGCAGCCGCTGTAAAGTAATCCCGCGCACAGCCGGGCATACAACTGCTGCGCATGTACGCCTGCAGTTCGACGGCTGACTTGAAGCGTTCGCCGTGCGGTGAGCACACGACCACGTCCACGCGACCATTGCGTCTCACCACATGCCTCCGCTTCCAGCCGTCCTTCAAGTGCACCACTGTGGACCGGGTCGCACCCGCCGCCGGCTGCTGCAGCGGCGCCTGGCACGCGCGACCGCCAGACAGACGAGCAGACACGCGCACTCCGCCGCTGTCAACGCAGCGCGAGACAGTGGCGAGCGGAGGCTGCGTGGTGATGGCGACAGAGGATGAGCGAGAGGAAACACCGACACCAGCTGATGCCGACGTCATCATAACGCACGGATCAGAACAAGCAGTCGTGACTCGTCCACTAGTGTCCACTGTGTTCGACACGGACAATATAGATGTCGCGACAGGCTGGAAACTGCCCGTCTCAACTCGCTTTCTGTTGCGATAAAGAGGCACCGTCGACTGCAACGCTCGAGGCAGCAGCAAACGTAGACGATTGTGACGCACAGACGTCAAATTCAGCGCAATTAAACACGAACGCAGCCAGCACGCGAGACACCGGCGTTTGTCGGTCGATGCGCCAGATTTGCCACCGATACTCACTCGACAAGCTGGTACATATTGCAAATAAGCATGAATACATGAATAAATACAGCTACTCACTCAATAACAATGCGCGTCGATTGACAATTAGCACCCAAATGTGCTGAATGACAACAAATCGGTTCATTTTGACGACCAGCTAAACTCATTTGTTTAAAATAAAAATTGTAATAAAACATACAATTTTCAATTCACATAAAACTCGCAAAAATTCACTTCATAGTTCTGCATGTTGTGTTAACTCTTTTTACCTTTTATTTCCATCAAACAGTTTAACTCACGTTCACTTGGCTTACTTTCAAATAGGAATAACCACCGAGTATGCAAAACAAATCACGTTCAAGCTGTGCCGACAGTACTGCACTAACTATACTGTCCAGCACACGGTAGTGATAAGCTGACCGTGGGTGTTGAGGCATTTGAGAGGCGTAACAGTGCTCGACGACGTCTTGAGCATTTTCAGCACAAACTTGACGCACTGAGCACACACCCAACTGCCGAACTTGTGGCAAAGATCGGGCGTCGAAGCAAAATGGCGACCTCCGCAAGGGCCACACACGACAAATCCACCGGCATCGCCGCTGTTCGAGTCACTCACTGACACACAAACACAAACACAAACATGCATTACAAATACCAGCATGAAATGCACAACACGGAAATGTCCACTATAGTTGCCCCACCGAATTTCAAACGTTAATTGTACAAACAAGACATTGTATTAAATTAAGCAAAATATTCAAATAGAAGCGACTGAAAGACAAACATAATAGTGCGCCACGAATATCTTAATAAATTTAACTGTACAGAGACAACACAAAATGAGGCCTAAAAATCAGAAAACACATTTAGCGTTTCCAAGCCACTCGTACCCTTGAGACAATTGACGCGCACACTGGACGATCGCTGGCCGCCAGTGCTGGCAGACGGACTGGCTGGATTTTGCTCGCCGAGATAACGAAGATCTTTAGCATGTCGCAGACGTTCCAGAAGGCGACTGTTGAGTTGCAGACGAGGTTGACGCAAAAGCTCGCCAGTGGCGCGTGGCGCTGTTTTGGTGGTGCCACCAGCGACGCCACCAGGCGCAACAATCTGCTTGTTGCACGTGTCAACAGTGCAGGTAGGAGAATTGGACACTGTTTCTGCTGAATTCGCTGAGAAAGCACCCGGTGATGCTGGGAAATGCCGGGATGCCGAGGGAATACTTGTCAAGCTTGAAGATGTGAACACAGACGAATTAGGAGTATCGATGATACACGTTTGAGGACTATTTGTAGAAGGATCATCAGGTACAGTAGAACGTACTCCCTTTGAAGCTCCAGATCCACACGGACCAGATGAGGATTCCTTATTTTCAATACAACCCGTAGAAGACGTATTCACGTGCTGTTCGGCGGATAAAACAGAATCAGCATTAGTGGTGGTACTCAGTCCGCATGGAAAGCTATCGCGGATATCAGCTCTGACAAGGTCATTACTGACTGGCAAGAAATTGTTCGCACTGGGCTGTTGGCATTGCCGCAGTGGATCGTGTCCCAACACATTCACGCAAACATCAGCCTCACAATTAGATGATGATTCGGCAACCACATTCTCGCCGTCGCACTGTGGCGTTGTTGAAGAGGCAGAGAGTGTTGCTGGCTCGGGTATCCTCGCCTTCGAGGAAGGCCCTGACGATGAATGAGCATTATTAAGCGATTTTGTTGAAGCGCTGGATGATAGCGCTGAAACACGACGAGAAAAATGCTGAACTCGTCGAATTACCGCCGCGGGAGTTTCTCCAAGATGAAGCGACACTCGACCGAAACGCTCGCGATTCTAACCAAACAGACAAGTACCATGTTACACAGATGTAACATTTGTTTCATACGTTGTTTCAAGAGTATAGTATACTAAATAATAATAACACTAAAAAATGTTTACCACCAAAAACTCAGAGTAACACGAGTGCAACATAAAATCCCATCTATTGAGCAAATACGCCACTACACCATGCTGAGGGATGGAGTGAAACAGCTAATGCACAGGATGCAGACCTTGGCTTCTGGAGGGTTAAATTACTTCAGACACTTCAGCCGCTTTGAAAACTCAGAGCATGGTTTGAACAAGAGCATGGTTAAGCGAATTTCGATCTTAATACTCTACCGTTTGTGAGAAAAGATACACTCATTTTCGCATTTATTATTCATTAATATATTGGTTGACTACTACATTTATTATTGTGCTCAATATATTGGTTGTATTGTTTAGTGGTGATGGAAAATCACCGTGATTTGAATATTTGTGAATTGTGAATGTGTGTCTTGTTGTATACATGTTGCGTATCATTCACACGACGCGTGTAAAGTTTGAGTTGAGTCAGCTGATCGGTCAGCTGATTGACCTGCTTGCTTCCTATTGGTTAGTTTTAGTCTGTACATGTTAATTAATTAGATTGAAATTGTTCGATGTATATTGTTATATATTTATAGGTTGCGTGTTTTGGAAATTTAGTATTTACTTTATATTTCTTTTTTATACAATTCTTATTTAAGCCTGAAACCATAGAGGCTACCGTGGCGACATCTAGGTCACTAGGCACTTTTCCAGGCGTTTCCCGAGTTGTGAACTTGAGCCAATTTTGCCTCCAATACATTCTTGTTCCGGTCGTTTTGCTGTGTGTGTCTATTTGCCTTCTCGTAGCTGTTCAACATTATCATACGGATCTTCTAGCCATCACCAGCCGCCATAGTTTATTATTGCTGCTGATTGTTATTATTGCGCGCATATGTGACTATTTCAGTTCAGTTCATATTTGTCATAGCGTCTGTCATACACGGGCGCGCAGCAGCTACACAGTGTAAACAAGCGGACAAAGATAATTAAATTAACTATAAGTAACACAATACAATAAACCTAATTAGACTAAAACATAGGTAAACACAAGCATACATGCATTCGCGCCCACACACATATCAGAGAGGCAAAAGGAGTCAAGGAATGAGTCACGGGATCAAAGGAAATTTCGACAAGATGTTTACGTAGAGAATAGGTAAAATATCTATAATAAGTGAGCGAGGAGGTGATATGAGAAGGGAGCGAGTTATATAATCGAGGACCGTAGAACGAGAACGATTTAGAAGACCAGGCAGATTCATTGAGGGTGCGAGGACAGCATAGAGGAGCAGAATGACGGGAAGTGGGGTTAGAAGGGGGAGAGAGCAGATCAGAAAGATATAAAGGTTGATTGTGAGCCTGTAAGAGTTTGAAGATTATGTAGCATATTTTGAAATGAATGCGCGATTTAACAGGAAGCCAACGGAATTGAAACAGAAAAGGAGAAGTATGGCGACATAAGATAGGAATGCAAAACAAAACGACAGGACTGATTCATTACGCGCTTATGAATTTTTAAAGTATAATTAGGATAGCTGAAGTGGAGTGAGCTACAGTAGTCGAGTCTGGAGAAGATAAGAGAATGAGCAAGCTTGATTGCAGAGGGCTGATCGAGACAGGGAAGGATAGGATAAAGCGAGCGAAGAATCAAACGACAAGTGCGAGCAGTAGAAAGGACAAGGAAAAGGAGGAGTAAAAAATAACACCGATATTTTTAACAGTCACTGACAGAGACAAGGGGAGAAACGGATGAGCAATACGAGGAAGATGAAGAGCGATAAATTAAGATTTAGAAGTGTTCAAGAGGAGGCGACGTGAGGAGGTCCAGGTTGAGATAGCATAAAGTACGTCAGACAAGATATTAGGATGCGAGAGAGGACAAGGGAGATATAATTGGATATCGTCTGCATAAATATGGAAAGGAATGGAGTAGCGCCTAAGGATGGGACAAATAGAAGACATGTAGACAATGAAAAGGAAAAGACCAAGAATAGAGCCTTGAGGAACACCACACTTAAGAGGGAGTACAAATGGAAACGGAGGAATTGAAGTGAACAGAAAAAGTGCAACCATGCAAGTAAGAACGAAGTAGTGAGAGAACGGAATGCGAGCCATCGAGAAGGAGGATGTATTCGATGAGAATAGAATGATCAACCAAGTCAAAGGCAGAGCTCATATCAAGTAGTACTCGAAGAACAGAATGACGATAAGAGAAGGAGGAAAGAATACATTGATAGACCGAAATGAGGACGGATTAAGTAGAGTGATCGGGGCGGAAATTGGATTCAAAAATCAAAAGCATTGCAGACGTAAGGGGATAACTGAGAGAAAATTGCAGATTTGAGGAGTTTGGAGGAAAAGCTGAGGAGGGAGATAGGACGATAGCTAATACATAAAGAAGGATCGATAGAAGGTTTTTTGAGGATAGGATGTACATGGGCGTGCTTGTCGGCAAGAAAATCACCGTGCAAGAAAGAGGAGTTGACTAGGTGAAGTAGGTAAAGAATTAAGGTGTCGAAGGATGGAGCAATGACTCGAAAATGTATGGGATCAACAGGAGAGGTAACGAATTTGCATGTGGACAGAAGAGAAAGGAAATCGGTGAGGACCGGTTGAAAGCCGAGAGATGGCAGTTGGAGGTAGTACGAGAGGGATTTTAGATTGCGCAGATTCAATTTTGTTCACGAAGTAGGAAGAGATTTCGTCAGCAGTGAGAAAAGAACTAGCAGAGGGAGGATGGATACCGCAGAGAGAGTTGAGTGTATTCCAGAGGGCTTTGGGACAGCGAGATAGAGAGAAAAGCGTGAATAGTAAGCTTGCCTAGCAGAGGATAAGGAAACGAAAATATATTCTTGGATTTGCAGTAAACGAAATATATTCTTGGATATAAATTGAAAATTTACCACTAATAATTTTCATTCTACTGACCAGTATCAACACTTACAAGATATTATACATCATATAGAAATAATTCGCAAAAATATCGCATAAAAAACTCAAACACAAGCAACAAAATACCTTGTTAGCGCTGGTTCGTTCAAGTGGGAAAACATCTGTGAAACAACGCAACACATCCTGTTCAACCTTCTCACAGCACTTCGTCAGGCTTTCGGGATCCACAGAAGAAACCTTGTACTCGCCGCCTTTTACTTTCAAAGAAAAACGAAATCGCGACATGATATATAAACAAGAACATGCTCGTACGATTAAATAAGCACAAGTTGCATAACACGCACACTCGTGCAAGGACGAAGAAACGCACGCAGTTTTGGCGCCAATGTGGCCGTTCTGGTTGTTGCCTAATGTTTGTAAACTGGGTGGCTAAACTATGTAAATATTGCCAAACTTTACCTACTAATCCACATTTACCTCAACTCATTTGTATATGTCTTGTTAATTGTTTTAGAATTTGCGTTCATATTATTGAAATATATGACGGCATCAACAATGCATAGGACGACTGAAGATGAAACCGTGCAACAGACGCAATAAAAATTAAAACAAAAATGCAAGTAACTGAAGCGGATATCTTGGCTGTGCCGGTAATTTGGATGTGAGAGTTCATAAGCCACCAATTGTGAACCTGATCAAATGTGAACCTGTAATCATCTGGATGATGTTTTTGTTTTTTACCATTTTACCGGTTATACAGATACTTGATATGTATCTATTTACGGGTCAAATGGGCATACATTTCTCTCAGCAGAGCATAGAGCGAGCTTAAAGTTTACAGTTTAAAGCCGCGCCCATCGAAGCAAAAACGCTTTATTTTCCTCTGAGCACATGACAAATCCACAAAATCAAGCCAAAATCTATGAAAACACTGCAAACAAGAGTGCAAAAACGAAGCACATGTATAAACACTGCTGTATAAACGGCCACTACGACTCAACACCTGTTTCTCTCTTCTCATTCTCTGATACACATTACTTACATTAATTCAGCACGCTGGAATAGGTCCATCCCCTCGCTCAATTGGCAGCATTCATGGTGGAAAATTTGACCGCACAAACGACACGGAGCATTTTGGAAGTTTACAACAAAGGTTTCATCTCACAACGAACAACAAGTAGCCTGATCCAGTTAACAAGCACAGCTCGATTTCACCCACATTGCTCACAGCCTCTAAATGATCACACTGCGGAGAACAAATCACCAAACAAATCCACACCACAAACAGCTCCGCAAGAAAACCATCCGCAGACAGACAGTCACTGTAGAAGCCATGAAACAAGGACATTCTGTGCGCCACCAACAACGAGTTATTCCGGTATTTTTTCACAAAACAACAGCAAACATAGATAATACTCGAACTTCAAGCTCTTAGAATAAACCACGTGAGAAATATGGGATAGTAAACGCTGACAACACCGGTACCAACAGTAAACAATCAGCGGCCTACACAAATACTCGCAAACAAAAAAAGCAACAATAATAAATGCAGCCAAAACTTATATAAAAACCAAACGGACAGGCATTGATAGACATCGATAGAAGAAAGCAAGACAATATTCGCCAAATAAAAGCCTCAAACGTTGACGTATTATCGCGTCAATAACTGCCAACCTAACACGAGCCTGAAACAAAGAAACTGAAGAAAAAATTTAGCTCGTAGCGGGGTATCAGTTGTAGTCGAAGCGCATGTAGAAGAGGTACTGCACTCGACACTGCGACACGTCGTAAATGATGTACTCGTTGTAGAGCAGAGAAGAATCTTTCGCTGACGATGACACGGCGGGACCCAGTGGAATCTCCACCTTGCTGTCGGTGAAGTGAGACTGATCCGACACATCAAGAACATTAACATTCATCAATCACAAATCACTATTTATATCATCACACAATTCACAACATATATAAATCACAAATTGTCGCATTAAATAAATGACTGCTATTGATCAAACTTTATCATAAGTATCAAAAATCAATTAATCAAAGATGAAAGAGTACACTTAGCGCACCAGCAATTACAAGGAAACATTATGACGGCCATTTTATCCGACACAAATATATCGAAAAGTCCTTGTCAAAAAGATCCCGTTGAATAAAACCTCAGTATTCATATAATTTCCCATTAAAACAACATCAATTCGACTTTTTTATATGGAATCTGGACATTCTCAAGCGTGTATGTGTGCACGTAATATGAACATTTTAATCAACCTGCGAGACACACTCACTCATACACACACACTCACTCACACACACACACGCATGCACACACACACATGCACACCTGAGACGGGTTTGGGTGTGTTTTTCCCTGGCCCATGGTCGAGTGTTTGCCGGTCGGTAGTTTGGTGACATATTCGGCGCGTCGGCATTCGTACCTGCCCATAAACACACACAAGTGTCAATATACAGGTGTGTATATGTATTCGCGTATGCGTGTATAAGCTATGTACAGGTTTGTATGAGTGTGCGTGTGTGTACTCAACTGCTCAGCACATGAGATGAGCTGTGCTCATGCTGTCCTGTCTCAAACCACACCTCTAGCGACTCAAGTTTAACCTATTTTCCTTTAAATTTCCCACTATTTCACACTGTCGAATTTTTCAATTAAAATGTATATGCTATTAGCGTCTACACCCCTCTCTTGTCAGTGTGTCAGTGCGTGTGTCAGTGTGTGTGTGAGCGTGTGTCAGTGCGTGTGTCAGTGCGTGTGTCGATGTGTTAGTGCGTGTGTCAGTGTGTCAGTGTGTCAGTGCGTGTGTCAGTGCGTCAGTGTGTCAGAGTGTCGGTGTGTGAGTGCGTGTGTCAGAGTGTCAGTGCGTCAGTGCGTGTGTCAGAGTGTCAGTGTGTCAGTGCGTGTGTGACGTACATATTGCCGAGTGCCACCTCGCATAGCAGCAGCAGGCCGTGGGGATTGGCAGGCGAGGCACAGCAGTAATTGGCCGACTTGGACACCATGTCGGCGAAATAGATGCCCTTGCCGAACATGTAGCCGGTGACAGGAGCCTCGGGCGGCGCGATACGCAAACCCTGCGCCACAGTCGTCACACACACATGCACACACACACACACACACACACGATCATAGCGTGGCCTAAACGTCAATATAAATACACCAATATTCATATATTAATTACGACGTACCAAGCTGCCAGAAATATTAGTTGTCATCTTCAAGCAAAACATTATACACACTCAAAAATGACGTCACTAAAAAGAGCTAAATTAACACCAAATACGAGCTGTTGCGTGCGACGCCAAAATAAGATCCATCAGGTGCAAAAAACAGCCGACACAAACAAGGCGCGAGTGTGACCAAATTTTGATGATTTATGATCGATTTATGCAGCATATGGACGATTAGTAATTTGCAGCGATAGATAATTTAAGTTAGTCTTGCCTGCGACAAAATGCCGGCGAAGTTGGTGATGCGCGAGCCGTGCCACAGCAGTTTTCTGTTGGGCAGCCGACTGAACGGCTTGTAGCGGGCACTCTCGCCCTGTCGTGACACGCAGAATATCTGCCACACACACGCATATGACGTATTTTATGACAATATGGCACGCTAGGTTATAAATAAGTGAAAGGGCATATTTCAATGTATAATACACAGTATATGGGTCAGATAAAAATAAACAAAATACTCGGATAGTTAAGATTTTGTTGAATACATTGCAACCACTACCGCAAATTGTGTCCACTTCAAATACTGGAGGTGTTTAGTGAATATTCTAATATATAGAGTGAAATATAGATATTCTAAGTGCGCCGGATATTAGGAAATCTGCGGCACACACACACAGGCGTCTTTGTTGACTGAATACATTGATAGTATGACAATCAGTTTCATTATATTGTTTTCTAATGATTATTACACAATTTCAACTGGCACAACACACGCAATAGCTCGAACAATAGCCGGTTCAACACAATCTCACATTGGAACCTGATAGTGGTGAAAGAACATAATGACGTATCATTAATCACTAATATAATACAATATTATATTGATATATGACACAAAATAAAACAGCGATGTTTTTAACTAACAAACGTGCAATTAAAATATTCAGTGTTTCAACCCGAGTGACAGCGGTGGTAGTTTGTGAAGGGGACCCAGTTGAAACGACCTGCTCAATGACCAGTTTGTAGCCGGAGTGAGTGGCGGCGTGTGTATTCTGCACGTATTGCTGCAGTAACATGAACTGCGGCGAATCCGGCGGCAGCACGGTGATGTCCGACTTGAGTCGCAAGTAGTGGGCATCAACGGCGTCCACACCGCCAGCGCTGCCACTGGAAGACTGGTGAATGCTGAACGCCAACTCTATATCCATCAAGTTGGTCACCAGCTCCAGTTTCTCCTGCAAGCGTGCGTGTGTGTGCGTGTGTGTCCGGTTTCAGTTGAGTTAGAAATATGTGGTAAAGTAGACAGTGATAGAAAATACAGTGAAAAAATCAATGGGAAGCTGTGGCTTAATTGTAATGGCGTAACGATGTGTGTAGTGTAGGTTTGTGCGTATGGTTGAGTGATTGTAGAGTGTGAGAGGTGCGTACTTGTGTGAATGTATTATTTGTCCATGTGCTGTATTGCAACGAGGAGTGTGCAAGTGTCGAGTGTCGGGTGTCGTTGTGGCGTTGGTTTGCTCTGCATGTGTATGTGAGCGTGTGTGCGTATGCAATGGTGTCCTTGTTTTGTCCTCTGAGTTCGTTGAGGGAGTGGGTGTTCGGGCGTGTTGGTTGTGTGGTGTGGTCTTGTAGGCGCGCTGAATACACATCCTGTCTTTGAATACACATTTTGGAACCGGATTTGAGAGTGTTACAGAAGCATAATGAATGAGAGATATATAAAGACGTGTATCATTGTATGTGATCGTGTTGGTTACTGCAAGCATCACCAACCTTGATCACACTGAGATTGTCCAACAGAGGCGGTTTTTTCATGCCGAAATTGTGCGGAACCATTGTGAAAAATCTACCACAATAACCACAAAGTGATGAACATCACGGGAGAAATTATCATTGTTGATAAACTACTATCCGTTTTAGCTCGAAAACAATATTATTAACACAGTGGCCCTCAAAAAAATCTATCACGCGCCCATATTTCTTATTTTACTAAATCAACACGTGACCTTAATCTAAAATTCAGTTTGAAATAAATAAATTTCCTCTAACTCAATTTTGTTAGTGTTTTATTAGTGCATTCATTCCACTTGTAACATTCTACAATACTCAAATCGAAAGCCGCGCCTCATCTATCGCTGCTGCTGGTGGTACGCCGACAGTAAACACTTCTCGTCGCGTTGCTGGCAATGTCAGAAATATTCCGGCCAGGCGCAATAAAGGACGCAATTAGGTCCAGCCGAGTCTGAACGCTAAGTATAATTAGTAGGGCTGTCAAAAGTTAATAAAGTTACTTTTTCACCTAAAGGTCACTTTTTCATAAGCTACCTAAAACTGCATATAAAAGTTGTGTACGCTAATTATTAAAAAAGTTATTAGGTTACCAAAAGTTACTTTTTCATCGTTAGGTTACTTTTTTGCTTTTAAGGTTACTTTTTCATCGTCAGGTTAGCTTTTGGTATTTTTCTTGTTATTAGGTAAGTTAACCACGAAGTTTGGTGACTTTTTGCAGATAAGAGGCACAAAACGGTATATATGAGGATAAAATAGAAAAAGAGATGGACTCTTAGGTCTGAAGATCAAGAAATGTCAAATTTTCTGCTGTTAGGATTTAGTAATTGGTATTCATCATAATATCTGTGCTACTCGATATTTATACGTTTTTGGGTACGCAGGATAGTGTAATTCCATTTTAGAAAATGTCCACGAACTGGAGGGTGTCGTGAGATGTTTGGAGCGTGGTATAGTACGATGTGTGAGCTCTCTATACCAGATAATGCACTGTAGCACTTGACAGTACGTATTTACTTGAACAGAAATTAGCACGTGATTCTCAGGGCGTGAGAGAGCGCCATTTTCCCACATTTGACATTTATAAGACTGTGAGCACAGGGTGCTACATATGGAAGGACGGGGGCATTCACACATGCAGTGTTTACGCTCACACTAATATACAAGCTGTAGTACGTGCTATTTGATAAAAAGTTCCATTGGAACATTATTGCGACCATTATTAAAAATATTTACATTTGCAATTAGTGTATTTCGCATTTGTATTAGCCTTCCACATGAAATAATATTTGGATGGTTATGCTCCTTTTTTCGAAGTTAGCGAAGTTATCGTAAGTCACTTATGGTGGTTTGATGTAAAATGTTGCCAGATCGGAGAGAGGATGGAAAATAGTACCAACTCGGAAATAGGATAGAAGGACTGGTGTATTTTCTTCCTTCAGAACTTCAAACAGAAATTGACCTTTTTTGAAGGAGGTTGTTTTTAGGTTACTTCTTTTATTGGTTATTAGGCTACTTTATATGTTCACAAACAAACAACAAACAAACCGTGTATTTCATATAGCGCACTAATCAGCAAAGGCGTGATAAACATGTGATAAAACGATACAAAAGTGATAATAACATTACAACTCAGGTTATTTTTAGGTTACTTTTTTAGGTTACTTTTTCTCGAAAATAAAGTTACTTTTTCTGATTTTTAGGTTACTTTTTTGACAGCCCTAATAATTAGATTCGCTTATAATAATACTATAATGGTCGTTGAGTATGCAAGTATTTTTGTAACAAATATATTCTCTTTATGTGACCTTATTTTGTGTGAAATTCTATGCATATTTATAGTTTTTGTTGTGAATATTTCCTCCTCCACATTAATTGCTGCTATTCCTATACAAACACATGCACACATGTCACATGCTCGACCTAGCAATGTTATTTTGTTGTGTGAAACCGTTATGTGGTGATGTTTGGCTATAGTTTTGTGTTTATATATGATTGATATAATTACCGTCACTGCATAATCATACAGTGTCGTTTTGTTCATTTATTTAAGTCTCTATTTTGTTGAAATTGTGCCATGCACTTGTGTTTTATGCATTCTGTGTCTGATTTTGGGCAATAAATTGAGTTCCATACGCACAAGAATTGAAATGACACTACGGTAAAAGGAGGAATGCAGTTTTGGAAAACATGAGTTGTATATGTGAACAGGTCTGATGACAATCTGTCTTGCTTTCTGTGTGTTCGAGAAAATCTACTCAAACAGTGAAACAAACTCGACAAATGAGGCAACACAAACTGGTATAAACCGGTTCATCAAATCAAACTGCCTAGAAATAAATGATATTACATCTTGAGCAAAAAATCACAATACTATTAATAGTGATATGAGAGGAAAATCTAGTGAACGCACCGGTTGGAGCAGTCGAGAATAAAACCTTGTCGCTGCTTACTGCAGTCACCACCCGACTTGTCTGAGCTCTGAACCAAGTTCTGTGCCTCAGTCAATACCTACAAGCACACACACACACACACACACACACACACACACACACACACACACACACACACACACACACACACACACACACACACACACACACACACACACACACACACACACACACACACACACACACACACACACACACACACACACACATACACACACACACACACACACACACACACACACACACACACACACACACACACACACACACACACACACACACACACACACACACACACACACACACACACACACACACACACACACACACACACACACACACACACACACACACACACACACACACACACACACACACACACACACACACACACACACACACACACACACACACACACACACACACACACACACACACACACACACACACACACACACACACACACACACACACACACACACACACACACACACACACACAAACGGCAACAGGTGGATGAAAGTGACAAGGCACGAGTCGTGACGTTTCTAGCAGCCATGTGGACTCCGTGGTGCAGTTGTTAGCACAACCGCCTCACAAGCGGGAGGTCCGTGGTTCGAAACCCGGCGGAGCAGAATTTCATTGGGCGAATTCTACAATCCCACAGCCCCTGTCAACCCAGCAGAAAATGATGGTACCAGATATCAGTCATGAGTTGTGCCATGCATTCTGGGGAGGTGGCCCTCTCTAATACGTCTTACGTCCTTGTGGCGCCATAGCGTGGAGAGGGTCGGTTCTGCGGTGGCAGCGAGCTGCACGGGACACACCTGTGTGTGTTCATAAGCTTCGGCTTCTTTCCTTGAAGCAGCTGCCACTTAGGCATTTCACCTGTTTATTTTATAACCACCAATCATTACCAATACGTAACAACCGACACGCACGTGCGTCAAGTGGTATCCTGACTGTATGTTTTTGTTTAACTCGAGAATGTTAACATAATATGGTATATACATATGCACAGACATGTATACATCACTTATATACAGTCGGCCCTCCAAATAGCCGACTCGAACGGCCCAAGAATTGCGCTATTTGCAGGTGTGCTCTGCAGCAATGGTTATCAACCTCTTCCATTGTTAATCGTTCATTTTTCACTAAATATTCCCCTATTATTTACCATTTTACATCTTCCTCATATAATTCTACCGATATTTCTCATTAAAATGATAATGAAAATTATAATTTTTTGAGGTAATGAGCAGTTTTTCCTCTGGACGCCATGGTTTTGTACGCTGCAGTTTGCAGGAGAGACCAGTTTCATCAATGCTGAACACATCATTATTTGTCGATGCAATAGTAATCGGAATCATCATGTTTTACGAAGATATAACTTCCTGTATGATTCGTGTACGAAGCCCTCACAAACCTAGCACGCTAGGCGACCATCTAGTTATTACTATACCTAATAATATGCCTGTGCATATGTTCATAGCTGTGCGTTAGTATATTAGAGTGCTGCATATCTAGCCAGAGCGGTGTGAGTGAGTGTCGTATTCGCGTGCATATGTATGTCTGTGTGCGAGTGTGTGCATGTTTGCAGCGTCAGCTTGCTGACTCGGCTCGACTTGCGTTTGAGCGTTGTGGCAGGTAGTGGTGTGTGTGTGTGTGTGTGTGCGTGTGTGTGTGCATTTACATGTATGTTGATGTGTGCTTGTGTGCGATGGTCATGAGAAGCCGGTGCAGGGAGAGTTGAATGTGTGCGTTGTCTGTGGAAGGATGGTGTTTGATTGCTGAGCGCTGGTGCATGAAAATACAGGTGAAACGTGGTGCTGCTGTCATCTGACTTTACTACAAGCTATTTCGGCATTTTACTGATTCAATCATGAGTAATCCTGATCAATCGAGTGGATCGCAGTCAAATTTTGATCTCAAGCTCATCCCCGAGTTTGACGGCTCCGGGAAACAAGATGTTTCGGAATGGCTGGAAAAAGTAGAGCTCGTATGTCAGCTCAAAAATGTGGACGATGTCGCAACTGTCATTGCGCTACGCGTGACAGGAGGGGCGTGACAGGAGGGGCGTTTGCGGTGTTTCAGCAGATGAACCCCCTCGATCGGGTTAATTGCGACAAACTAAAGGCTGAGTTGAAAGCTGCATTTGGCGCGGACCGGTTTACCGCCTATGAACAGTTCACGCGCCGCAAACTGTACTCTGGCGAGTCACCGGACATATATCTGGCGGATTTGAGACGTTTGGCTGCGCTATTCGGTGGCGTACCAGAGACAGCAATCACGTGCGCGTTTGTTGCAGGGCTGCCTTCCAATGTGCGTCAGCTTTTGAGGGCGGGCTCACGCGTGGAAGTCCTGGACACTTATCAAGTTCTGGCTCATGCTCGCATTCTGTTGCAGGAGGACCCTCAGGCGTCATTTGTGCAATCAGGACTTGGTGCTCGAACAGCGACCGTGCCAATCAACAGGAATACTCAGCTACGTTGTTTTGCTTGTGGCGGAACAGGACATTTTGCCAGATATTGTCGGGATGGAGCTGTGAGCTCTAGAGGAAGAACAATGAGGAGAGGCGCTGTGGCCCGTGGCAGTGTGGTGCGGTGTCATCGCTGCAATGAAGTCGGACATTTCTCTCGAGAGTGTTCGGGAAACGACCAAGGGGAGAGGCCGTTTGCGCAAGCGTCTTCTCCCGCTCTCTAAATTCTGCGCTTCCTACTGTTTCAATGTGTGTTAACGGCGAGCGGACGACAGCATTGGTGGACACTGGATGTTCGATTTGTGTAGCTCATGTGTCTATCTGCAGTGAATTCAGACCCACAGAAACAAGAATTGTGACAATGTCAGGGCAGCGGCAAAGGTGCAAAGGGATTGGAAATGTGAGAGTATGTATTGATGGAGTGAATGGGGTGCGACTGTTGAAAGTGTTGGTGGTGGCCATTCGACCTTTGGGTTTCGAGTTTATCATGGGGATGAACGGTGTTGAAATGTTGGGAGGTGTGACGGTCAGCTCCTCGCGTGTTGTTCGGTTCGGAGCCCAAGGTCTTGAGGTAGTGAGTCGTCCTACGCTAGGGGTGTGTCTCGGTGCTAGAGATAAGGTTCCAGATGAATGTGACGGTGATTTGAGCCGTGCAGTTCATGAGCACTGCGCTGAAAAACGGGATGGCAAGTCGAACAGAACGGACTGTGCTCCAGTCTCGCATGCAAAAATTGTTCGGATTGAAGAGAAAGATTTTGTTGTGGTGTTTGACCCTGTCAAACGCACGTGGACGGCTGAGTGGAAGTGGTCAGATGCTGAAGAGCCCGGAGTGTTGTACAATCGTGTCGGGCAGTATTCTATGTCGCACGATGTCCGGTCTGCATTTGAGGAGGAACTGGAAGAGTGGATACGTGAGGAGTGGCTGATTCCATATGATGAGCGGAAGCATGGTCCTGCAAAAGGTCTTGTCCCGCTGATGGCGGTGCCACAAAGAAACAAAGTGAGACCAGTGATGGATTTGAGGCAAGTGAACGAGCACATTGACGTACACACTAGAGACGCTGATGTGTGCGCAGATCGAGTGCGTGAATGGAGACGACAGGGCAGGAACGTGTCAACGCTTGATTTGAAAAAAGCGTACTTGCAGATTCGGGTGTCTGATAAGATGTGGCCATATCAAACGGTGATTGTGAAGGGTCAAAGATATTGCCTAACGCGTCTGGCGTTTGGATTGAACGTCTCACCGTTAGTCATGAGAGCTGTGCTGCACTTTGTGTTGTCAGCCGACCCCGAAGTTGAGAGAGGCACTTCGGCTTACGTCGACGATATCTTGGTCAATGAGGATGTTGTCAAAGTGGAGCGAGTTGAGAGTCACTTGAACCGATATGGACTCGTTTGCAAGGCAAGTGTGAAGGTGACGGATGGTGCGCGACTCTTGGGAATGAGAGTCTGGGGAGAGGGTGGTGCGCTGTCGTGGAGGAGAGACGGGGAGGTTTGTGAAATGCCCGAAATGATAACAAGAAGATCTGTGTTTTCGTTTTGTGGGAAATTAGTCGGTCACTACCCCGTGTGTGGATGGCTGAGGGTGGCAGTAGCTTTTATCAAGCGGCTCACGAATGCGCACACGAAGGGCTGGGACGATCCAGTTGTGAACGATCACGTGAAGACTTGTTTCAAGGAGGTGCTGAGAGTTGTAAAGGATAATGATCCAGTTTGTGGCAGATGGAATGTGGAAGGACACGAGGCGAAGGTTTGGGTTGACGCGAGCTCGCTCGCCATGGGTGTTCGTCTTGACGTTGACGGTAACATAATTGAGGATGCAAGTTGGCTGAGATCTGACAGTGCGACGCACATCAACATGGCGGAATTAGACGCACTGATAAAAGGACTGAATATGGCCTTGGTGTGGAAGATGCGGAAAATCGAAATTGTTACCGATTCTTTGACTGTTCATCGATGGGTCACTGATTGTTTGTCAGGTAAGAGACGACTGCGAACGAAGGCTGCAGGAGAACTGCTGGTGAGAAGGAGACTTGACATTGTGGCCGCGTTGGTGGAAGAATACAACCTGGATCTTTCAGTTACGTTAGTGGCTTCGGCACTAAACAGAGCGGACGGCATGACGCGCGTGCCTCAACGGTGGCTGAAGCTATCAACTGACTGCTTCAGTGACTTAAAAACGTCGTTCGTCGGGTGCGGAATTGCTGAGTGTGAAGACGATGGGTGCTCGTCAGCAGAGGTGATTCGTGATGTTCATCATCTGATGGGACATCCTGGAGCTCGGAGGACGTTACAGTGTGTCAGACGGACGCGACGGAATGTGAGCTCGCGAGAGGTACGGGAGGCTCTAAAGCGGTGCCAAATATGTCAATCGGTAGATCCAGCGCCGGCAAAATGGAGATCTGGTCATCTGGAGGTGGAGCGCGTGTGGCAACGCGTTGCTATCGACATTACCCACTGGAAAGGATTGTCGTGCTTGACCATGGTGGATTGTGGACCGTCACGGTTTGCAATATGGCGGCCGTTGCGCATGCAAAATGCCGCGTGTGTCATCGAGCAACTTGAGAGTGTTTTCTGTGAGCGTGGACCTCCGGAAGAGCTTTTCGGCGATAACGATACGGCTTTCAGAAGTAAGCTCTTCGCGGCTTTTGCTGAAAGATGGGGAGTCAGACTGAGGTTCAGGTGTGCGTATGTACCAAGTGGTAACGGGGTGGTGGAGCGTAACCATCGCACCGTGAAGGTTATAGCGGCTAGAAAAGGGTGTTCTCTGGCCGAGGCAGTATACTTGTATAACGTGACGCCGCGTGGTAGCGGATCAGACAGTTGTCCAGCCGCTGAACTGTACAAATACGCAGTCAGAGTGCGAGGCATTGATAAGGTTTCAACGCTGACGGGCGAATCAGAAGATTGTGTGTACAAGAAGGGAGACTTGGTGTGGGTGAAACCACCAAACGTGCGATGTGATCAGAGATACGGTAAGGGTGTGGTCACTGGTGTGGTTTCGCATCAATCTGTGGAGGTGGATAACGTTCCGCGCCACGTGCGCGATCTGCGACCTCGTGATCAGTCTCATAACGAGGCTGAACAACCAGAAGTTCTAGATGACAACGCGGATGATGAAATGTTCATCACTCTGCCTCATCGACGGAGTCGCGAGGAATGTGACGCTTTATCGGGTTTTCAGCCCCGCAGATCAGCGAGGCTGATTGAGAAGCGGCAGCGCGCCGTCCGATGATTGTTGTCATGACTATTTGACACGAATGTTCGGTTTTGTGGTTTGTTCTTTTGATGTTCATGTTGTGCTTCTTTTCTTCTTACCCCTATTGTCCTGTGTTAACTTGCGTTTTTTGTGATTTGTATATAATCAGGGGAGAGTGTGCGTTAGTATATTAGAGTGCTGCATATCTAGCCAGAGCGGTGTGAGTGAGTGTCGTATTCGCGTGCATATGTATGTCTGTGTGCGAGTGTGTGCATGTTTGCAGCGTCAGCTTGCTGACTCGGCTCGACTTGCGTTTGAGCGTTGTGGCAGGTAGTGGTGTGTGTGTGTGTGTGTGTGCGTGTGTGTGTGCATTTACATGTATGTTGATGTGTGCTTGTGTGCGATGGTCATGAGAAGCCGGTGCAGGGAGAGTTGAATGTGTGCGTTGTCTGTGGAAGGATGGTGTTTGATTGCTGAGCGCTGGTGCATGAAAATACAGGTGAAACGTGGTGCTGCTGTCATCTGACTTTACTACAATAGCCGGGCCTAATAAGTCACTCGTTTATGCCAATCAGCTTGCAACATTTAATTGTTGTCAGTCGACAAGCTGGAGTCAATATACTGCATACATCTTGCACTAGTGAATCATCCCGTTTTCCGCTATCTGGAGATTTGAGTGAGGACAATGAATCATTTAGCTATTTGGAGGTTTCCGCTATTCGGGGGTTTGAATTCCGCTATTTGTAGGTGTAACTAACACGTATTTGAAAGACTTTTGATCTTCACCAAGCAAGTATTCCGCTATTTGGAACATCCACTGTATTTACTTGTATGCATATGTATACAGTGTACGAATGTACAAATATATGCCTATTCGTGCATGTGAGTATATGTGTGTATGAGTGTGTGTGTTTATGTGAGGCGGTGCAGTAACCTTGAGTGCACGTTCCATTTGATCACGACTTATCTTGCCGAGCGGCATTTTGTCCATGTCAATCTCGAACTCGAGCATGGTGCGTCGCATCGTGTTCATGTCGAAAATGGCGCACACCAGTGTAATAACGGCCGGCGGAAGGGTCGACTTGGATGAGGTGGCCGATAATTGCTGCTCTGCCTGCTTCGACTGCTCCATCAAACACACGCACACACACACACACACACGAAATAGACTAACACACATTTACATGCACGCGAAAAAACAAATTAACACAAACATTAAACACATACATAACAGACAAACCATTAGACCATTAGGAAAGCATCAGACTGATCAGACAGACAGGAAATTGGATTGATAAGGCAAGAAAAAGGAAAAGGCACGGCATGAAGCTCTTAGAATCTCGCTACAAAAAAGACATAAATAAGTGCAGTTTTCCCTTCGGGCGATTTGTTGTTTGAAGCAAATTACACAAGCCTATCGTTGGAGGGAAATATAGGTGAATACACACACAAATTGGATACTAAGTGAGGCAAAGAGACAGGACAGTCCGAGCGTAAGCGCATTTCCTCTACCACAACTAGCTGAAATAGGTGAGCACACATACACATTTTACATTTACATTAGGATAACATTTGTAACGTGCTCTAAGGCGTGTGAATGAGTCTCTAAGGTGTAATAAATGAGTCTCTAAGGTGTAATAAATGAGTATCTAAGGTGTAATGAATGAGTCTCTAAGGTGTAATGAATGAGTCTCTAAGGTGTAATGAATGAGTCTCTAAGGTGTAATGAATGAGTCTCTAAGGTGTAATGAATGAGTCTCTAAGGTGTAATGAATGAGTCTCTAAGTTGTAATGAATGAGTATCTAAGGTGTAATGAATGAGTCTCTAAGGCGTAGTGAATGAGTCTCTAAGGTGTAATAAATGAGTCTCTAAGGCGTAGTGAATGAGTATCTAAGGCGTAATGAATGAGTCTCTAAGGCGTAGTGAATGAGTCTCTAAGGTGTAATGAATGAGTCTCTAAGGCGTAATGAATGAGTCTCTAAGTTGTAATGAATGAGTCTCCAAGGTGTAATGAATGAGTATCTAAGGCGTAGTGAATGAGTCTCTAAGGTGTAGTGAATGAGTCTCTAAGGCGTAATAAATGAGTCTCTAAGGCGTAGTGAATGAGTCTCTAAGGTGTAATGAATGAGTCTCTAAGGTGTAATGAATGAGTCTCTAAGGTGTAATAAATGAGTCTCTAAGGTGTAATAAATGAGTCTCTAAGTTGTAGTGAATGAGTATCTAAGGCGTAGTGAATGAGTCTCTAAGGTGTAATGAATGAGTCTCTAAGGCGCTCACGACGTAATGAATATATAAAACAAACATTAAGTCATTATTAAACATTGTAGATATAAACGGTTTAGATTATATAAATATAAACTCATAGAATGAACAAGGTGAATAGCAGATATGTATGAGCAATATCATTGAACACAGTAGTGCTCAGAAAAAAAACATTACAAATTTTGTCATGAGCATGCTTCTATTGTTTACATACACACGCACACATGCACGCATACACACGCGTGCTACGTTCAAGTGAACAGCAATCGAGGATTTGCGTTGTGATACACTTGTCCTTCAATACGCTCAACATATTTGTGAAATAGCTCAATAATACTCACAATATGCGTATTTCCCTCTACAACATCCTTCCGTCTTACAAGCTCGATGTGTAAGTAAGTTTATTGGTCACTAATACAAGCAGTTCAGTCAACAGTACGTGTACACGAGTACGTATACACGACATAAAAGCACATGTGACAATAGTCCGACAAGCTCAAACTTCTTTTCCCACTGATACTTAAACACTAAGCAAGACTACTACTATTTGCTAGCTAGCGCCACAGTCATTCTGGTATTTATATACCGTAAATGCTCTTTTTATCCGACATGCCGGATTATTTTTCGACACCATGCGTATGGTGCCGGATTATCAGAGCCTGCCGGATTATTAGAGCCTGTCGGATTATTTTTGGTCACTCCGCACGGTAGGATTGCGCAAAAACTGCAACAACAAGAAATAGTGCAGTGATAACAGGGACGAGAGAAGACGCGTATCTCCACAGTGTATTGTTATGTGTAGTAATCGCCCATTGCTAAATAAACTGTTGCTGAACTATAACTGAATCGTGGTTGCAGTTTCAATAAGCCTTTTCAGGAAGTGCCGGATTATTAGAGCCTGTCGGATTATTTTTCAACCCATACCTGAGGGTGCCGGATTATTAGAGCCTGCCAGATTATTAGAGCCTGTCGGATTAATAGAACATTTACGGTAGTCGACAAAAATCAAATATAGAGCACACGCAGGATGAATACATGCATACACGCAGATTTGTATGCACACTCGCACGCATGTAGATTCATACGGACACATTTACAGAGTTGCATATAAACACACAATCACATATACATGCACATAGAAAAGCATAACGTGTGTGTGTGTGTGTGTGTGTGTGTGTGTGTCACCTGGCCATAGTCGAGATCCATGGGATAGAAGCGGCTGGGCAGTTTTTTAAAGTGTTCGCGTCGCCACCACTGGTTGCCCGTCTTCTCCTCGTAGAGCGCAGTGAACTTCATCTCGCCGTCGATCACAGTGTCCATGTCGAGCAGTTGCTGGCCACCGACGCTCGTGCCGAGGCGGCCCCACGCGCGGAACAGCCAGCACCCGCCACAACCCCCGCCTCCACGCTTCACCAGCAACTGCAGCCGATAGTAGGAGTTGAGACCTGTTCACAGTGGCCATGCAATAAACATTGACACGTGGTGTAGTGATTTGTGATTGCCGGTGAAAACTCACCGTTTGATGAAATATCCAACAGAGGATTAAAAATAAATTGATACTGTAAGATCACATCGCATTGATGCTCGTGAATTTTCACTATGTATTGCTTGATATATTTACAGAAGAAAAACGACTGAGCGCCAGCGTTCAAGTTAAGCAAATTCGCGATGCCAGAGCCACCTGGCGGGCAAATCAAGAACTAGGTGTCAGTGTCATCACATACGCACCGCTGCCTGCATCCACCATGCACAACACGGCGCTCATCGGCTGGCCGTGTTTGTCGCGGTGAACGTCGGCCACGTGCGCCATCTCGCTGTCAGGGTCGACCTCGGCACCGTCGACCGACAACACCTTGCGATGTCCGCCGCTCATCGACGCCAGCCGCTTGTCGGAGCGGCCGCCACGACGCGACGAGCCAGACGCGACGCTGGACTGGCGCCGCTCGTCCAGCATCTGCTGTTCTGTCGTGCCCAGACGCTCGGCTAACTGCGCGGCACAATGTTGCGTCCACATATTACATGATGACAATGAATAGATTGTCCTGATGGAGATTATGTATTGGCCAAGACATGGTGTGTTGTCTGCGTGTGTTTTCTTCACAAAAACGTTCCAGGCAATGACTCCTCTAGAAAACAAATCCCAAGCCAAGGTGACTGTATGATTATACCGTACCATGTGACCAATAAGAGAATAAATAGAACATTTCGTTCGCGAGAGATACACATGCTACCAGTAATGCTGCAAACACAGTGAACAAATGAATTGAGGAATAAGATAAAGCACAAATCACGTGCTTCGAAATAGACAGGTGCTCATGTCGACTCCGTATCTGTACTGGCCCCAAAGCTCAGCGGGACCAGCTCATCAGAAAGTCGCGCCTGAAAGACGCACGTGACAGTGCACGTGACGGCAACACTGTGGGACTGTCAGTGACCGGCAGTGTGACAAACCAACACGCCGGCGTATCAAACAGTCCTGCACATGACACACGCTACACTTATGCGCATATACTCATACACAACACCAACACACACACATACATATACACACACATACACGATACAGTGTTGTAGAAAACTTGCCGTATTAATATAAAAAGATGTATTTAATACAAAAATTAACGAACAACCAAACACTTCACTCAATCTACCACATACCACACACTTGCTCCTGCTTGTTTAATCGATAACGCCAAAACAGTATAAATTACACGACATATAAATCAACAACTCCCGTGCTAACATCACAACGGCACCTCTTGATAATTACAACAACACTCCCCCCAGATAACAACTGTTATCTCATTCGCATGTGTATCGTAACGGAGGCCTCCTTGTGCGTTCCGATCTCCTTAGCACCTGCGGATATCCGTGGTCTTCTGTTGGATTTTCGTCTGCATCATGACCCAGTCTAATCATCAATTCTTCGTCAGTCACTTCAGCACCTGTGTCAATTGTGCACTCTTCACTCTCTGTTCTCGGTCAGAGATCGCGAACATGTCGTGGTACACCATCAATTGCGACTGAGTTGTTTGAAATCAATTGCGTCACCATCCCTTTTTCATATCGTTCATTACATCTTACTCCCGGAGATCTCACCCACACTGCGTCCCCAACTCTGTATCGACATTCACTCACTTCTGTATCACTGGAATCATCTAACAAATCAACGTCCTTGACTCTAACTTCATAGTTGAACAGAACACCTGCCGGACACATAGTAGAATTTTCGCCATCCACCGGAGCCACGTTGTATCTGTACACCGCTTCAGTGGTTGTGCAGTTCTTCTTGGCGGCAATGGATTTGATTGTGCGATGATAACGCTCACTGATACCATGACCCGATGGCCGAGATGCACACCGAAATCTCAAACGCACTTGCCATTAGTCAGCGAATTGAGTGATATCCCGACTTTTAAAAACAGTGTCGTTATCCAATAATAATTCCTCCGGGGCACCACGCTCATAAAATACACTCTCCATTTGTTGCACAACATAGTACGCATTATGAAGTCTCAGCTTGCGCCAGATTGCGTAAAGAGAGGGACCGTGATCAACCAGGGTCAGAAAATGTTCTCCCTTGACATGAGTAATGTCCACCTCAACTCGCTGCCACGTCTTGCTCACTTGCAGTTTTCCTTGTTTCCATTTGACCGGGGCAGGATCAATAGATTTACACACCTGGCATTGCGACACAACTTGTGAAACCTGTCGCTTAGTAACAGGAAGTTTGGCTCTCTTAGCAAAATACCATGCTCGTTTCACTCCGGGATGACCAGTAGCATTGTGTAACTCTTTTATTTCTATAATTGCATTGTTTCCCTGATCTTGAGTACATGCAGCTGAGACAGGTAGTAGCCGGCCTTCATCTCTCAAAACTGAGTCTTCATTACGATCGCGTTGTAGCCACACCTGTGGAACTCTCGTCAATGGATCAGCGCGATTGAACGCTGAGCTCACGTGGTGCACATCCACTGATAGCGCGTACTCTTGAACTATGGTCATGAAAGTGGATAGACGTCTTCTGATCAGCAGCTCGCTTGCCGCCTTGGTCCTCAGTCTAGATTTTCGTGAGAGCGCATCACTGAGCCAATGGAAAACTGACTTCTAATCGGTCATGCCATCTAGCTTCGTGTTGGCTCGCAGCACGTGACGTACATTCTCAGGTAATCCGCTGATAAATGCACATTTCAGTGGTAGGTCTCCATAAATGTCACATCTAGCGGCCAACTTCTCCAATTCAGCCAAGAAAACATCTGCTGATTCCCCTTCGATGAGACGACGGCTTATTAGCTTGTCATACGAGACATACGGGTCAGTACCGAAAGCCTGGATCAACGCTTGACTGACTTTCTCAATGTCCATTTGATCACTGTCTGAAAGACTGTCCACAACTGAATATGAGTCTCCAGACCGCCTCATTTGCACCGCTGTTGCAACATCGGAAACTCTCCTGAGGCGGCACATCTTCTTCACCTTGCCAAGCCACTCAGTAATATCTTGGCTCCCGTCAAACTCCGGAATCAGTCCCAAGTCGAAATCTCTTTCAATAACTGATTTGTCCTCTGCCATGATGTCAAAGGCCGAAATAGCTTGTTGTAGAAAACTTGCCGTATTAATATAAAAAGATGTATTTAATACAAAAATTAACGAACAACCAAATACTTCACTCAATCTACCACATACCACACACTTGCTCCTGCTTGTTTAATCGATAACGCCAAAACAGTTAAAATTACACGACATATAAATCAACAACTCCCGTGCAAAACATCACAACGGCACCTCTAAGAGAACTGTACCATGTGACCAATAAGAGAATAAATAGAACATTACGTTCGCGAGAGATATACATGCTACCAGTAATGCTGCAAACACAGTGAACAAATGAATTGAGGAATAAGATAAAGCACAAATCACGTGCTTCGAAATAGACAGGTGCTCATGTCGACTTCGTATCTGTACTGGCCCCAAAGCTCAGCGGGACCAGCTCATCAGAAAGTCGCGCCTGAAAGACGCACGTGACAGTGCACGTGACGGCAACACTGTGGGACTGTCAGTGACCGGCAGTGTGACAAACCAACACGCCGGCGTATGAAACAGTCCTGCACATGACACACGCTACACTTATGCGCATATACTCATACACAACACCAACACACACACATACACGATACAGTGTTGTAGAAACTTGCCGTATTAATATAAAAAGATGTATTTAGTGCAAAAATTAACGAACAACCAAACACTTCACTCAATCTACCACATTCCACACAATTCCTCCTGCTTGTTAAATCGATAACGAACAAAACAGTATAAATTACACGACATATAAATCAACAACTCCCGTGCTAACATCACAACGGCACCTCTTGATAATTACAACAACACTCCCCCAGATAACAACTGTTATCTCATTCGCATGTGTATCGTAACAGAGGCCTCCTTGTGCGTTCCGATCTCCTTAGCACCTGCGGATATCCGTGGTCTTCTGTTGGATTTTCGTCTGCATCATGACCCAGTCTAATCATCAATTCTTCGTCAGTCACTTCAGCACCTGTGTCAATTGTGCACTCTTCACTCTCTGCTCTCGGTCGGAGATCGCGAACATGTCGTGGTACACCATCAATTGCGACTGAGTTGTTTGAAATCAATTGCGTCACCATCCCTTTTTCATATCGTTCATTACATCTTACTCCCGGAGGTCTCACCCACACTGCGTCACCAACTCTGTATCGACATTCACTCACTTCTGTATCACTGGAATCATCTAACAAATCAACGTCCTTGACTCTAACTTCATAGTTGAACAGAACACCTGCCGGACACATAGTAGAATTTTCGCCATCCACCGGAGCCACGTTGTATCTGTACACCGCCTCGGTGATTGTGCAGTTTTTCTTGGCGGCAATGGATTTAATTGTGCGATGATAACGCTCACTGATACCATGACCTGATGGCCGAGATGCACACCGAAATCTCAAGCGCACTTGCCATTAGTCAGCGAATTGAGTAATATCCCAACTTTTAAAAACAGTGTCGTTATCCAATAATAATTCCTCCGGGGCTCCACGCTCATAAAATACACTCTCCATTTGTTGCACAACATAGTACGCATTCTGAAGTCTCAGCTTGCGCCAGATTGCGTAGCGCGAGGGACCGTGATCAACCAGGGTCAGAAAATGTTCTCCCTTGACATGAGTAATGTCCACCTCAACTCGCTAACACGTCTTGCTCACTTGCAGTTTTCCTTCTTTCCATTTGACCGGGGCAGGATCAATAGATTTACACACCTGGCATTGCGACACAACTTCTGAAACCTGTCGCTTAGTAACAGGAAGTTTGGCTCTCTTAGCAAAATACCATGTGCGTTTCACTCCGGGATGACCAGTAGCATTGTGTAACTTTTATATTTCTATAATTGCATTGTTTCCCTTATCTTGAGTGCATGCAGCTGAGACAGGTAGTAGCCGGCCTTCATCTCTCAAAACTGAGTCTTCATTACGATCGCGTTGTAGCCACACCTGTGGAACTCTCGTCAATGGATCAGTGCGATTGAACGCTGAGCTCACGTGGTGCACATCCACTGATAGCGCGTACTCTTGAACTATGGTCATGAAGGTGGAAAGACGTCTTCTGATCAGCAACTCGCTTGCCGCCTTAGTCCTCAGTCTAGATTTTCGTGAGAGCGCATCACTGAGCCAATTGAAAACTGACTTCTAATCGGTCATCAGATGAACACATTTCATATTCCACGCAACTGCTAAGTTCACTCCTTTTAGAACCACATCTAGCTCATCTATATTGATATGCGAATCGCGGTTCTTACGCAACCAATAAGAATCTTCCACGATGTCATTTTTCACTTGGAGAGCTACACCCAACAAAATCGAGCTAGCATCCACCCACAGAGTACATTCATCACCCTGCACTCCCCATTTCCCCTTCGAAGGGTCATACTTTTTCCACTTTTGAGACAAATCTTCCATCAACAAACGTAAGCCACCGTCGTTGACTTCATCATCCAATTTTTTTTATTTGTCAGTGACTCGGCGTTTTATATATGAAGATGCAGGTCGAAGAAACCCACACACAGGTAAGTGACCGGTAATCTGTCCACACAAAGAAAACACATTTATTCTGGTAAACTTGTCTGATATTTTGGGAATTTCTTTTAGTCTCATCCAAGCCAAACATTTGTTTTTCCCCCGACATGCACTCCTAATACTTTTGTACCGTTGTTAAGGCGAACAGGTGGCTTGCACACGAGTCCATGCTGCTTCAAATGGTCTACCACCACCTCTGATGAAACAATACCCTCATCAACCAGGATATCATCAATATATGGGGACGTACCCCAGGAAATATCATCTCTCTGTTGCAGCACCACCGATAATACACTCTTCATAACCATTGGCGCGATTGACAAACCAAATCCTAGTCTCGTGAGGCAATAACTTACTCCGCGATACTCAACGGTCTGGAAACTCCATAATGATTTGTCTACTCTCAACTGAAGATACGCATCCTTCAAATCCACCAATGACACCTAATCTCCTCTACGACGCAATTCTCTAATCTTGTCGGAACATGCATCATCTTCAGCTGTATGCGCATCCAGATATTCGTTCAATTTTCTGAAATCCATCACGGGACGTAGTTTTTCCCCGCTTCGCTGTATCACCACCATCATGGGTATAAGTCCTTTGGCAGGACCAAAGGCAGCTTCGTCGTATGGTATCAAGCAAACAATGTGTAATAAACGCACAGCCGCTCAACTCGCACAGCACAGTATCTCCTCCAACCGTCAAACCACAAACACGACTCCTCGCTCACACCGTGACACACAAACACACACGCACACACACAAAGCCTCACCCGCCGCAGCAACCAATCAGCAGCGAGCCGGTCACTCGCCGCCGCCGCGGGCATGAACAATTCACGGCGTGTCAGTCATACTAGTACATACATACATACATACAAACATAGTACACAACAGGAGAACAAACGCGAATCACACACACACACACACACACACACACACACTAACACTCCATGCACATAACACTACATGCACACCTGGCTTCAAGAGCCAACTAAACGTATAAATCTACAAGATGCGGTAAAGTGGAAACGCCATTGTATGACGAATGACAATAACAATGACGAATGCGTATCGACTGAACACGCACTCAAACATGCATACTCACACGCACTCACACAATAGCATGAACATCAATATTGAAATAATTGTCGCGGCGCAGGATTGGCCCGTAATAAACGCACAGCAGAGCGACTAGGCAAGTCATTCGGTTGTTCACTCATCTGCACCGGTTCAACAACTCTTTCAGGCTGAACTGCAGCAGGCGGAACTGTCACGAGAGCCGGACGACGTTCTTCTTCCTCCTGCTGCTGCTGCTGCACACCAGGCGGCACACTGACAGCCACGCGTCGATTGCACGGCCTCAGACTTCTCACGTGACGAGGCACTCCGTCGACTTCGACGCTGAGCTGAGAGGTCACACCAGTCACAGTGCCGATGTGTGACCTGGTGTGACAACTTGCACCTCGCTGCCGAACCCACACAACATCTCCAAGTTTGAACTTACAGCGCACAGAAGCGTTGTTAACTTGAGCGTTGCCAGAATGTGGCGGCGTCGGGATTGGCCGCGACCGCACGCGATATTTATATATCTGCATGGCAGGCGCGGAACTGTCTGTGCGGCTGTCCTTTGGAGTCATGTTGTACCAATGTACAGCTTCCGATACAGAGCAGTTCGACCTAGCAGCGATTGTTTTGATGGTGCGATGGCTGCGCTCAGCGATGGCATTTCCAGTGGGCTCATATGCGCACCGAAAAATCAAATTGACACCCCATTTTTCGAGCATGCTTCTGAAAGCAGCGCTGCGAAACACAGTTGCGTTATCGGCCAGAACTTCCGCTGGTGGACCGCGCTCATAAAAAATGTTCTCCAATTGCATGATGACATTCACACTGTCTTGCTGTCTCAGGTGACGCCACAGTGAGAATCGCGACGGGCCACAGTCGATCACAGTGAGGTAATGGTGAAGCCCTGCGTGCGTCACGTCGATGGCCAGACGATGCCTGCTGCCCACCGCACAGGAGCAGGATCAACTGACTGGCATGCATCACAATTTCTCACCACCGTTTGGGCCATCCTTCTGCTCACACACGGGTCTTTCTTCTTCGAGAAATACAGTGTTCGCCTCACACCAGGGTGACCAGAGGCCTCATGCACGGCTCGCACGACAGCGAGAGGATCATGCGGTGAAGTACACGGTGCTGTCGCTGCTGCTGCCACTGACACGGCTGCATTAGGCTGCTTTCTCAGCCAGGCGGTGGGCACACGAGTCAGCTGGTCCGCCAGATTGCAACTTGAGCTGACGAATGCGACGTTAACGTCCAACTGGTACTCTGCCACCAGAGACGTGAGAACAGACAACCTCCTGCGAATAAGCATTTCACTGGCGGCTTTTGTTTGAAGCCTCGATTGCCCACTCAATGCGTTGCTTATCCAGTGGAAGACTGTGCGGGAATCAGTAACTAGACGGAATTTTTTCAGCTTCCAAATAAGCGCCAGGTTCACACCTTTGACAGCAGCATCGAGTTCCGCCATATTAATATGAGCCGCATCCTCAGTGCGCAACCAGCATCCGTCTTCAATCACTGACCCGCCGATCTCCAATACCGCACCCATGGCCAATGAACTAGCATCGGTCCAAACAGTGGCGTCTCCATCAACTACATCCCAGCGTCCAGTTGCAGGATCAGCATCTTTCACACGGGCCAATATTTCCTCCAGCATTTTGCGGACTTCTCCACCGTCACGCAGCTTGTCATCCCAGCTTGCAGTTGCAGCATTTGCTCGACGCTTGATGTATGCTGCCGCCACACGCAGCCAGCCACACACTGGCATGTGCCCTGTCAGTTTGCCACAAACTGAAAACACGTTCCGCCGTGTGAGAACATCCGGTATGTCACCAACACAGTTGTCACGGCGCCAACGCAGATGACGACCATGGCTGTCCACTCTGACACCAAGGACACGAGCGCCGTCTCGCAGTCGCTCGGGAGCTTTGCACACGAGGCCGTATTTTTCCAGGTGTGCAACCACCTTGTCCACACCAACGACATTCGCGTTCACAAGCACATCGTCGATGTAGGAAGACGTACCCTGAAACACAGTCGGGTCCTGTTTCAACACAGTCTCCAGTACGGCTTGCATCACCAATGGGGCGACATTGAGACCGAATCCGAGTCTAGTGAGACAAAAACGGCGGCCCTCGAAATTGACGGTTTGAAAAGGCCACAAGTCGGAGCTCACGGCGATTTGCAAGTAAGCCTTCCTCAAATCGATCAACACCGCACTGCCTCCAACACGTCTCCACAGGCGAATTTTGTCGGCACAAACGTCACTGTTGGCAGTGAATGGATTTATGAAGTCATTGAGCTCTCTGAAGTCAAGGACTGGCCTGGTTTTGTGCTTATTATTTTGAACGACAGCCATTAGGGGAATTAACGCTTTCGCAGGTCCGTGCTCTCGTTCATCATATCGTTGCAGCCAGCCACGCTTGATCCAGTCCAATACTTCTCTACGGTATTCCATTCGAACACTGGGCTTCATGGCGTATTCACGAACTTTGTTTTTTAGAGCACCTGGTGGCCGTCCGTCTGCCCATTTCCACGCAGCTGTCCACTGTTTCTTGTCAGCACTGAACTTTGCTGTAAAGTCTTGTCGTTCAATGACAAGGTCGGTCAGTTTACCCGGCATTCCACCAGAAGCATCAGCCGCTCCAGCCGTGTACTGAGTTCTTGCTGTAGCGTCACAATGCACACCAAGTCTCACATTACCCTCGCCACTGATGCACACACCACCGTAGGACGATATACCATTCATACCCAACACAAATTCAAAATTCAACGGTTTGAAGCTGACAACCATGGCTTCAACAAATTTTGGTGAATGAGCAGCACTTTGTAAGCATACCATTGTCCTGCCAAGACTCCTATGCTTGGTGCCGTCTACAGTTACAATAGTGCAAACATATGGTTCCCATGAACCACAACACGACTGATGAATTATGCACTTGGAACAGCCTGAGTCGACGAGTACAGATTTCTCACAATCATTTACTCGCATGAGTGTCGTGGGTAAGGCGTCATTGGCAAACGAGAAGACGCCGACGCTCACGCGTCTTCTCGCTGTCCGTTTCCCGAACATTGTGCAGCAAAATGTCCTTTAACGCCACATTTAAAGCAGTAAACATTTCTCGGCTTATGACGGCTATTATAACGCGTATTTGACTTGTGGCTTTTCTCACTCAACTGATTGCACGTTTGTGCGCATTTGAATGACTGTTCTTTGGTGGCATTGACACAGGAACAACTGCCACAATGGCGGTCACTCGTCGCTGAGGTGGAACAAGACATACCTGCAATGGCGGCCTCTTCGTCAGCCAATATTCCGCGAGCGCTCTCCACCAGCTGAGACACGGTCATTTCTGATATTCGAGCGTTGGCACGGAGTGTTCGACGCACGTAGTCGGGCAGACCGTGGACGAAAGCGCTGTTTATCGCTGCTTCCTGCAGTCCACCAGCGAGCTGAGCGAGTCGTTTTATATCCGCAAGATACGCGTCAACCGGTTCTCTAGACTGTAGCCGACGCGTCACCAGCTGATCATAAGCAGAAAAAGAATCGACCTCGAACGCCTTCACCAACGCTCGCTGAACTTGATCCACATCAAGTTTGCTTTGATCCGAAAGCTGGTCATACACTCGGTATGCATTTCCTGTGAGTCGAAGTGGGATGACGGCAGCAACAAACGAAACGTTGTACAATCTGCATATCCAATGCAACTTGCTGAACCATTCAGACACGGAGCAATCATCATTGCCTCTGAACTCCGGAATAAGTTTGATGTCAAACGCCATCGCACCAGGAGCAACACTCTCAGACTTGGACATTATGCCGAAATAGCTTGTAATAAACGCACAGCCGCTCAACTCGCACAGCACAGTATCTCCTCCAACCGTCAAACCACAAACACGACTCCTCGCTCACACCGTGACACACAAACACACACGCACACACACAAAGCCTCACCCGCCGCAGCAACCAATCAGCAGCGAGCCGGTCACTCGCCGCCGCCGCGGGCATGAACAATTCACGGCGTGTCAGTCATACTAGTACATACATACATACATACAAACTAACACTCCATGCACATAACACTACACAATGGCAATCCACCGCTCCATTTCATGGTCATATCTCACTTTGTCACCTGCCGGAATCCTGAACTGAGCAACTCTATTATATAACATTGCTGGTTCTTTTCCTCCTGCCCATTTCCAAGTGACAGTCTAAACCTTTTGTCTACTATTGAACATCACTCTGAAATCCTTTTCGTCAATGTCAAAATCGGGCGACTGGCTAAATGGCTTGATACCAGCACTACACATGTCTCGATGTTGATGGCTGAAACACACGTCCTGAGGTGAGAGTACTGTAACCCCTCCTAATAATGAAATGTCATTCATACCTAAAATAAAATCAACTCCAACTGGCTGATAGTCAACAGCGAGAGCGTTCATTTGTGCCGACCGACCATCGGACAGTTGAACACGCACTTGTCCAGTGCCTACACACGTCGCACGCTGACCGCTAACAGTGGTAAAACTAACTTGTTTTCTATTCCATCGAAGGCATGCTGAGTCGTGTACTATACAAGTAGAGCATCCCGTATCTATCAGCACAGTTCTACGGACTCCATCCACCAACATCTGCACGCATGGGAGCGCCTCATTCACTGTAGAGAAGAGACCGGCGCTGACGTCTCTCCTCCTTGCTCGTTTCCTGACTTTGGATGTCGCACACACCTCAAGGCAATACGCCCCTCTTCTCCGCAGCGGAAGCATACCACAGAGCGCTTATTTTTGCGACACGTTCTAGCAAAATGTCCTGATTCGCCGTGCTAGCGCTGTTATTTGTGGTGCTCTTTCCCACGGCACAAACACGAAATTTTGAGCCGACACACCTTCGCTCATCATCCAGAATTACTCGCGCGCGTTCCAACACACCCTCAAGAGACATCTAGCTTTTTGTTCGCTCGCAGCACGTGACGTACATTCTCAGGTAATCCGCTGATAAATGCGCACTTGAGTGGTAGGTCTCCATAAATGTCACATCTAGCGGCCAACTTCTCCAATTCAGCCAAGAAAACATCTGCTGATTCCCCTTCGATGAGACGACGGCTTATTAGCTTGTCATACGAGACATACGGGTCGGCACCGAAAGCCTGGATCAACGCTTGACTCACTTTCTCAATGTCCATTTTATCACTGTCTGAAAGTCTGTCTGACAACTGAATATGCGTCTCCAGACCGCCTCATTTGCACCACTGTTGCAACCTCGGAAACTCTCCTGAGGCGGCACATCTTCGCCTTGCCAAGCCACTCAGTTACATCTTGGCTCCCGTCAAACTCCGGAATCATTCGCAAGTCGAAATCTCTTTCAATAACTGGTTTGTCCTCTGCCATGATGTCAAAGGCCGAAATAGCTTGTTGTAGAAAACTTGCCGTATTAATATAAAAAGATGTATTTAATACAAAAATTAACGAACAACCAAACACTTCACTCAATCTACCACATACCACACAATTCCTCTTGCTTGTTAAATCGATAACGCCAAAACAGTTAAAATTACACGACATATAAATCAACAACTCCCGTGCAAAACATCACAACGGCACCTCTAAGAGAACTGTACCATGTGACCAATAAGAGAATAAATAGAACATTACGTTCGCGAGAGATATACATGCTACCAGTGATGCTGCAAACACAGTGAACAAATGAATTGAGGAATAAGATAAAGCACAAATCACGTGCTTCGAAATAGACAGGTGCTCATGTCGACTCCGTATCTGTACTGGCCCCAAAGCTCAGCGGGACCAGCTCATCAGAAAGTCGCGCCTGAAAGACGCACGTGACAGTGCACGTGACGGCAACACTGTGGGACTGTCAGTGACCGGCAGTGTGACAAACCAACACGCCGGCGTATCAAACAGTCCTGCACATTACACACGCTACACTTATGCGCATATACTCATACACAACACCAACACACACACACACATACATACACACACATACACGATACACACATACACACGCACAATACGAACACACACACGCACACAAAGAGACGAACACAAAACGCGCACACACATAGAACAGCTGGATCACAGCTTGTTTCATGTAGTTACAAATATGAGTACACCCACACACACCCACTCACCTTGGTATTGACGGTGATAAGCGAGTTAAGATCGATGGTGGAGAAAACGGTGCCCGCCTGCAGTTTGGCGGCAATTGTGTCTGAAATCACGTGCACATCATGCTTGCGTGCCGACGCCACCAGTGCGTGATCGGCATCAAATTCGTCTGTATTGGCACAGTGTATGTAGTCAGCGCCACTCCACAGAACTCACTCAAATTGCACACACACACACATACACAAAGGCGCCGTCCATTTTCATTCAATTCAAGTTTCTACCTTCCCTAGTATTCCAATAAATGCACATACCTTCGAGCTCTTATTTGAACGGAACCTTGGGGAAACAAATGAAAAATAGAACGGCACCGTCTAATTAAACGTCACTTTGATAAAATCTTCTCTTTTAGCAATAGCTATGACTGACTGATTCTTATCAGTGAATTTGTGATTTATCAGTAATCGCCTCGTATTTTGTTAAATAAATATGCATATGTTACCTGGTTCTTTTTTCAGTCATAGAATTTGCCGTATCTTCTCAAATTTCTGACCAGCTAGTCGAAAAATAGAGGGGCACCCTCTAATTCAGTGGTCGGGGAACAGGGGTAAATTACCCCAACTGGGGTAATTTACACATTTTTGGGGGTAATGAACGTGCTACGGATGTGGATGTGCTAAATGAGGGAAACTGATATGAAAGTTGGAGAAAAGAATACATCGTGGATCCAACGATCTTTAAAACTATGGAAACAGAGAAATACCAGTATTGAAACTGCTTCATCCGCCAGTGTGTATGTAGTGTGAGCACGCCTATGACGTTTGCACGTGCGCGATTCATGAGTGTACGCAAGCCCTGCGTGGCGTTAGCATCGTGTGAGTGTGTCTGTATGTTGGTGTGTGCGAGTGAACGTACATGGCTGCGGGCAGTGAAGCTCGTGCAACATGATCGTTGTATGAATGTGTGTATGTTTGTGTGCTTGATTGGCGATATGATCGTTTGTACAATTTCTGGCAGTTAGCCTCGTGTTGCGTCTTGGAGTGCATTGGAGTTCGGTCAACGTGTTCATTACTGTCGATCAGTATTGAAACTGTTGTTAACCCTCAGTGAGACCGCTTTTGCGTTGTTGTCCTGGCGTGTGTTGACTTTTCCTGACGTGAAACAACAGAATCCAGATATTATAGCCATCCATTGCATGATACATCGCCAAGCATTGGTTGTGAAGAATTTGGAACCAGAAGTGGCAGCTGTGCTAAATGATGTGGTTAAGATGGTCAATGTTGTAAAAGGGCATGCACTAAACACGAGGATGTTTCGTGATTTATGTGAGGATGGAAACGCTGAATATTCAACCCTTCTTTACCATACGGAAGTGAGGTGGCTTTCACGTGAAAATGTGCTGAATAGAGTGTGGGCTCTTAAAACAGAACTCGAAATGTTTTTGACTGATCAAAAACACACACTTGCAGAAAAGTTCAGAAAAAAAACCTGGCTAGCTCTTTTTGCATATTTAGCTGACATTTTTGGGCATGTAAATGAATTGAACAAGGAACTGCAAGGAAAGAAAGTAAATCTCCTGTTAGCAAAGGAAAAAATTTCAGCATTTGTATCAGTTTCAGTTTTTGTTTCAGTTTTTGGAAGACTGTCAAGACTGCAGTTTTAGTGACATAAAGGAGACAGTCACAAGGCACCTGACAAAACTTAGAAATAGGTTCTGTGATTATCTTCCAGAACTTGATTCACATGCTGTCAGCTGGGTTGTAAATCCCTTCAAAAGTGAGCTGTCTGATTTGCCTGAACAGCCTGAAGGATTGGCAGAAGAGATTATTGAACTTCGTTCCAGCAATGAAACAAAAATGGAATTTGAGAACAACGATGATCTCTCAAGTTTTTGGATGTCAAAAACTGCAAAGGCTTATAAAATTGCGCATATGGAAGCAACTAAAATGCTACTACCTTTCGCAACAACCTACCTTTGCGAACAAGGTTTTTCTACCCTGGTCAATTTAAAAAACAAATACAGAAACCGGTTGAATCCTGAAGACAGCATCCTAGTAGCAGTAACATCAAAAACCCCTGATATCGACTTTGTTGTATCCAAGATGAAACAGTATCATTTTTCCAAAGCCTGAGGTAGCTGATATGAGTATATTTAAAACCTCAATCTGGTGTCAAAATATTAATGTTTTCAATATTCTCTTAATTCTTTTGTGCTGTGGCGTACACATATTTCACTGACACACATGTTATTTTTATTAATTTCACTGTATAATGTTTTCTAATTGTTTAAATTTAATGCAGCGAATTTCACATATTGTATAGCTTTACACGACTTGCGATTGTTTTCAATGTCACAATGTACACGACCGGACGTATTTGTGCTTGCATGTGCGTGTGTATATGTGCGTGTTATTTTCTCTCGTGTTTTTGTCGTGTCATGTACAGTTTTCCGTTTATCAGTCGTGTACGCATGTCATCTTCATTGTTACCTGCCTATTAGTCGTGCTTGACTGTTGCGGGTACCGTATCATTTATTTATACACCTGCATTCGTGTTTTCCGCTGCGCGTATTTTTGTTTTTCCGCTGTGCGTATTGTACATTTTTATGTGTTTACCTGTATATAACGTGTGGTGTGTTGTGTGTAGTGTGTGCGTGCATGGTAATATATGCCATATTAGTGGATTAAATAAAAAAAATATTTTGTTATTGTATGAATTTAAAATACAGTCGACCCTCCAAATAACGGACCTCTAAATAGCGGAATCCTCCAAATAGCGGAATATTTCTTCGGTCCCGATTAAAAGCCTATCAAATACGTGTTAATTGCACCTCCAAATAGCGAAATTTCTACCTCCGAATAGCGGAAAACTCCAAATAACGGACTGCTTTATTGGTACCCACTCATATAGTACACCTCCAAATAGCGGAAACGGGGGTAATGTGCGTTGTGAATTAATAAAAAATGGTTAATTATTATAGAAAAATTCAAACTGACAATCAATAAAGGAAGTTTATGTGAAAAATGGACGATTCATAGTAAGAAAGGTTGATTAGCATTGTTACATCGCACACCTCCAAATAGCGGAAACCTCTAAATAGCGGAACTTTTTGTCGGTCCCTTCGATTCCGCTATTTGGAGGGCCGACTGTACATGGTTTTGCTTGTGTGCCATGTAACGCTAAGAGTGTTTTATTTCTGTTTATAAATGTGATTCCTACATTTGTCTTGTGTTTTGTTTCCATGCCAAAAACAGACTTTAATTTCCCTATGATAGATGAAATTCACCATTAAACTTTTTCCAATATACATTTTTTGTTTATTTATTACTATTCATGAATTATATAAGTAAACTGGTTTGTCCACCAGAGTACTTCCAAGCGTGGGGGTAAATTGATATTACTACAAACTCCATTGGGGTAACACCCAAAAAAGTTACCCGACCCCTGCTCTAATTGAACGATACCTTAAATTTAACGACATTACGGGGAAACGTTTGAAAAATAGAACGACATGCCGCTCAAAGGGAGGTTTTGCGGTGTTTTTGCAAGTCATGGACAATGCACATAACATTTCCTCTATAACTCCTTGTAAAATTGTGCTCATTCATGAAAGCACACAGGCGTCTGAGAAAACTACCGTCTGCTTGCTTCAAGTACGTCCTTTTCTCTATGTAAAACAGTCCTCAAATCATGAAAACGTCCACCAGGATGAAAAAGGCGTGCCGGTGTGTGTGTGCGTGTGTGTATGTATGTGTGTGTGCGTGTGTGAGTGTATGTAAGTGCGTGTAGGCGTGTGTGTGTGTATGTTAGTGTGTGTGAGTGTATGTATGTGCGTGTGTGTGTATGTATGTGTGTGAGTGTGTGTGTGTGTGTGTATGTATGTGCGTGTGTGTGTATGTATGTGTGTGTGTGTGTATGTTAGTGTGTGTGAGTGTATGTATGTGCGTGTGTGTGTATGTATGTGTGTGTGTGTGTGTGAGTGTATGTATGTGTGTATGTATGAGTGTATGTATGTGCGTGTGTGTGTATGTATGTGTGTGTGTGTGTGTGAGTGTATGTATGTGTGTATGTATGAGTGTATGTATGTGTGAGTGTGTAGACGTGTTCACAGATACCCTGGGTGCAGACGAGCGCAGCCACCTTGTCCGTCACTCGCTTGACAATTGTGGCGCCCATGCGTCGCAGTACAGTGCTAGTGTCGTCCGCCACGCCACCACTCAACACAAACTTGAGTCCTTGTAACGGAGTGGCGGACAACACTCGCTCTCTGACACCACATCAATCACAGAAACACACATACACAAACATGAAGCAAGACATCAGTAGAAAAAGAGATAGTTCTGGTAGAAAACGAGCATCCAAATGTCTCCATCTCAAAACTGATCCAACTGATTAGAAGAAATACAGATGAACATAGAATTGCATACACTCGTACAAAAGAAAAAGTCAAATTTGAATGAATACTTAACAAACTTAAAGCGTATACAATTAAAATCCCAATTGTATATAAATTAAACCGCATGAAATAGACAAAAATTTACGCGCAGACACAAGCGCTTTCAGAATCATTTACCTTTTTCCAGCCTCCTTCTGGGCCGTTCGCTCGCCCAAATCAGCGAGAATTCGATGGGAAATTTTACACTTGTAGGAATTTCTGCCGCCAAAAACCAACACAGTAAGATAAACAAACCAAAATAACTCATTGACTATTGAATATTCCATCAGCTAAATTAGCTAACAATCTTAATTGGTTGATATATGCATTTAATACAACAAATAAAACGATAATTTAGCGTAAATGGCATGTTATTTTAGCTCACATTACACTGACCAACAATTTAAAATAAACTCACAATTATAAACACTATCAATGAAACACACATGATACAATATGGCTTCATTAACGGCTATATTTGCCTCTCCATTAGTCGTCTGATTCATTGCTCCATTGTATCATAGAGACACAGTTAGAAAACAAGCCCAAAGATACACCACTACGTCCAGTGGCAACACTCACAGAAACGGATATTCAGTCTTGAGCGAGTCTGGCACGATGAACTTGCGTCGCTCAGGCTGCACCACCACGTTGGTGCATTTGGTCCACTCGGACAAATCGCCGCCACACTGATAACCCACGCCACTCCTGCACACAAACACAAACACACACACACAGGATTTTCTTTTAGAAAAGTATATCGGTGCCATCATGAAACATGTTCCAACACTAAAAGTTCGTACGAGGAAGAAAAATGCGTGGTATAATAGAAGGTGTGAAGAAGCACGAGATAGAAAACAAAAGGCGTGGAACAGGTTACGAAAGCGTAACACCGCTTGTCATTGGAAGCAATTTAAACAAGCGAGAAATGAATACTACATAAGATATGAAATGAATACTACATAATGAATAGAACATAAGAAGACAGGAGACAAGAAACATGAAAAGAACATCATTGACAGGTGTAAGGACGATCCAAAAATGTTCTACGGCTATGTCAACCGTAAGATGAAAAATTATGCTGGTATAGAGGAGATTCATTTTGATGGTGAGATATACACTGAACCCGAGCAGATGTGTGAAGTGCTAAATAAGAGTTTTCAGACGGTCTTCACAGATGAGAAAATGTTTCATGGCATTGCGAGTTCAGAACCATGTAAACCAATGGATCAATGGATTTGTCACCCGAAAATAAATATTGACCAGACTCGTTATTAAAGACAGAAGAAAATCAGTTGGCTCGGATAATGTGTCGGGATTTATCCTTGAAGAATGCAGAACTGAACTGATTGAGCCACTGTTTGATATTATACGGACTAGCTTAAAAACAGGTGAGCTGCCACTGCAATGGAAACAGTCAAAAATTGTGCCGATTTACAAGAAAGGAACAGAGAATGATCCGTCCAATTACAGACCAGTTTCTATGACAAGCATTTTGTGCAAATTATGTGAGGGCATTATAAAGGACCGATGAGTGCGCCACCTGGAAGAGGAGGAACTTGTGGTGCGCCACGCGTAACTGCGTCTCGCGCCACCTGGCGGTACCTGCCAGAAGCGCAGTGTCATGTGCAGCTATTTGTATGTTTGTGTGCCGTGTTGTGTTTGTTCGTCATTGTGCGTGTTTGACCTTGTGCGTATGTTTGTCTGTACTTGTCTTGCTCGTGTCTTGTTATATGCATGAATACAGTCGGTCCATAGAACTCGTCCTGTTTGAGTGTAACGCTCCGTGGCGAGCCAACCGCCACAAACTATTGTCAGATTCTCAACACGGATTCAGAGCTAGCAGATCATGTGTTTCGAGTTTGTTGTGCTTTTACAGCAGGACTGTTGATGCAATTCAAGAGCGAGACCAGTGGGCAGATTGTGTTTATCTCGATATGCGTAAAGCGTTCGATAAGGTGCCACATATGAGACTCTTATGGAAACTTGAAAATAATGGTGGAATAGAAGGAAATTATTGGACTGGATGAAACATTTTCTCGTAGGAAGAAAGATGAGCACTACAGTGAGAGGAGCGACGTCATCATAGAGAGATGTGAATAGCGGCGTGCCTCAGGGATCCTTTTTGGGACCCATATTGTTTCTGGTGTATATAAATGACATGGTGACAGACATCGAAAGCAACATACATCTCTTTGCTGACGACGCCAAAATAATGAGAGCCATATCAAGTGCTACAGACTGTGAAATATTACAAGGAGATCTGAAGAAGTTGCATCGATGGAGTTCTGAATGGCTGATGAGTTTTAATGACTCAAAATGTCCTGTAATGAAATTTGGAACTAGTCAAAAAAGGCCATTATTTGAGTATAAGCTGGGAGACTTGAAACTGAAGGAAATTGATCAAGAGAAAGATTTGGGAGATATAATACAAAATGATTTGTCTCCAGATGCTCATGTAAATTATATATACCGGAAAACATATGCAGCTATAATACGCATGAGATACGTCTTCAATCACAACGACCACGATATGATGAGAAATATAATAGTGACAATAATCGGACCAAGAATTTAGTATGCTGCCGTTGTATGGTGCCCACACGAAGTGCGACATATAAGAAACATTTAAAAATTACAGAGATTGGCGACCAAACTAGTAGCGGAGATTCGTGCGCTACCCTATGAGGAAAGGTTGGATGAGATGAATCTACCAACGTTGGAGAGAAGAAGAGAGAGGAGACTTAATTAACATCTACAGATTCATGACAGGAATACTGGATTAGAAAGAAATTGGACTAGTGCAGCAAAACCAACGAGGACGAGGCCATAACAAAAAATTGAGAAAAACGAGATGTAGAAAAGACATAAAGAAATATAGCTTTCCGTTCCGCTGTGTGAATGAATGGAACAGTTTACACAAGACGATTGTAGAAGCCAATAGTTTATCACTGTTTAAAGAAAAACTAGACAAATATTGTAAAAAAGACAGCACAGTCCGAGCATAGCTCATATCCTGTAACCCAACTAGCTGAGTACAACTAGGTGAGTACAACTAGGTGAGTACAACTAGCTGAGTACAACTAGCTGAGTACAACTAGGTGAGTACAACTAGCTGAGTACAACTAGGTGAGTACAACTAGGTGAGTACAACTAGGTGAGTACAACTAGCTGAGTACAACTAGGTGAGTACAACTAGGTGAGTACAACTAGGTGAGTACAACTAGGTGAGTACAACTAGGTGAGTACAACTAGGTGAGTACAACTAGGTGAGTACAACTAGGTGAGTACAACTAGGTGAGTACAACTAGGTGAGTACAACTAGGTGAGTACAACTAGGTGAGTACAACTAGGTGATTACAACTAGGTGAGTACAACTAGGTGAGTACAACTAGGTGAGTACACACATAACTGGAAAAACTGGCAGGACACTCCCAGCAAACATGTGATCACTCACTAACACAACTCTATCTATGCACGTAGTTGTGTGTGTATATATGTGTGTATGAGTTTATGTGTTTGTATGCATGTGTAAACGTGTATATATGAATATATATGTCAGTGTGTGTGTGTTGATGGTGGCACCTGAAATACAGTTGTCCATTGCCGCACATATCACATGAGGCCAGCGCCCCAAAACTCATGACGTCACACAACAGGTCCAGTCTCTGTTATCACCACAAACAACAACCACAATCAACAATTACCATGCCGTTCTAGTTGGTACATTTGGTCCACTCAGACCAGTACTCTCAAGATCACTCGCTTGTGCTTGAAATAATTGTTTCAAGCACAAGCGCAAGTGTACACACTCGTGTGGCAACACAGTGTTGCCAGGTGTTGGCAGACGTCACTGACCCGCTCCTCGCCGGTCGCCACATACTGCTCGTTCTCCTCGAGCAGCAGCTGCTGTTCAGCGCGAGACAACTGCTTGAGTCGGTCCCGGTAGCGAAACATGAGCTGGTTCTGCTTGCGTCGCGCATCAGTCTCATCTGCGCCACTTTTGCCTCCGTCTGTGCCGTTTTTGTCGCCGTTTTTCTCGGTTGATCGCGACTTTTTGGCATTGCTCGCGCCGTCCACACTATCCTCGGCCTTGCGCTTCCTAATCAAACAGCAATGAAACACAAACAATAAAACACACAAATAAACACACTGTATCACCACATGAACATAATTCCAAGCTGAACTCGTTCACACAGCAATACCCGGCTAAAAGCCAATGACAAGCGACTACCTGTACCCATTATCTTGCTAGTTAACTATCACGACATTGTTCTCAGCATACAATATCCATCAAACGAAAAAACCGCAACCATATCAAAGTCTGATCACAACACCAACACAACACATCAGTAACAACACAACACATCAGTAACAACAAAACACATCAGTAACAACACAACACATCAGTAACAACACAACACATCAGTAACAACACAACACATCAGTAAAAACAAAACACATCAGTAAAAACACACATATCAGTAACAACACAACACATCAGTAACAACACAACATATCAGTAACAACACAACACATCAGTAACAATACAACACATCAGTAACAACACAACACATCAGTAACAACACAACACATCAGTAACAACACAACACATCAGTAACAATACAACACATCAGTAACAACACAACACATCAGTAACAACACAACACATCAGTAACAACACAACACACCATTAACAACACAACACATCAGTAACAATACAACACATCAGTAACAATACAACACATCAGTAACAACACAACACATCAGTAACAACACAACACACCATTAACAACACAACACATCAGTAACAATACAACACATCAGTAACAACACAACACATCAGTAACAACACAACACATCAGTAACAACACATCACATCAGTAACAACACAACACATCAGTAACAATACAATACACCATTAACAATACAACACTTCAACAAGTCATTTCACTGACGGAGCATCCACTTTGGGCAGTTGTTTCTTCAACATCTGCTGGTCTTCCTTGCCGAGACTCTTGAAGCCGGGAAATGCGGTGGCCGCGTCCCAGAAACCAATATCGTGGCGGTTCTTGACAAAACACTCGACGTGATGCCAGCCCATGTAGGCGCCATAAGCTCTGGCACGCTCACTGTCGTACACTCGCTTGCCCAGACGCACCTCGCCCTGACCGAACACCACACGACGCCGCCAAGTGTCATTATCAAACATCTACCCCGTCCTGCAAGTCAACACCGAATAGTATACACCCCGCTATGAGCCAAACTACAATGGTGACTACGGGAACGCTCAGGTGGAGGTGGTATTGAAACAACAACCGAACGAACCGAGTTGCAAGACTATTAGGCAATTATACATACAACACGATCACTGGATTCACAAATATATCGCTCCAAAGTTAATCATCCGATGCAATTAGGAACTGGGCATGAAAACCAGAAAAAGCTGCAATCAAGTTTATGCATAATAAATGTAATTTAGTAACATTTTAAGGATATATTAATGGAAATAAAAAATATCCGCTTGATTTGACACAAACAGTCCTGTTTATCATTTTCATAAATCAGCGTGTGCAGTTGAATTGTCTCAGTTGATCATTCATAATAAACAGGATTGTACTTGAAATATCCGTCTCTCACACGCACGCACACACACAGACACACAAACACCAGCCGGCAATGCTGAACAGACTGGCTTACTTTGAGCACTTTCTGCTCGCAAACGCGACACTTGGCGCCGCCCGACTTGGAGTATTCGACCAGGTAGTCTTTGAGCGCGTCCTTACTAGCTGCCTTGCTGCCTTTCTTGCCAGCACCAGCGCCGCCTGCAACGCCACTGCACGCTGCAAACAGCAACGTTCAGTCAAACAGCAGATAATTCATCAGATAATCAAACAGCAATTACGATTTTCCCTGGAGAAAGGCCAACTTTCAACAAAAACGCAGTAGGAAAAACCTCTAAGATTGAAGACTGAAATAACATTGAAATAATAACGATACAATATATTAATTGAATAGCGACTAAAACCAGACACTAGCCCCGAGCAGCATACGGCATCCTCAATGCATGAGTGTCGTAGTATCGTATTAAAACAATAACCACATGTAACGCGAGAATGAGGTAGGTCTCATTGTCATCCGGCATGGTGTGTGCATATCGTTGTTTGTCCCGAGCTGCGACTAGACAAGCATGGACGCACCAGCATAGCCTCGGCCGTTTTCCGCAAATTATAAATGGCTGTTTTATGCATATATGTTCGTGTGTGTGTATGTGTGTGTGTGTGTGTGCATACGTGCATAAAATCCCTGTTTGGTGGGTGTAAATATATGCGCGCATTTCTATAGACAACCTGAGGATCACCAACGCACGTGTCACGCAGAAACAGACAATTTCAATGCAACGATTCTGCTGACGAAAACAATCCAAAAATGTGTCGTGCAGTGATAACTGCACGAGACTTATGAAGAAATGTAAAATTTCATTTGAATTTAGCAAATTTGGTTTGGCGCGAGCGATACACAAAGAGCGAAAAAACTCACAGGAAATTTTCGCGCGTATTTTCTCCTGATCATCAAATCTGAGAGCCTCGAAGTGCGCAATATCGGCCACAGAAGCCGGCTTTTGTTTTGTGAAGAAGCATGCATAATGGTACCACTTGGGCTGTTTGCCGTCGAAGAACGGAGACTGCACGTGAACGCAAAACACACATACATACAAGTGAGAGAACTGGTGGTGAGAACTGAGGCAAACAGTTTGCGAGAACACAATACAATCCTAGAATAAAAATAAACTTCACACAGCGAATGACAATCATTCACCATTCCTATATATTGTCAAATATCGAGTAAATATCATTTGAGACTTAGCTTAGCGTGTGCGTACTACAGAAATATCCTAGCAGACCCAACTGGAATTTCAAGTGAAACAGTGGAGAATTAAGCTCGCCAGCTAGATAGAAGCGAGATTTTCTCAACAGTACACTGACCGCCACCATGGTAGCCAGACGTAGCGACTCCTTGGCAATATTATCCTTGCAGCCTTTACACGAGGCTCGACCTGATTTCGCGTACTCGGCCCGATAAGGCAGGTCGTCGGTCGACTCCATGATAAAAACGCGTCGTCAGCTGAAAATTTGCGTTGACAACAAATGCATCGATTGAAGGAAAATCCATTATTTGAACATATCAATTAAATTACTCACTCCATTAACACACCTTACAGTTGAAAATACAGTATAATAACGGCTGATCTGTACAGAACGTGTGGATGTGTACTGCTTGAGAGTGTGAGTTAGAGCGTGTACGGTAGTGCAGTGCGATAGTGTGCGCGTGTTTCGCGTGTGTATTTCCTGGCTATTCTGTGCAGTGCGATCACTTGTTGTATGCTTGCTGTCTCCTCATGGATTTGATTGACGCTTGTGTGTGTGTGTGTGTGTGTGTGTGTGTGTGTGTGTGTGTGTGTGTGTGTGTGTGTGTGTGTGTGTGTGTGTGTGTGTGTGTGTGTGTGTGTGTGTGTGTGTGTGTGTGTGTGTGTGTGTGTGTGTGTGTGTGTGTGTGTGTGTATGAGTGTTTGCACACGTGTGCTGACAAAGCCACCGTGTGGTGGTGATCGGGTGTCGTGTGGAGATGTGACGCTGTGTGTAGGCAGCCACGTTGGAGTGTTCGAGCAGTCTCGTATTATTTACCTACACATAAAAATTGCAAACCAAAATAACCAAACTGTCATTTTGGTTGACAACACTACCTAGTACCTCGTCCTCCCCGTATTGCTCCTCCTTTCCTCCCCTTGTCTCTGTCAGTGAGTGTTAGAAGTCTCGGTGATATATTTGACTCTTCCCTTTCCTTCTCAACGAATATCCTTTGTACTGCTCGCACTTGTCGCTTGATTCTTCGCTCGCTTTATCCCATACGCCCCTGTTTTGACCAGCCTTTCAATCAAGCTTGTGCATTCTCTTATCTTCTCCAGACTCGACTACTGTAGCTCACTCCACTTCAGCTATGCTAATTATTCTTTAAAAATTCTTCTGTGCGTAATAAATCAGTCCTGTCGTTTTGTTTTGCATCCTAATGTCTAACTATCCTTTGATCCCGTGACTCATTACTTGACTCCTTTTGCCTCTCTCTGATGTGTGTGTCTGGGTGCGAATGCAGGTATGCTTGTGTTTACAGGTATGTATTAGTATAATTATGTGTATTGTATTGTGTTACTCATAGTAAATTTCATTCACTCATCATTGTTCATCATTCACTATTTAATGTGTTCATCTCATTGTGTTGATGTGTGTTCATTGTTACTTAAATTGTGTAATATTGAACTAGTTAAAAACAGTATATCTGAAGTAATCAACCAATTAACAGCGTAAAATGTAACCCTTGCCGCTATACTAGTCAATTAAAGATGAAATTTGAATTTATGCGACCACAGCCACCGAGTACAGCGCGCTTTTCTCAATGAACTACGCGTGTATGGTATAGATTGAATAGACTTAAATAGCGCTCCCCACCTATCCGGGGAAAACAATATCAAATTAATCGGAAAAACAACCGTTACGAATCACGATTGAAAATAAATAACACGAAAAGAAATATCAGAAACGATATGATAGAAGCGCAAGCACTAAACAACGCAGATTGACGCAGATTTAAACTGAACACCAAAGCACGTTCAATCTTCCGCCCAAAAAAAGACAAGTTTCAACAGCAGACGCGACACTAACAGACAAGTTCGGGCAGAATTTGTACCAAGTATTTATACAAGTATTTCAGTGTAATTTATATTTATTATATTTTACAATATTTCACTTTCTATTTCATTGAATAGCAAAAATTATATGCTAAGCTAAAAATTATAATTCAGCGGCTCAAGAATTAAATAATAATTTTAATTCTTCAACAGCGATGGGGAAAGCAGTACAGCACTCATATATTTGTATATCTAGCACGCCTTACCAGTAATATAAACTATGAACAGACACTATTTTTCATTATAATAGGCATACCCAGAGCCGCAGCAACACCCCGGCCTCGTTGCTTCGTTGTATCGTTGGGGCGCCTCGTTGCTTCACGTATGATATAAAAATGTATCATATTATGTATAGCCTTTACCTTTTTACTCAGATGTTTTCACCTCAGCTTGTATTATGTGATTATGTCTAATAAATAAATCCATTATTTGGTGCTATATTTATAATGAAGTCCCAAAAGTGTTGCCTTCGGGGGAGGGGGGGGGGGGCATAAGTCCTTGCAACGGCTCTGGACATACCATATCATAGTGAACATACACGTTTTTCTATATTTCACGTGAACAAAGGAATGCGACGAGTAGATTAACTGCATACAATGAGCGACATAAGATAAATTTTGAAAACCACCGGTTTCAAGTGAAATGTCAGCGAATTCACGTGATGTTTCGCAGGGCTGCCACTCGGTGTTCTGTGTTGCGAAAGAGCGCACGCACCAGAGCGTGTACTTGTTGAGCCGTGAACAATGACAACTGCTTGTCGTGCCAACGACTCACGATTCCCGCTAAATTACAATTGAGCAGCGTCTGCAGTTGCTCAAAGCGACGCCAACTGTTCTTATGGCGTAAGTAGTTGAGAACATGAGGATTCAGCATCTGGCATAGATTCTTTGTAAGCTGATCGAATACGGTGGAGAGGCGCGAACACTCACTGGTGGAAATATCGGTTTGCCGCAGTAATCGTCGACACATGCCATTCAGCACTACAGCGACAAGAATATTGACACAACAATGTAATAGTATAGGTGGCAGCACTGGCGGCAACCACACTGACTCGGCCGATAGCACCACCTGAACACAGCCGTCCAGCTTTTCTGACGTCACCAGCTGGCTACTGAATGAATCCAGCACTACAAACAGCTTATCTTTCAGCCCTTGCACGGCAACATTCAGACAATCATCGGCCAATCTACGCATATCGATATATTGAAACAGCCCGGGTGGGTAGAAGACCGTGTCACCGGACACACCGCTATCTGTATCACAGTCCGCTAACGTTCTGTAGACACTCTGGAAGTCCGATTTTGCGCTAGCCAGAGCAGTAGGGTGATACACCCAGTCAGATATATACGACTTGGAGTCGTCCTCGACAGCGTCATTGACTGGGAGCTGCGGACTAGACACCATACCTGAGTCGGCAGTGGTAGCTGCATCAGGCGGCGCTTCATGACAGCTACTAGGCCGGTGCCGTGTATCACACTCGCTGGCCAGGTGGAGTCTGAAGAGCGACGTGATGGTCTTGTGAGCGACGAAATGACAACTGTTATGCCACACTGCTGAGCGCCATATGGCCATTTCGTCCATCGACGAAAAGAGCTCCAATTGATCCTTCATTTCCGCCACTCGCGACTTCACATGACTCGCAAATATTTGTAGTGAATCTCTGACACATAACGATAAGCGTTGTCGCCACAAGGAGCGAAGGCAAGAGCCGATACAATGATCCATATAGGAAGCGTGTGGTTCAGTGCTGCTGATATCCTCTCTTTGTGTGCTGTTTTTCACTGCCGTTGAAGGAGTGACACTCGAGCTGGCATTACAAGAAGTGTCGCAGCAAGAGCATGGCACATCATTGACTAGCCCCATTGTCGACAGAACTAACTTTACCAGTTCAACAACAAATGACCACACAAGACACGGCGGAAAAAGAAATGGACTGGAACAGTTGAATTCGATACAGGACGCCGGTGAATCCATGTGACCGTCATTGTTATGACTGGTTTGACCGGCTTCTTCGTCCTCATCATCCACCCGCTCGTCATCTGTCTCATCGAACGATGAACTTTGCGAACAAGCAGAGCGTCTCTCTTCGTCCGAGTCCAAGTCAGTGTGTTGATCACCGATCTTCACAATTTCTGCATCCTCCTTAGAGCTGTGTTGCAGCGAGGTCTCGACTAGCTGTCGTACATCGCTCAGATGCCCAGCACACACACAATTCAACAAAATATCGTCAACAACATGGGCAGGTGGAGGAACCGGGCAGTCTTCAAGCGCAAACCGACAATCAGCAGAAACAAACAGGATATGCCTGAACCATTGAAGACAACTGGCTGGACAGCCCATGGCCCGCAACTCATCGGTAAACCTACCAGCCGCCGCCACTAATTCAATGACTTGATCACGATGACTAAAATGACTTATCGAAGTCACCAGTCGGTCTGCAAGTACGCAGTGAGAAAACGCCGAGTTGAGTCGGGTTGCCGCTGGATTATCGTCGCACGTTAACATAAGGGACATATAGTCTTGGTGTTGACAGCACACGACCTCATACAGAAACCGCACCGCATCCACCACACGTCGCATCATTTCTACCACAAGATCCACTGGTCTGTCGGAACGTTTAAAATCTTCACCCTGATATTTGCCACTATCGTCATTGGAATGTGAAGAAACGTGAGGAAGACACATGGAAACGCATTCAGCGGAGTTACCCTCGCCAACATCTAGGTGGCTTCGTTCAAAGTCTTTCCTTATATCCGACTCATCACCCGAATAAGCACTGCTTTTCGCATCAGCCCATAGGCGTGGCGAATGGCAGCACGAAGAGTTACGCAGTGTCAAACACACATGACTCTGCCCGATATGTTCCAACTGCAAATTGCACCCCTTGTGTGAGCTTTCCACAAATGGTCTCAATAGGCGATCGACCGCATGAGCGCCTAGCTGATTTAAACTTTCATCGAGTAATCCCAATGAAGACATTGCCGACAATAGCTCGTTCTGACTAGATGCCGAGGTCCGTTTGAACACCACTTGAGCACATTTGTACTCGCTTGCCACTGGCAACTGCGAATGCATCACTAACTGATCCACTTCCAGACTCGAATCTGCTACTTGTTCGGAAATCCAGACGGTCGACTGGTGGACGCCAGCAACACTGGACGGCGCGCCATCGTAATCACCACATGTTCGCCACAAAAACAGCCGACGCCACATCGACACCAGCCGTCGAGCGACGCCGTTGCGCAGCCGCTCGATTCTCTGTTGTAACTCGCACGCCATCCTCAACTGGTGATCAGTCTCTGAGCACAGCTCGTCCACAGTTGTCGATAGTCGCACCAAGTCTTCACACAGTGAGCCAAACGGCTGGCGCAGAAGCTGTGATTCAACTTCTTCGTCGTCGTCGTCATCATCGTGTTGGTGTTCATCGCTGCACAGACAGCTTTCCAGTCGTTGCAGCGTGCGCCAGTGAGCGGTGAGTCGTGAGATGAAGTGTAGTCGCCACCGACACTCGGCCGATTCGCCAGTCAGCTGGTTCAGTTCGGCCGTATAACGGACCAGCTCAGGACATAGCTGGTCAGTTATCTTAGTGTTGAGAGCGCTCGCATGGTCCGTGAAAGCGACGAGACGTTTGTGTAGCTCAAGTCCGGTATTCAAACTGTCCAGGAGATGCTCGCGCTCGCCCAAAGAATCGACCAGCGATACAATATCGCCGTGAGCCGAGACCGTCGAAGCTGCGGCGCTACACTCGTGCTCGGAAGGTTGAGTGGTCTCAGTACTCATTACAGCACAATACTGCAACATCACAAATCCAAAGAAATATAAACAATATATACAGGGTGTCCACAAAGTTTCTTTACCATTTGAAAAAAATAACACAAACAGTTATTAAAACAGAATCGGATGTTCAGACTCAACGAAACTACAAAACTAAATATGGAAGAGATCCACCGTCGCGTCCTTCCATTCGTGCCTGGCACAATAAATTAATGGATACAGGTAGAGTATTGTATAAAGAGAGGAGCGGGCGACCAAGAACATATGAGGAAAACATCACTCGTGTTTCACAAGCTTTTACTCGTTCTCCTAGCAAGTCCATCCGCACTGCTGCCAGAGTGTTGCAACTACCACGTGCAACAGTGCACAAGGTCCTCCAGAAGAGCTTACGGCTGTACGCTTACAAAGTGCAACTGTTACAGGCTCTTGAACCAAATGGCAAGCTAAGACGAAGAGTGTTTTCTCAAGAAACGGTCACCACGTTCGCCAGATATCACCCCTTTGGACTTTTTTATGGGGTTACATAAAAGATATCGTGTATCAAACAAAGGTACGGGATATTGCTGACTTGAAGCAAAATATCCGTAACGCTATTGCTACCATTGACGGACCTATGCTACAGCGAACATGGCAAGAAATAGAGTACCTACTTGATATCATTCAAACAACTAATGGTGCCCATATAGAGGTATAATAAATACAGTTAAAGAACTTTAATAAGCACTTAATAAAATAAAACAAATCTGGTGAAGATATCTCATAAACTGCTTTTGTAACAAATTTTTCAAATTGTAAAGAGACTTTGTGGACACCCTGTATGACCGAAGACAATCTAGGTTTAGAATCAGGTTAAGATCTGGAGTCCTGAGCTTCGGCGTGGTCTGAAAACTTAAATTTGCTCTTACTATAGCAGAATTATATAACTCTATCCAGTGCACTTACATATTGGATTCAGAAAATCAGGTTAGAGGTATTATAGTGATGAAATATGGAGTAATCGGTATACCTGACTGCATTCGGGTATACCGACCTTTATGACCACGCTTGTATAATTATAAAAATATAATTATACAGGTTACCCTTGTATAATTATATTTTTACCTGACCTTTATGCCACGCTTGGCACACAAATTGAACCTGAAAATGATTCTTATTAACGCTGAAATTATTATAGGAGCACATTGAATCATAATAAAAAATTGAAACATGAGAAATTGAATATAAAATTGAAACATGAGAAATCGAATATAAAATTGAAACATAACAAATCAAGGAAAAACTTCGAAATTTGTTATTACGTTAATAAAAACAAGCACGTAGTGCCGCGAGAAACATATCAAATTTTAATAGTATGACGATCCAACATTCTGATATAAAATGAGAATATTTTCCTGATGACGAAACGTGCAAATTTAAGTCATACCCAATTCAACAACGACACATGATACATGATACACAACGATACATGAGACATTTTTACAGGCAAATTTTGCACGGTTTGTTGAGCCAACAATCGCACGAACATTCGCCTCCGGAATATACTTTCATGGTTTGAATGAGTGGTTGATAATATTTAACCTTTTTAAAAATGTACGACATAATCATATAAGAAACTGCGATGTTGCTTTGTATTCAATGTTACAATGTTCATCAGCAAACTGTTTGAGTCATCGTCGTTTGAGTCATCTGTTTGAGCTGCTTCTTCATGCTCTTCTTCATCTTTTTCTATCGGTTTCCTTAACATAAGATCTTGTCGAAACAAATTCACCTACCTTAACCACCTTCTCTGCTTTCATGTCCTTTCAATTCTCTGCCTAGCCGAAACCTGGCTATTTGAGTCTGATATTCCATCTTTCATGGCTAACCTTCCTTCTAACTTTTCTTTTCTTCACAAATCTCGTTCTGATTCTAAATTCCCTGGTGGTGGAGTGGGCTGCATCTTTTCCAAATCTCTTCCAATATCTCTCTTATCTGATCCCATTCCTCCTCCTTCTTCTTTCGAATTTCTTCCACTCTGTATGTCATCAAGTCGCTCCTCTCATAAATTCTGTATTCTCGTTATCTACCGGCATAATCACCCCCGGTCTACTCCTCTTTTCTTCTCTGAATTCTCCTCGCTCCTTGACGCTATAGTTTTCTCTTTCTCCAGCCGTTTCATTATCCTTGGTGACTTTAACTTTTGGGTTGACTGTCCCTCTCGCTCCTCCTTCGCATCGACTTTCATTTCTATTCTTGATTCTCATGGTCTAATCTCCCCTGTTTCCTCTCCCACTCACACATCGGGTCATTCTCTTGATCTAGTCCTTTTCCCTTCTCCAGTTCTTTCTTCTGATGTACCGCCATCCGAAGTCATTGTTCTTCCTCCTGATCCTCTCTTCTCTGACCACAGTCTTATCCTTACGTCATTGCCGGCGTGTAAATCCTCTAATCCTCCACCAGCATTCACCCTTTTCAGAAATTTCAGGAATTGTAATCCTCTTACGTTTCACAATCTTCTATCTAACCATTTCCCTTTGCATGTTCTTCACTCACTCCCTCCGTCTTCAATTTATCCCTTCTTATACTCCACTTTGTCTGATATCAATAACCTCATTTTTCCTCTCTCGTTCCGCTCTCACCGTCCTTGTGTTTCTCCTTGGAGCTGTCCCTCTCTTACTTGTCTTAAGCGCCGTCTCCGTGCTTTGGAGCGTATCTGGCGACGCACTCGGCTCGCGGATGACTGGTCGGCCTTTTGCTCTGCTCGTTCTAACTATATTTCCTCCCTATCCTCTGCTAGGCAAGCTTACTACTCCTCACGCTTTCCTCTCTATCTCGCTCTCCCAAAGCCCTCTGGAATATACTCAACTCTCTCTGCGGTCTCCGTCCTCCCTCTGCTAGTTCTTCTCTCACTGCTGACGAACTCTCTTCCTACTTCGTGAACAAAATTGTATCTGCGCAATCTAAAATCCCTCTCGTGAATGTCCCTCTCTCTCGTACTACATCCCACTGCCAGCTCTCGTCTTTTTCTCAACTGGTCCTCTCCGACTTCCTTTCTCTCCTGTCCACATGTAAATTCGTTTCCTCTCCTGCTGATCCCATTAATTTCCGAGTTATTGTTCCATCCTTCAACTCCTTGATTCCTTACCTACTTCACTTAGTCAACTCCTCTTTCTTGCACGGTGATTTTCTTGCCGACAAGCACGCCCATGTACATCCTATCCTCAAAAAACCTTCTCTCGATCCTTCTTTATGTAGTAACTATCGTCCTATCTCCCTCCTCAGCTTTTCCTCCAAACTCCTCGAATCTGCAATTTTCTCTCAGTTATCCCCTTATGTCTGCAATGCTCTTGACTCTCACCAATCCGGTTTCCGCCCTGGTCATTCTACTGAATCCGTTCTCATTTCTGTCTCCCAAGGTATTCTTTCCTCCTTCTCTTATCGTCATTCTGTTCTTCTAGTTCTACTTGATATGAGCTCTGCCTTTGACTTGGTTGATCATTCTATTCTCATCGATGACCTCCTCCATCTCGGTGTCTCGCATTCCGCTCTCTCACTACTTCGTTCTTACTTGCATGGTCGCACTTTTTCTGTTAAGTTCAATTCCTCCGTTTCCACTGTGCTCCCTCTTAAGTCCGGTGTTCCTCAAGGCTCTATTCTTGGTCCTCTCCTTTTCAATGTCTACATGTCCTCTCTTTGTCCCATCCTTAGGCGCTACTCCATTCCTTTCCATATTTATGCAGACGATATCCAATTCTATCTCCCTTGCTCTCTCTCGCATCCTAATACCTTGTCTGACGTACTTTCTGCTATCTCGACCTGGACCTCCTCACGTCGCCTCCTCTTGAACACTTCTAAATCTGAATTTATCGCTCTTCATCCTCCTCGTATTGCTCCTCCTTTCCTCCCCTTGTCTCTTTCAGTGACTGTTAAAAATCTCGGTGTTATTTTTGACTCTTCCCTTTCCTTCTCAACCAATATCCTTTCTACAGCTCGCACTTGTCGCTTGATTCTTCGCTCGCTTTATCCCATCCGTCCCTGTCTCGATCAGCCCTCTGCAATCAAGCTTATTCATTCTCTTATCTTCTCCAGGCTCGACTACTGCAACTCACTCCACTTCAGCTGTCCTAATTATTCTTTAAAAATTCTTCAGCGCGTAATGAATCAGTCCTGTCGTTTTGTTTTGCATCCTATCTTCTGTCGCCATACTTCTCCTTTTCTGTTTCAATTCCGTTGGCTTCCTATTAAATCGCGCATTCACTTCAAAATCTGCTGCATAATATTCAAACTCTTACATGCTCCTAATCAACCTTTATATCTTTCTGATCTGCTCTATCCCTCTTCTAATCCCACTTCCCGTCATTCTGCTCCTCTATGCTGTCCTCGCGCCCTCAATGAATCTGCCTGGTCCTCTAAATCGTTCTCGTTCTACGGTCCTCGATTATATAACTCGCTCCCTTCTCATATCACCTCCTCGCTCACGTATCGATCTTTTACCTCTTCTCTACGTAAACATCTTGTCGAAATTTCCTTTGATCCCGTGACTCATTCCTTGACTCCTTTTGCCTCTCTCTGATATGTGTGTGAGCGGGAATGCATGTATGTTTGTGTTTATCTATGTTTTAGTCTAATTATGTTCATTGTACTCTGTTATTGTGTTCTTCAATCACTCTTCAATGTGTTTTTCTCATTGTGTAAATGTGTTCATTGTGTTATTTGAATCGTGTTATATTTATTCATTCATGTGTTCTTTTTATTGTTTCTGTAATAACTGTTTAGCTTTGTCCGCTTGTACATACTGTTTAGCTGCTGCGCGCCCGTGTATGACAGGCGCTATAACAAATACATTGAATTGAATTGAATTGAATCGTGTTTTTCAGAACAGTCGGTGTATAAAATCTTGTAAAGTGTATATTGTACGACTGTGGGGACTCAGAACATACCCAAGGGCTTCGAGTTCCCTGCCTTATGTGTATATACCGTGTTGATTTTTATCTTTGAGTTTTGTGGCAAAATAAATGAAATAAAATGAAATAAATGAAAACCTACAAGCATACACATCACATGCCACAACACAATTTGCGTCCAAACTGCGGTGTATACGTCCCAAGTGTGAAAAGATTCACAACAAATAATATATACATATATTGTTCCTTTTATTCTTGCAGCTTCTTATGAATGATAAAATTAAATGCATTTTGCCCCATCCAATATAATCTTAAATCTATATTTTAAATATGATTCTACACGTACATCTGGGATTACTTTTTCACTTTTTCAATTTTGGGTATGACTATTTCATTTATTCATAATTATTAATCCCTCCCAAAATTGCACACTGGATCCGCAACTGATCACAGCACACCTCTTTTCAGTACATTGTGATTTCAGCTGTGCAGGAAACGATTCCGACGATTCCGTTGCATAAGTATTGGAACCGGACCCGAAACCGGTTCTGGAAGCGGGTTGACACGGTCCTGAATATCCGAAATGGATCCACATGAATGATTCTCTCGACAGTGTGATACTTATATGATCATCATGATACTTTTCTTGAACATGATATGTATCAGAAATTCTCTCAGCCGTGACTATCAATGTTCACTATTCGTACGCAGCCCTCTGTTTCAGTGGCATGCGGATGCGGTGTTCTCGCACGACAGATCTCGTGCCAGTCTCCACTCCAAGCCGCCAACAATTTATATTTGTTGTGACGGGAGATGACCCCTGGTTCCACTCATAACAGGGAGTATTGTAGGGGTAGCATGGCAAACAGCATCAGTGAAGCGGCCCGTCCGCTGTGTCAGTGGCGGCACCAGCAATAATTAACTTGGAGCCAAAACCAGAGAAAAACTCAAACGTGAAGGATTAAAAAAAAGTTGTACATCAGCTTAGAAAAGCTCAATTATTTACAAGTGATGCAGCGTGACTCATCGTTGGAATAGCTACAGTCCTAGAACTCCACTCAAGACCGCCACTGCATCGCAAGGAAGTCGTTGGTGGAACTACGCACGTGCCCCGCGGTGCAGTTGGTGTGTGACAGTGGTGGTGCTAGCCGGGGACTGCTTATTCATGTACACTTCCTGCTCGACTAGTTGAGCTGAGCATAGTGCGGCGGTGCTCAGTCATAACGGGTGAGGGAATAGACACAACACGTGCTCACAAGTTTCTGATGCGATCTCTGGCGCATCGTACTCACCGTGGTGGTACATGCTAGAAATATTCACTTTAGTGTAAAAAGTGTATAAATAGTGTATTAAAAATGGCATCTATTATATTTGTAATGACATTTTCATGTACAATAATAATATAAACTTTAAATACATATTCACATATATAGATGTAGTTTAAATATATATTTTAAACTAGTTTGCCCATTTATCTGGACATTTTGTTAAATTGTACATTTACGTTGAAAATTTTATAAACAAATTAATTGTTTACATCAGTGGTTCTCGTCTTTTGTCTTGTCATGGCCCCGTTCAGCACAATGCGAGTCCTTGTGGCCCCCTAGAAACAGTTCATGACCCTGATAGAAGTGCTTGTGGTCTCATACACTCATGGATAGTCGCGTCGCCACTTCTCCAGAGTTCATGTACGTCGGTGAATATTTCCACTGACCACCAAAACAACGACACGACCTTGCGTACAGGTGGAGTGAGCATTCAGTCATCGGCGGAGCCCAAAATTGAAATTCACATACAATAAAGTAATGAAATAAACCTTTTCAACATTAATTGTTCGTGGCCCTGAGAAAATATGGTGGCCCCCATGTTTTAAATTTGGTCCCATGGCGCTTCAAAAAGAATCTCATGGCTATATGGTCGACGTTGAGAGACACTGGTATGCATTGTTCAAGTGTATACCGGTCACATGTATACCTTTTTTCTCTAATTCCTCAGATAAATCGAATAAATTAAGTTATTCCGGAAAATCAAATGTAAGACAGTCATTAGAAACGAAAATAAACGAGTTCTGGTTGATAAAAACACACATTTATCATTCTGTCCGACCTCCATTCCCTAACAGTGTGTAATTACTCACACAGGTGTGTGTACTGTGCGCATCTGAGACATTGTGTAGAGATTGCGCAATATAAATGTTTCAATAAATGAAATACAGGGCGACCCAAAATGTGTCTCTCACAAACACCTCGATAAATTCCACAATTGTTATTGCAATCAAACTGAACTTTGTACAAATATATTTCAGTCTATGCCTGACATATCATTTGATTTTCAGTGATAAATACTTATTTGTCTCTGTTTTACTGGTGTTCGATTATGTGCTCCAAATGTCCGCCTCTCCTCTGCAAGCACACTTGAATCGGACGTGCGAAATTGTCAATTACCCTCCCACACTCCTCTCTAGGGATTCTCCTCTAGGGATTTCTTCAGTGATGACTGTCTTCAATTCAGGGATATCTGGGGATTACCCTTATAAACATTAAGATTCCTTAAGATAACCCCACAGTTAAAAATCTGGGCGGTCAAGATCCGGCGAGTCCACTCTGGATCACACCTCTTACTGATGAGACGATCAGCAAAACGTTGTCGCAGCCATTCCAGTGACTCATTTGATTTGTGAGAAGTTGCACCATCTTGCTTGAACCACTGCTCCCCCTAAAAACTCATCTACTTCTACCCAAGGCTGTCCAAAACTTCTAAATCATCCCTAGATAACGCTCAGTATTGACTGTGACTGAACGTTGGTTTTCATCCTCAAACCAGGAAAGACCAATCAATCCATGCTTCGAAATTGTCATTCATGCTGTGCATTTCACGGAGTGCAGCGGCCTTTGGAGACAACCCTCTGGTAGGGTTGTCCCTCAGAAGATGTTGTTCTTTGAGTTCATATGTCTAGACAATAAAAATGAGCCTCGTCACAGAATCATCGACACATCACAACCCGCAAATTCTTGTCCCTTTGAGTAAGCTGATGTTGGATCTGTATCATATATTGGATATTGGAGCTGATATTAGATCTATATCTGTCTCATGATGCCAAGTTCTTGGCTGCGACGGCGTTATGACTTGCGGAGACTGTGACCAACAGAATCTCTGACAGTATCAATATTGGCCGGTGATCGAGCAGTCTTGGGTCGACCTGAATTAGAAGCTAAGGGCAATAGTGCCCTTAGCATTCAAGTTTAAGACTTTTCAATGGACCCTAAATTTATGCACCCAACTGTACATGACCCTGTTTGCTGGATAATGACGACATCCAAACCGTTTTTTGAAGCGCGCCTGCACAACAACCATTGACTTCGTCTCAAAGTAGGTCTACACAAAACATCTTTTCTTTAAGCGTATAGGGCATTTGAAAAAAAATTCTGTGCTACTCCACCTTGCAATTATTCCTCTACTACACCTCTACTCACCTCAACTACACCTCTCCGTTCTTGCAGTGTTTTCAAGCTAAGTCTTTTTAGTCTGTCTTCATATGGTAATTTCTCTAATTCTGGAATCATTTTCGAAAATATTTTTTGAATCTTCTCTAATTTTGCTATATCTTTATTTTTGTATGGCGTCCACACATGTCCAGAATACTCCAACTTAGGTCTTATAAAACTCCAACTTGGCTAGTAAGTAACTCCAACAGGGCTATAGTAAAACTCCAATTTGGGTTTTACTATAGCAACCATAACTTTTTGTGGTGTTTCGCAGTCTAAATAATGAAATACTGTTATAATTTACGCTATTGTTTGAAACGCCATACTTACTACTTTGCCTATATGTCGTCCACATGAGAAATTATTCTGAAAAATTATACCCAGGTCCTTTTCTTCATCCGCCTCTTCTATTTGATGTCCTCCTATGTTATACTCGTAGCTCGGGCGATATTTACTCTTTCCGAGTTGCATGTGATGGCATTTTATATGGTTGAATTCCATATTCCAAACTACAGGGTGGCGCCGGTAAATGAAGACAATATGCGCTCCACACAAAACATTTATTTTTTGACAAAAGTCAGTACATTGGGTGAACGGTTTGAACTGGGTTGGCTGATGGCGACCTGTCGATCACACTTCACTCGATGAATCCCCCCTCCGCAGCGATGACGGCCTCGATCCGTGGCCTGAACCGGGCGCAGGCCTTGGTCAGCATGGCCTTGTCCATCTTGACCATCACCTGCTTGATGGCTGACTTCAGGGAGTCGAGAGTGTTGTGTGGGCGCTTGTTGGTGTCCCTCTCGACTACGCCCCACAGGTAGTAGTCGAGCGGGTTCAGGTCCGGGGAGTTTGGCGGCCAGAACTCGGGCGTGATGTGGCTGTGCAGGTTGGCGCTCATCCACTCCTGCGTCGCCTTGGCCTTGTGGGCAGGTGCCGAGTCCTGCTGGAAGACATACGGCCTTCCCTCGGCCACTCCGTCGATCCAGGGCTTCACGACATCACGGAGAACCTTCACATACTCTTCGGCGTTCACCCGAAGTCCTTTCTCGAAGAAGTGCGGAGGCATGACGTCTCCCTGGTTGGAGACGACGCTGAGAACCATGACGGTGGCTGGGAACTTTGTGTGCATGACGTGGGGTACATCCTCGGGGTCCTGACACAACCACCGGTCGTTCCTCCGGTTCATCTTTTGATTTTGGTCGAAATTTTTCTCGTCGGAAAAGAACCAAAGCATTTTGGGTTCCTCGGGATGCTTGATTTCACACAGCAACTTTTTGTATTTTTCGTAGCGGTTTTCCTTGGTTTGTTGTGTCATAAATTGACCCCGCCTCATCACATATGAACTGTAGCGTAAATCTTCGTGGATGCAACGCCACACTGTCTTGTGATGCACCTGCAGCTCCCGAGCGATGGCTCGGATTGACTTGCTCGGGTCATCGCCGACGATGTTCTGGACTTTGGCGATGAAATCGTCGTCTCTGATGGCATCAGATCGTCGGGAATGCTTCTTCCGCTTTGCCACAGACTGGACGTCGCCCCCAGACTCATCCAAGCTCCGCTTGACTTTGTACACGAAGCTTCTGTCGACCTTGAGGAAGGTGGAGACCTCCGGCGCCTCGTTGCCGGCGTGAAGCGCCACAATGACAGCGTGCCTTTTCATTTCTTCTGTTATCATCTTTAGCTGCAACGTTCCCTCTTGCTATGTCACACAACTACTATAAAACCTGGACCATAAATACAAAAAATTATTGCTCTGCACAAAATAGTTTACTCGCAATACAGGTTTGAAATTTGTGGTTATTTACCGGCGCCACCCTGTACACCCCATTGATGAATTTGGTCAAGGTCCTTTTGCAGCAGTTTGCAGTCTTCCTTGGATCTCACGTTCTTCATCAATTTTGCATCGTCAGCGAATAGACTCATACCCTACTGTGTGTGTGTGTGTGTGTGTGTGTATGACTAACGTTTTTGGCTATGCCTGTGAATAAAAGCACCAATGACACTGTTCTAACACACGCGTGCTGTGAACACACACACACACACCACGGCACAACTGGTGGGTTTTAATAACATTGGGGGAGTCGTGGAGTGTGGGGGAAGCGGGGGAGAAGGGCGGGGGAGGGTCAGACACGTGGATTTATGACGAGCCAAATCTGCCAACATCACTGCGGCCTTAGTCTGAATTAACTTCATAAAGCCGCTCATATCACAACACACACACACACAGTTGCTAATCTCAACATTGTAACTGTGTGTGTGTGTGTGTGTGCGTGTCCACTTGGACCTCTGAATTATGGTCAGTGTCCACTCGCAATTACGACAAATATGAGAGTTTCCAGTTGCGCATAAATCACACACATACACCCTCACACACACATACATACACGCACGCATTCACCCTCACATACACACACACACACACACATACACGCACGCATTAACCCTCACATACATACACACACACACACACACACATATATATATATATATATATATATATATATACAGTTACATGCAAGCTACTTTCTTAGGTCACTATTTCAGTTGATATTGAAACGGACAAAATAAAATTTATGAATTTTAGGAATAAAAACACGAGTGTGTGTTACAAGCGGATTCAGATAATGTTTTTTATGATACAAATTTGTAAATGTGAACGCTAATCCCTTATATTACAATAATGATTTCCTATGGGTTATAATTAAATCATTATATTGATAATTGGCGAAAAAACACACACAAGCACATACACACGGAAAATAGTTAATATAGAGTTGGGATAAAAAAATGCCACAATCATTGTGATTCACTGCATTGTTTAATAAAATACATTATATTGATAAAACTATACATTTTCCGAGTAAAATATCAATAACATAAACTTTTCTCGTAGTATTAATAAAAAACAGTTTATAAAATTTAGTAAAATTCCTTTATTTATACCTACCATGCGTATTGAAAACAAAACTTCAAATTAGTGTTGGAAAAATAACAGGTATCATTAAACACAATAGAGACATGAAGACAATTGATGACAACAATTTGACAGTAACGACACGAACACACGAATTGTACACGACACTTTGTGTACTGTTGGTTTCAGTACCATTAACCAGCCGATGCATTGAGTTTACCCTGACCACACCGCTGTGTGTGTGTGTGTGTGTGTTGATACTAGCATAGTTCCCATCTGTACCACACACACACACACATGCATACACGTTGAGAGCATACTCAGTCACTGAGAGCGGTAGGTAGAAATTTCGCACGGTTCTGGTAGGTAGGGGGGCACGGACCCCTGCCCCGAGGCAGCACCGCCGTTGTCTCGTGCGGCTGGGCGTCATGCATTCAAAGTGCCTGCTCAGATGCGTCGCTCTCGACGATGTGCCGCCGTCGAATTGGCGGCGCCGTTTGAATTTAAACGGGCGTTAAGTGGTGATGCGGGTATGTGTGTGTGTGTGTGTGTGTTTGTATGCGCATGTGTGAAGACCGTGTTTGGAGGGAGACGTGCAAAGCCGACCATTGTCCATTGCATGGAGGACGCACACACACACACACACACGCCGTCCCTTGCGGGTTTGGGACGGAAGCGAGCGGCGTGCAGTTGCAATATTGCTCGCGGAGGAAGTGTGGAAGCGAGCGTGACACGTGCTGTGAGCAGAGACAGGGTCATCGCCCGGGGCTAGTGAACACTCGCGCCTGGGGCACATGCGAGGTTCCGTGGTAATATATGTGGTCACAGGGGTGCAGCAGGGTGCTCGGGTGTGTGTGTGTGTGAGTACCAATCAACTTGACGAGATGTGTGTGTGTGTGTGTGTGTCGCCTGTTTTACGCACACCGCTTCATATTGCTTGGTTTGCTATACACTAGGGTTTCTTAACGGGGGCTGTTCGCGCCCCAGGGGGTGCGAACCGGCTTCCTAAAGGGGTGCCCGGATTCCTGTGCTGTGCAGACCAAACATATTTTGTAACAAATATATATTTTGTTTTGGTACACAATATATTTGCATTTCAATTGTATGTTTATGTTTTTAATTTATCTATCAAGAATTGAGGTTGGGGATGCGCGAACCGACAGTGTCCGTGAGAGGAGTTCTCTGTCCAACTGGAAACGTGCAGTCGTGACTTTTATTTTTAACCGACACGAAAAACATGAACAACATGCTACTGACGCACTCAAACTGAGCTTAGTTGGTTGACATCCCAAATACGCCTCTTCGTGGTAGCCCTCATTCCGTTACGTTGCTCAATGCAGTTCCTACAATACTAGTGGGTGTCACCACAGAAAACAGACACACACACACACACACACACACACACACACACACACAAACATACATGCACTCTGGTGTCAGCTGTTGCACCAAACACACACACACACATACACACACGCACACACACACACACAGCTGCAATAATCCTCGGCAAACCTTGATTTATGCCAGCAGGCCGCGACACCAACTTACGCTCACATACATACAGACAGACAGACACACACACACACAGATTTGCATACATTCACACAGCAATATGTGTGTGTGTGCATGTGTATGTGAATGTGTATGAGCGAGAAAACAGAGGCTGCATCAGTGTGTAACAAACGCAAACACACAGATATTTGATGTTTCAAAATGTATATACAGCTATTGTGTAATAATCAGCCTCAAGCATTGATACATATTGAAAAACGTTTGCCTAAAAATTCCCAAACATACAGAGAAATTATCCACTAGAAAATTCTGATTGTTCAAGTAAATTGTGTCATTGTTCAGAAACATACATCTTACGCCTTCCATGGAAAAAAGAAAGTATAATTCAGTTTTAAATACAAACGGTAAAACAAAACGTAAATCCAATAAGAACAAATGAATACATTACTTCAATGTACGTATCCATCAATCAAATGTATTTTGCGATTCAGAACGGAACAGAAAACATATTGACAAAATTTCGTGATTGGCTGCGTGATTTGGTGACTGGAAATTGTTTCCAGTTGGACACTTTCTGCCCCTTGAAATATCTCGTTGATGCCCATGGAAAGAAAATGACTCATTGAGAAAAACGTGGTATTTTGACTGTATTGACTCCGTGAGTTAGTGTGTTCAATATTCCTGTGTTTATCGTTGCGTGTTCAGTAAACCTGCACAAGACACGAGCGCTCAATGAACAAGCGTGGTCAGTGGCGGCGCCAGGATTTTCCCGTGTAGGCTGAGAAGGGGGACAAAGGAAATGGATGCCAGGGCTGGGCGAACATAGGCTGACCATATTCCGTATCTCTAAAATGAGGAAACTTTTGTGCGAGCAAGGACATTTTCAATGCAACATGACATTTTTTCGTTGAAAAATTGTTTTTATAGGTCAATAACTAAGGTTTTCATTGTTCTTTTCTACTCACGGACCAAATCATTCTGCACTCGCAGAAGCAACACATCGAGTTGAGCAAATTTCACCACATAAACACCGGACATTTGAATCATTCTACAAAAAACCCGCACAGGCCGAACAGCACCCAAAAAGACCTCATGTCCGTGAAAAAGAGGACGTATGGTCACCCTGCCAAACATCAGCAACCACACTCGAAATGCTCATGGTCCGCCTCGTAGCCGAGTGGCGAAGACGCACGCTCTGTGCACGAGAAGTCCAGGGTTCGATTCCCTGGCGAGGTGAAACGTTTGGGTTCGTTTCTGAAAGGGATAGCCCAATTGTCGCAATGCGGTTTTTGTGTGCGCGCAGCCGTGCAGTTTCTGTGCTGGCGGTGACTGCAAAACCCGTGCGGTCGGACCTGCGGTGTGCCAGCCGGGGCCGTGAGGCTTTGCCCATGCATAAATTCACGCGAACATTAGCCTTTCCACTGCTGTGTTCAAATGCGTAAATTTATATATATATATTTATATATGGTCAGGATTATTGGAGGGGGTAGCTTAGGGCGGCTTGACAGTTTGGGAGATCAGAGAATGAAGCCCCACAAACCTTACTTGACAGTTCGGGAGATCAGGGAATGAAGCCCCATAAACCTCCCTTGACAGTTTAGGAGATAGGGGAATGAAGCCCCACAAACCTCCCTTGACGCCGCCACTGAGTAGAACAAATGATTGACGGAAGGCAATTAACAAAACAACGGAATACAAGAATATAACTGGATGAAACCACCTTGAAAACGCGCAAAATCCATATGGAAGACAAACGGAAAACGTTCCCTCATTCCTAGGTCTCCTTATCATATGCGTACATGGAGGACATCGCTTGCTTGCTCGACAGCCTTCTGTCGCGCTGCTAGAGAGGCACACTGGCCGACACGGTGTAGTAGTGATCGTGCTGGCTGTGCGAGAAACGCTCCAGCAGCTGGACGCAATCCAGCGAGACCGAGCCGAACTCGTAGTCGGCAAAATCTCGCAGCACGGCCGATGCGTCAAATGTCGAGCAACAACGGCGGTCACTGACCTCTGGCGAGTGCCGCTGCTCGAAGCTGCTGTTGATAAGCGTGCAGTGCAGTTTGACAGTGGCGGAGTGTGAGCCGCTCATCAGACCCGTGCCTGCCAGTCCTTCCAACACGCTATCTGCCAGCAGCTGCAGTGATAAATGACCCGACCTTGATGATGATGAGGCGCCGGCGACGTCATCATGGCCATCATTCTGCCTGTCATCATGACAGTCGGTGACGCGGGCGTACAAAACCCGAGCTGCACTGGGATCATCATTCATGATGTCGAGGCCGCGCAAGCAGACGCGACAAACAGCCTTGCTACCATCACCGCTGCCTGCCCGATCACACAACACTCGCGAGATGACCTCGCGCAACTTGTCCGCCACCTGCTGGCGCTCAGCGCGACTCAGCAGTGTCAGCATGCAGAAAGTCACGTGCAGTCGGGCTGGATATTGAAACAGCTCGGTCTTGATACGCCCGCCACCGCCGCCAGCCGTCACAGGAGGAAGACGCGATAGAACGGCGTCGCGGAACTCGCAGAACCGGCGCTGAACCTGGTTGAATAGAACAAGCAGGGTGAGAGACACCCAAACGACCGCTGACAGGTGGAAAATGGCAGAATATTGTTCAGCAAAAAAGAAACAGTGAAAACTGGTGCTTATCAGCGTATTTTGATTGGCGGAAACGTGATCACACTTCGAGATAGCCGAACGACCACACAAAATCAAACGGCTAGATATTTCAGACAAAGGTGTCCTAAAGCCAAGTGGGAAAACAGTAGACACCTGGCGTAGAAGGTACAGTCAGCATGAACACAAAGTCAGTGAATGTACCTGGCTGCCATCTGACACACGAACGCCCACGAAGTGAGTTGGAGCCATTCGCTGTCGTGCACGCTCGACACTCATAAGCACAGCGCGACAACACCGACGCACCGCAGACGAACTTGGCGCAGTCACTTCGATAGCGGCAGCGGGGTTGGACGAGTCGCGAGGAACCAGCACGCGGCAGCCGGTTTGCGACTCAAACTGGCGTAATGATCGACCACCGCGTCCTATCACGCTGCCGTAGAGAACGGACGGCACGTGAAGCAGAGCGCGGTGTCCTCCACGGTGTTCGGTCACGTGCACACTGTAGGCGGGGTCATCGTCGTTGTCAGTGTCGCCGGCGGAGTCGAGATCGGCAGGCATGTGATCTATTTCCGGCGTAGAATGCGCGCTGGATTCGCAGTAGGTGCGGAAAGCGCTGCCGGACACCCACACAACGTCCGGGTTCATGAGATCCATGCTGCCGAAGCAAGTGAAAAATGAACACTCCACCAAAACAGCTCAAGAAAACAGCTGGCATTGAGAAAGAAGCTATAACATCGTGTTTGGAAAACATACGCCGAGGTTCGCGAAATAAACTTCCGCGGCAAACGAATCGTTGCAAAAAACTATTTGAGGAAACCGTTGCAAAAAACTATTTGAGAAAATCGTTGCAAAAACCTTTTCCTAACCAGTTTAAGGATATTCCAATCATGCAAATAACCGTAAAAATCCATACAATCTATTTGATATACCCTTTTAAGCCATACTAAGCTTTAATCCTTCAAATAGTAAAAACTTACTTTGGTTAAAATTTCAGCACCTCGGCACAACACATGCGACTACCCCGCAATTTCCACTCATAAGATATTTAGCGTCATAGAGCCTATTCAGATGAAACAGGTGATGACAAAAGCGGTGTACACATTGCTGCCTGAACTGAGCTCCAGAAACCTGCTGTGTGCTAATTCTCCCTTTCTGTATTTTTTGTATTTTTTTCTGGATGTGTGGACTCTTATATGTTTTCCAGGGTTGTTAATCTGAGTTGCTAGTTTTGCATGTCAGTTGCGTCATTTTGCGTTTCGTGCTCTTATTGCTATGAAATGCTTAATTGACATTGACAATTCTTGAGTTTATTTTCGACAATACAATACGGTAAATTTTGATGTAAATGTTGCTTAGAAGTTATGTGGGCAAATGCGTGGGGATATTCCAGGTATTATATTTGGGTAATTGTTGATTGTAGATATAGGTTGATTGTTCATTCTGTTTTGACATGATATCTTATTATTTTGCGACACATTAACAGCTTATGCTTTTCAATTTTTTCTCTTGTTCCTTATGTATTACATCTCATTAATTCATCATGTCTTCATGGCCAATTCCTATCTGATAAACATGCCATCGTCCATCCTATCCTTAAAAAACCTACATTAAATCCGTCTGAATGCGCTAATTACCGTCCTATATCTCTTCTCAGCCTTCCTTCAAAACTCCTTGAATCAGCTATTTTTTCCCAGTTGTCTCCCCTTATTTCCCAGGTCCTTCATCCTTTCCAATCTGGCTTTCGCTCCTGACACTCTACGGAATCCGTCCTTATTTCAGTTACTCATGAAATCTTATCTCAATTTTCCTATCGTCAATCAGTTCTCCTTGTTCTTCTCGATATGTTTCTAGCCTTTGATCTTGTCAATCATGCCATTCTTATCAATGATCTTTCTTCTCTGGGTCTATCCTCGTCAGCATTGTCTCTCCTCAAATCCTATCTCTCTGGTCGCACTTTTTCAGTAAACTTCAATTCAACTGTTTCAAAGTCTGCTTCTCTTATTTCTGTTGTCCCTCAAGGTTCTATCTTGGGTCCTACTCTGTTCAATCTTTACATGTCTTCTCTCTGTCCTGTCCTTTGTAAATACAACATTCCTTTCCATATTTATGCCGATGACATACAACTCCTAATTCCTTGTCCTTTCTCTCATGCCACTCTTCTCAATGATATTCTCTCTGATATTACGTCCTGGACCACTTCTCGTCGCCTTATTCTCAACACTTCTAAGTCTGAACTTCTTATCCTTCACCCTCCGCGCATTTCTCCTCCATTACTCCCAATCGCTGTATCTTCCTCTGTTCGAAACTTGGCTGCTATATTCGATTCCAACTTGTCCTTTTCAAACAATGTTGTCTCTATTTCGCGCACCTGTCGTTTGATTTTACGCAGTCTATACCCTATTTGATCTTGTTTAGACCAGCCTTCTTCTATTAAATTAATACAGTCTCTTGTTCTTTCTCGTCTTGATTATTGCAGCTCACTCCACTGCATTCTTACCAACAAATCCTTGAAAATCCTTCAAAAAATAATTAATCAATCCTGTCGTTTTGTGCTCCATCCTACACCTTGCCGCCATACCTCTCAATTCTTGTTCCAATTCCACTGGCTTCCCATCATTCCTAGGATTCATTTTCGGCTGTGTTGTCTCATATATAAAATTCTGCACAATAGCTCTTCCCCGTCCTATCTTTTTGATCTTCTAGTTTCTTCTAGTGACTTTAATTCTCGTGTTCATCGTCCTTTATCCTGTCCTCGCGCTATCAACCTTCCACCTCACCTTGGTCACGCAAAATCCTTTTCTTTCTATGCGCCTCGGGTCTACAATGATCTTCCTTCCTCAATCACTTCCTCTTCATCCTTTAGTAGATTTTCCTCCTCACTTCGTAAATATATTTTTGCTAAATCTTTTGATCCCACTTCTCGCACTCTTACACCTTACGCTTCCCTATGACTCTAATTTACAATTACTCATGTTTTTACTTATTTTCATTTTATTTATCTCCATTATTATTTTTTCCTTTCTGTGAATTCTCTACTTCTTTTCTCACATCTTGATATCGTGTACTGTTGTTTTTCATTGTTGTCTCTTTCGCGCTTGTTTCTGTGTGAGCGCTATACAAATACATTGTTGTTGTTGTTGTTGTTGTTGTTCCTCAGGTTGTCTGGCCGAGCAACCTCGAGCTCCTGAGGAAAGACACGGCACCGACCGGGTTGTTCCACAGGTCACTGATAGATGAAATTTTGTGTTGGCGTCTGAGTTGTGTGTGTGCTGTGCAGTGTTGCATGATGTGTGTGATGGTGTGTGGTGCTGAATTGCAATCTGGGCAGGTGTCATCGATTGAGTCATTCAACCTTTTCTGATATGACAGAAGGGCAGGATGATGACCGCATCTCAACCTGGCCAGATGCACCTTGTTTTCGCGTGTGAGTGTGTTTTCTGATTTGTGTATGCCCGGTGGGTGTCTTTGTAGGAGTGTATTGTGTTGTAGTGAGTGTATGGCTTTCCGTGCGATCTCTGTGTGTATGTGTTTCTTGATTGATGTGCGTGGGGGAGCTGGTGGAAGTGATGTGAAAATTTGTCTGTGGTAAAGTGTGCTTGGTGTTGTTTTTATGTTTCTGTCTGTGTTGTCTTGTGTTGTGAGGTGATGTAGTGGATGTGCTGTGTTGGTGACTGCTGCTGCGAGTGTTTGTGTGCCTCTCATGTCTAGGTGGTGTGTCAGTTTGAGTATTTTGGTTTCGTGATGAAGGTGGTCTGCTGGTGTGGTAGCTGTGCATCCTGTTATTGTTCTGAGTGCGGTGTTTTGAAGTGTTTGAAGTGTGTTTGTGTGGCGTGTTGCGAGATTGCTAGCCCATGCGGGGCTAGCATATTCTATGACGGGTCGGATGTACTGTTTGTATATGGTGGTTGTGGTGTCTTTGTTGTGTCCGAAAGTTGTGTGAGAGAGTGCTTTCAGTGTGTTGAGGCGTGGAGTGACCTTGGTTTTAATGTTGGTGATGTGCTGTTTGAATGAGAGTTGTGTGTCGTATGTGACGCCTAGTATTTTTGGTGTGTGCGTGTGTGGGATGATCGTGTTGTTGATGGTGATTTGTGGTGTGTAGTTGTGTTCGGATGTCCAGTTGGTGATGAGTGTGGCTGTGGATTTGGCAGGTGCAATGTTCAGTTGGTTTGTGCTGAACCATTGTTGTAGTGTGTTGATGTAAGGTTGTAGTGTGTGCACTGCTGTGTCGGCGTGTCTGTGTGTGCTTGTGATTGTGATGTCGTCTGCATATGATGATATCTGTATGGATGGAGTGTTGGGTGCTGGCATGTCATGTAGGTATAGGTTGAATAGTGTTGGTGCTAAAACGGAGCCTTGAGGGACTCCGTTTGTTATGTTGCGTGTGTGAGATGATTGTCCATTGTACCTCACATGGGCGCATCTGCCAGCGAGGTAGTTGGCCAACCATCTCTTAGTGTTATTGTGAAGTGTGGTGTCTAGTATTTTGTTTGTGAGATTGTGTCGTGGAACTCTGTCGAATGCTTTGCTGATGTCTAGTGTTATGAGTAGTGTTCTGTGTGGTGGTTTTGTTGTGTTTATGTTACCCATCATGGTCTGTGTGAGTTTTGTGAGCAGTGTGGTTGTGGAGTGCAGTGATCTGAAGCCGTGCTGTGATTGTGATAGTGGGATTTGAGGTGTGATGAGTTTGAGTATGAGGCGTTCTGTGATTTTTGATGGTGTGCAGAGCAGTGTGATTGGACGATGTGAAGAAGGAAGCGTGGGGTCTGTGCCTTGTTTGTGTAGTGTGATGATGATGCCCGTTTTCCAGATGTGAGGTATTGTGTTGTGTGAGAAGCTGTAGTTGGATATGTTGGTGAGTGTCTGTATGCCTTGTGGACCAAGATGTTTTAGATGGATGTTACTTATTCCATCTGGACCACAGGCTGATGATTGTTTGATGTTGTGTATGATGTGTCGTGTCTGCGCATGTGTGAATGGTGTGTATAGTGGATCTGTGCTGAATGTGTGTTTACGTCTGATGATTGTCCTGTCTTTTTGTGTAGGAGTGATGTGGCTGATGTGTGAGTAGTGGTTAATGAGTGTGTTTGCTTGTTGTTTATTTGATGGTACAGATGATGTGTCGGTCGTGATGGCTGCGTGTGTGCGTGTTATATTGCTGTTTGAGAGTGTGATGCTTTTCAGTGTGTTGTATAGTTTTGTGGTGTTTGATCTGTGATCTAGTGTTTTTATGTAGTTGTGCCAGTTCAGTGATTTTTGTTCATGTATCTTGGTGTTGATTGTGGTGTTGAGTGCGTGTATTTGTTCGGATGTATTGTGTGAGTGTGGTGTCGGAGAGTGTTTCAGTGTGTCGCGTTGTTTGATGAGTGTGTGTATTTCTTGTGTAAAGTTTGGGTTGTGGTGTTTTCTGTGTCCTTTTGGGATGTGTTGTTTGTCTGCCTTGTGTATGATGCTGTTAAATGTTTGGACTGTTTTGTTTATGTCTGTGATGTCTGTTGTGTTCAGTTGCGTAAATGCTAGTTCCGTGTAGTGTGTGAATTGTGACCAATTGGCTTTTGTGTAGTTTGTGTAAGTGCGTCTGGGTGTGTTTGGTGCAGTTCTGATTTTGGTGGTGATGACGATTGGAAGGTGGTCTGAGCCAAGCTCTTTGACCACCTTCCAAGTGGTTGTGTGAGTGAGATCCGGTGTGCAAAATGTGATGTCAGGTGATGTCGAATGATAGTGTGCCTGATGTGTGGTGTGAGTGTGTTGGTGAGTGTTGTTGAGAATGTAGAGGTGTTCTGTTTGTTGTAGTATGTCTGTGCCTCTGTTGGTGAGTGGATTGTGTGTGTACCAGGCAGGATCTTTGGCGTTGAAGTCACCGCCCAGTATTGTGTTAGGTGTGTTTGTGAGGTTGCGTATATCTGGTGTGTAGTTGCGAGGTACTGTTGGTGAAGTTTGTGGTGGAATGTATACGTTGATGATTGAAATGTGTGAGTGTGAGCCAGTGCGTATTTGTATCGATTGTTGTTCTGTTGTGGTGTCGTTTGGTGGTAGTAGTGTTTGTGTCTGTGTGCTGGTGTTTGTGTAGTTGATAGTACTGTGTATGAGTGTGATGAGGCCACCGCCTCGACCGCTAGTGCGGTCTTGGCGGATGGTGGTATAGTTGTGAAAGGTGGGTGTTCTGTGGTGCTGTTGCAATTTTGTTTCCTGTATGAGTGCTATGTGAATGGAGTGTCGTGTGAGGAAGTGTGTTAATTCGTGTTTTTTTGTGTTGATGCCGTCGATGTTGAGCTGTAGAATGTTGATGTTGTGTGTGCGGTGTAAGTTGGTGTTTGTGCGAGTGAGAGTGTTGTTGAGATGTTGAGTTGTTGATGGAGGTGGTGGTGGTGGTGAGTGTGATGATGATGGCAGAACTGATGGTGATGATAGTGAGGATGGTGCTGATGGTGATAGTGATGCTTGTGAGGAGGACGAAGTTGTTGGTGAGTGTGAGGATGAACGAGTTGCATGTGAAGATGGGAATGATGGTGATGTCGGTGGTGCTGATGACCGCGATGATGTCGATGGTGATGAGACAGAGGTGACTGATGTTGATGGTGAATGTGCCAGTGTCGGTGTACGTGCAGGTGTTGTTGAGTTTGGTGTGCATGATGAGCAGACGAATGAGCTCGTGTATTGTGTGATGTTGTGGAGTGATGTGCATGTGGTGTGGCACCAGTTCAGGCAGGAGTTGCACTGAACTGAGCCTTTTGTGTGTCGGCGTGTAGTGAGTGGTTGTGTACATATGTGGCAGGTGTATGTGTGTCTCGGGCCTGGATGTGGTTCTACGTCTCCTGCGAGTGTGAGCATACGAGAAATGATCGCGAGCGGATCCCATCTCGACGCCCCCGCAGGAGACGGTGACATGCGTGGAAATGAAAGTGTGAGGCGAGCGGTGTTGGTACTGTGTCTGTTGTTTGTGTATGTGTAGCGTGGTGTCAAGATTTGTGCCAGTTGCACTGAGCTGAAAAAAAAAAAAAAAAAAGACCTGTGGAACCCGGGTGACCGAAGCCGATCCCAGGAGCTCGTCAGCCCCGCCGTTCTGGCGAGGCTGGAAGGGTTGTTGCTGCGGTTTGGCCTCCAGATTGGAGGGTGGTCCCACGACGTAGACGTCGCAGCTCCAGGACCAATACATTGTTGTTGTATGGTAGTTGTCCTTATACTGTCCATATTTTGGCCAGGGTTGAGTTTCTGGGCGTGCTCTCGTGCTTGTGGTAATCTGGTGCTCGCGGACTTGGCGCACCGATAAGTGCACACCGCCCGCGGCAGCCATGATGACTCCTATCTTGAGCGACGTGTCTGTCACGATATCTTCGTCGGATCTGGCGCGATCCTCGCCTGAGTCCTCGTCGAGGGCGTCGTCCACGTCGTCAGTGGCCGTGTCATCAACACCCGCCGGAGAACCTCATCAGTCGTCGCACGATCGAGCTCAGTTTGAAGCAGACAAACACTCCGTCTACGCGTGAGTCATAGTCTGGAAAACAAACAGCTCTGATTGGTTCAAATGTCAGTTTATCGAATTGTCTTCGTTAATTATCCATTGTTGTCCATAATTGTCCATTAATTAGTGTTCCAATATTCGTCGGTGTTATCGAACACACGTTTTCCATCGTTGACAGTTCAGTGTGAACCAGCAAGTAACCTGTGTGTGTGTGTGTGTGTGTGTGTGCGTGTCTTCGTGTATGTGTGTTTTTACCAGTCACCCCTTGTTTCCGTTGTTGGCGTTGTTGCTGGAGAAGTGTGAGCTGGCCACTCACACGGCCGTCACGAAGTCGGACTGCGGCGGCGGCGGTGACGCGTTGTCGGCCGACATTCAGGCGTTTCTGCGACACCAACAGCAGAAGGAGCCGCGCCGCCACTTGCTCACCAGTCGGCCCGAGGTCGACGAACTGGTCAGTGGGAGATAGATAGATAGAGAGAGGGAGAGAAGGGAAAGAGGCCGATTGGCTGCTCGTGAGGATTGGAGGTTTGGTTGGCTGATCGGTTCACTCGTGAGGGCATCAAAAGATAAATCAGAGGTAATCTAGACGAAGCGTTGTATAAGAGGCAGTTCGTCTGCTGTCATACCATCATGTATGTGTTTATGTGTGTGTGTATGTGTGTGTGTGTCGGGCAGATGATTCGAGCCGTGCAGGTGCTGCGTATTCACTTGCTCGAGCTGGAGAAGGTGCAGGAGTTGTGCAAGGATTTTTGCAGTCGCTACATCACGTGTCTCAAGGGCAAGATGCAGAGTGAGAACCTGCTGCGGTCAGACTACTACGACTCGCCCACAGCATCGCCGGCCACTGCTACAACCACAACGACGGCAGCGACCACGGCGGTGTTAGCGGCCGATACCGGCGCTGCTGCATGCAGAGGTCTGACACCACGTGCTAGCACGACAGTCTCCGGCACCAGTGATACTGGCTCTCTTGAACAACACCACCAGCAGCAGCAGCTTCATCATCAGTTGTGTCACGTGACGCCGGCTCAGCTGGCCACACAATACTCGCTACTTCAACAGCAACAACAACAGCAGGTGAGCGTGTGTGTTGTGTGTATTTTCCACAGCCTGTCACAAGCACCCGAGTTGACAGGATTGACCAAGTGTGTATTGAATGTTCACACATACACTGTACGAAACGCGTGCTCGAAAACGACTGATTCTGTCAGCACACTCAAAAGCTGCCCAAGCACCCACATGCGCGCACACATTACATTACATTAAGACATTTATATCGCGCTTTTCACCCGAGGGTCTCAAAAGCGCTCACACACACACACACACACACACACACACACACACACACACACACACACACACACACACACACACACACACACACACACACACACACAGTACAGTACAGTACAGTATGACATTTATATGGCGCTTTACACCAGAGGTCTCTAAAGCGCACGCACACAAATACACAGAGACAAACACAACACACAGACATACACACACAGACAAACAAAGACACACACACACACATATATATAGACACGCGGACATTAAAGCATCACAAGGCATCATATACATATACACACACATAGACACGTAGACTAACATAAGCATAGACTCTCACATACGTATAGATACGTTAAAGAGCAAAGACAATAAGGCTAAATACGATATTTTTCTGAGATGGTGACAGAATTATTGTGGCCTGATGAAGAGTACGAGATGTTAAGGAAGTATTTTCTACAGTGTCGTTTAAACGAATCAAGCGATCGAATGGAACGAAGGGAAGACGGGAGTTTGTTATATATACGAGGGCCCTGAATAGAAAAACAACGATCATAGTGAGAATGGCGAGAAGGAAATTGAGGCTCAAATAGTAAGCATTTGTTGTCAGACCTAAGGTGAACAGAGTTGAGTGGAACCTTATACGAGAACATGTTGAATATATAGTCAGGTTTGTGGAGGATTAAAGCAGAATGGATAAGTGTACAGATGCGAAACTCAATCAAAGCTTTAATAGGAAGCCAACCTAATTTTTGAAGATAAGAGGTAATGTGAGAGCCATAAGGGAGGAAGAATATAAGGCGGCAAGCTTTGTTCAGGAGGGATTGAATTAACCTAAGTTGGCGATGATTCAAGGATAGAAAGAGTGAGCAACAATAAATTACCCTAGATACTACAAGAGCATTAACTAATTTACTTAATAACTAACTAACACACACACACACACACACACACACACACACACACACACACACACACACACACACACACACACACACACACACACACACACACACACACACACACACACACACACACACACACACACACACACACACACACACACACACACACACACACACACACACACACACACACACACACACACACTCAAGCACAAGAGTCATACACATACACAATCACGAACACACACACACACATACACAAAACAGACAAGTACATATACGAACAAACACAAACATACACTCACGTTTACATACTCAAAAATACACACGCACACACACATACATATTGAATAAGATAGTACAGCAGACATAAAGCACAGAAGACATACAACACATTAAGGCAACACAGAAGGCATACAACGACATACACTCAGATTGACAAATCACAACACAGTGGACACACAAATACAAACCAGAAAACACAACATAACAGACACACAAAGACATACACTCAAACAAATAGACAGAGAACACAACACAACAGACACACAAACACAGATAACAGAGCTCAACACAACAACACACAGACAGCATACAATGGAGATACATACATACACAAGAACGGAAAACACACGCATGAAGCACATACACATAGAAGACATAATTAGGAAACAATCAGACCTTATATTCAGTACTAATATATACAATATTATTAAGACAGTAGTAAGACTAAGACACACACACACACACGCACACACACACACACACACACACACACACACATACACACACACACACACACACACACACACATACACACACACACGCACACACACGCACGCACACACGCACGCACACAAGCACACTTCATGTTCTCAGTATACATAGATGATATGTCTAGGGGGATCAGCAGCTACATGAGCTTGTTTGCCGATGATGTCAAGATCATGAAGGTCATCACAGGTGAAAAAAGGTGTAAGGAGTTACAGCAGGACTTGGATAGGATAGAGGAATGGAGCGGGACATGGGGGATGCAGTTTAATGCGAGTAAGTGTCATTTTATGGGGTAGGTGAAAGTGCAGAAAGGCCTTCCAACAACTATAAGTGAGGGAAACATATTTTACGGAAAGTTAAGGATGAAAAAGATTTAGGAATAATTGTACAAAAAAATTGGCCCTGGATAAACATATTGGGAAAATAACAGCACTAGCATATAGAAAGGTAAGGGATATTAGAAGGGCTTTCAAATACCTAGATGAGGACATGCTAAAAAAGTTAATGTGTAATATGATTAGGCCCCAGCTAGAGTATGCGTCGGTGGTGTGGTCCCCTCATAAGATATAGAACAAGCGTAAATTGAAAATAATTCAGAGGACAGCGACTAAAATGGTTGATAGCATGTGTAGTTTGTCGTATGAGGAAAGACTAAAAGTGCTTTGTTTACCATCTTTAGAACAACGTAGGCTAAGGGGCGACTTGATTAACATTTTTGGACATAGAATAGGTATGCAAATGATAGAAATAATTGTATAGTTTGGGATAATTCAGGCAAGAGGGGTCATGGAAAAAAACTGAAAATGACTAGATGTTTGAGAGATGTTAAGAAGTATAGTTTCCGATATAGGTGTGTTAATGTCTGGAATCAGTTAGGGGAGAATATTGTAAGAGCTAATAGCGTAGGAGCATTTAAAGAAAGACTGGATAGTGTGAAATACTGGGAGTTTCAAGGAAGATAGGTTAGAGAGTGGGTTGGAGACAGGACAGCACGAGCATAGCTCATCTCCTGTGCTAAACAAATAGGTGAGTACAAATAGGTGAGTACACACACATACACACACACACACACACACACACACACACATTCACTCTTTCTCACATACACAAACACTGGCACAAGCACAGAACTGACATGCACACATACGTGAAAACACATATGCACATTTAAATACACACAAACACATAAACACACACATATACATATTGAACACGCAGCATTCAGTCATACATTCTAGCATACAGACATATAGACAACACATACAGCACAGCAGACACACAAGCACACACATTCAAACAAGCTGACAAAGAACACAAGAGACACAAGCACAATCAACAGAATTCAACACAACACACAGACAACATAAACTCATAAGCATACAATCATATAATCGGAAAACATACCAACACAACACCAGAAAACACGCACGCATACACACTCGTACACATAGCACGCACAATTAGTAAATGATCAGACCTTATAATATATTACTAATGTATATTATTATTAAGAATGGAATACGAATTAATTGGAAACTTTTTATTATGTTTCATGAAAGGAGGTAGAGATTTGATTGAGCGTATTGAGGGAGAAAGTCTATTGTAGATACGAGGTCCTAAGATAGAGAGACAACGATTGTAGTGAGAATGCCTAGAAGGAAAGGAAGGTTCAACTAGAAGAAAAGGATCGTTAGAAGACCTAAGAGAAAGAGATGAGGTTTCATAAGATAGAAGGTCAAACAGATACGCAGGCTTACGAAGATGAAGAGCTGAGTGAATAATTAAACAAATACGATACTCAACAAGAACCTTAATGGGAAGTAACCTAAGTTTTTGTAAAGAAGAAGAAGCATGAGAACCCGAAGGAAGATTAAATATCATACGACAAGCTTTATTAATAATAGATTAAAGTTTCCTAAGCTGGCGGTGGTTGAGAGATAGTAGAAGAGAACAGCAATACTGAACTTTGCTAAAGATGAATGAATTAGCTAACTTAGAGGCAGCAGAGATAGTTATATATCTACGAATGGAATATATACGCCTGAGTTGAAAGTTACAGCACCTAATAATGTCAGAGATGTGTGGATCCAAAGAAAGAGAGCTATCAAGTATGATACCAAGACTACGTACAGAGCAGGATAGAGGTATACTAAGAGAAGTAGTACTATTAGAAGATGGAAAGATATTATACTTAGTCTTATCAGGATTAAGTTTGAGATGACGAGTGAACGTCCATCTTTCTATATCAGATAAGATGGTACTGACTGAAGAGTGAGAAATAGACACGGACGAGAGAAGGATTTGAATGTCGTCAGGGAATATTTGGAAGGACACATCGTGACGACGAAGAACTTTCCCTACAGAGGTAAGATACATATTGAAGAGGAGAGGGCCTAAGACAGTGCCTTGAGGTACACCACAAGTTAGTGGGCAAGCCTCACTACAAGAATCAGCAGAGGTAGAAACAAATTGAAGTCTATCAGAAAGATAAGAGCGAAAGAAAGAGAGAGCTGTGCCGCTAATGCCTAAATATAACAGAGTATCAATAAGAAGCAGATGATTAACAGTGTCAAATGCAGCAGAAAAGTCTAGTTGTATAAGTAGAACATCCTTGCCAGAGAGAGTGCATTTGGGAATATAATCATAGAGAAAAATTAGAGAAGTTTCTGTAGAGTGAAAGTGACGGAAGCCAGACTGCTCAGGAAGAAACAAATTGTTATATTCAAGATAGTCACATATCTGTATGTAGGCAGCCATTTCGAGAACTTTGGACATCCAAGGAATTCTAGAGATAAATTCTAGAGAGATTGGTCTGTAGTTAGAAAGCGTGTTAGGATCCAACTGACATGTTTAAGTGTAGGAAGAATGCTGACAATTTTACATGCTAGAAATTCTCCTAGAGTGAAATAAGCGTTGGTGAAATTAGATCAGAAGTAATTCAATGGAGTGAAGAATCCTGGAAATATCAATGGGTTCTAGAGATGAAGAAATAAACACGAAGAATATTGAACACGCTTCAAAATAGTCCAAAAATTACAGAGGATTACTAGGGAAAATAGTGAGAAATAGACGAGGTTAAGGATGGAGAGGATAATGGTAAATCAGCAGGGAACAAGCAGCGAATCTTTAGCGAAGTTCGTAAACCTCACCGAATTTCGCCTCATTAGTTTTCAGACGTTTTTTCCAGCGCTTGCTTTGTACCTGATCCAGAGAAGCGATGAAATCCCTCGCGTAATTACTCTCCTTAGTAGACTGGTGTCCTGTGGTAACCAGGATACTGCAATTATTCAATTAGGAAGAGCCATTGTGATATCAGGAAGCTCACACGATGCACCTCATACGACAAAGAGAGCAGGGAGGCAGAGCTTAATGGCAATCACATCTGGTTTGTCACAACCAACGCTTGTGCTCTCTTCTGAACACCTCTGATACTCTTGCCTCACCTCTACCACGGCATTACGTATCAGCAAGGTTTGATCAAGTTTCTCGGACGATGGAACAAAGTATCGACATGCCAGCACGATCTGTCCGTCCCGCCTGCCACGGATCGAGTTATTTGACAATAGATGGCTCAGGCTCTTAGCTACAAAGAACACAGGCCTGAAGCACAAGTTTCGCAGTGTTTGTCATCCCAAAGACTGCCTGGTGCTACGGACTAGCCTGGTGCTACGGACATGACCGGAGGGAGTCGCAAGATCTTCTTGCAATACCATTTCCGAATCAACCAAAACGAATCGTTTGTACAGGTTTGTACAGGTTTGAGGTGGCAGAACCTGGAATAATTGTCTTACCTGATGGTGCATTGTAAACTGCAGTAGATATTAATGTAGAGTCATCAGCAGTACGCACATACTTGCAGACTCGACTTTTACACACTGGAGACGATTCGTTGTTCTATCACGAATTCCCCGAGCTGAAACTGGATGATCTTGTATCAGCGTCCATTGTGACAGGAGTTACTCTTGTGGTACCTAGCTTAGAGCATACTCGATATCTGTTTTGGGAACCCCGTCACACGCCTGGAAATGCATGCTAGGCGACTAATTCTGGATGTCTCGAAAGAAAGTGGATTGGTGCCTTTAGAGTATCTCGGGGGATTTTTTGAAACACGGAGTTGAGACTTATCTCGTTGATGATGCTCAATTGCGGATAAAGACTCTCCAATAACTCGATAAGGTGTGTCACGCAATAGATCTTGGACACACACATACACATACACACATATGGAAACAACAGGATTCGGCTGATTAATTATCACATTGAAGCTATTTTGACCTCTCATGGTGATCTGGTGCCTCACCATAACTCAACCCGAGTGCCCTAAGGTTCGAGTTCATCTGTACATAGTTCTCGGAGGATTTCTTGTATTGGAGACCCGGATGTGGCGAGAAGCGCTTGCATAAGATCAAAAGCGAGACCTTGAAGCAGCTGAGTGCAGACATGCTATCGATCTGAAGGTTGGGGAGACAGCTTGGATTGGAGAGAGATGGGACACTGGGTAAACGCTTCGGTCGAATGTCTTGCTCGGAATAATCCTATGATGTTGGTCGTTGTAAAGTTGTGCTTAGAGGCGTTCGTTTATAAAAACACACACACAAGCAAACAGTGGCAGCCCCAGGCGATAAGCTGAAATACACGGCCACTTCACTATATACACATCATGCTGGCTCTCTATCCACACTTCACTATACACACAGCATGCTGGCTCTCTATACACACTTCACTATACACACATCATGATGGCTACCACAGCCTGCACACTGCCTATCTGTCACACTGATGCCACTGCTTCTATGCATCCTTTCTCTATACGCATCCGACACTGTCTTGTACTGCTTTGCTCTTTTCCATCTTCATTGCACTCTCTCTCTCTTTCTCTTGTCAATTGCGTTGAAATGGGAGATATTTGATGAAATCAAGAAACAGCTCAATTTGGGCCTATATTCCTATAGGAGGTATCTCTGAGTGGGCGTGTGTTTGTGTGCAGGTTGGCGGAGTGGTGTCACCATGTTTGACGAACGGTGGCGCGGCAGTCGGCAGCTACGAGTTGCCAGATACTGCCAGTCATAATGTTGCCAGTTCGCTAGACCCGCATACTCTGCAACTGTACACTTCCAGGTGTGTGTGTGTGTGTGCAAGAAGACGTGTATTTCTCACCAATTGCACGGTTCATTTTCTCAATTCGCACTTTCATAGTGGACAATGTCCTATTACTTCTTTCAGGCAATCGTTTTTCAATATGCTCCGGACTGGATTTTTATTACACAATAAGTATATACATTTAGAAATATCGAACCATATGCACACATCGTGTGTAGGTGTGCTTGATGTAATTATGATTTGCATTGTGTTTATTATTCAGTAGTGCATTGCAGTGGTTGTCGCGCGCGATAAAAATGAGCCATAAACGATAATTATCGCTGAGGTCAAACCTTTTGTCTTTTATCGCAGATTTCTAAAATTATCACTCAGTCACTTATCGCTAGTCCCAAAAACATGAGGAACGATAAACGATAAGTTGACTTGTAAAATTAAAAATATGTGCACGGTGGCAATAGTCACAACAGCCCGCCTGACGTTTCCAGACCAGTTCAAGCTGAGAGTATATACAGGGTAGAGACTAGAAGAATCAACACTGGCTAGCAAGTGAATCCTGAAAAACCTCATATGAGAGATGCCAAGTGTGTGTGTAGCTGGCCAATCACATTATTATTCACAGCTGCAGTGCGCCAGTCTCGCAGGAGTTCTCGAGTTAGGAGGATGTGTGCCGCTATCTCCCATGAGCCTTGACCCACCCCAACCATGCCCCTTCATTTTGAAGCATGTGGTACCTGCTCTTGAAGAAGACATCAGTTAGAAGTTAGAAAAGTGATCGCAGAAATCACTAGTGTATTGCAGATTTTCATTGTGGTCCTCATAATTGTTATATATTCTCATCCCGCGTGTTCACTTGTGTGTATGAATGTTGGTGTGCGCGCGTGTTTGTGTGTGTGTGAATGTTTGACGCAGAATGTCCGAATGTTCGTCGCTGTCCTCGCAGTCAGCTCGCGCGCTATGTTCAGACTACTCGAAGCGACTCCAATAATCCCGGACCACCCGTCACTTTATGTTTGTTGATATTGTGCGTAGCTGTGTCGATGTGTGTGTGTGTGTGTGTGTCGATGTGTGTGTGTGTGTGTGTGTACCGATGGTATGCATGCACGGGTTCTTGGAGCGTGGCAATTATGACGCGACTGGCGGGTCTCACATTCCACACTTGATTGACACGGACTTGAATTACACGAGTAATATTGCCAAACACACACTGTGAGCGCATAATATACACAAGCGCACTTCCAACTATGTGTGAGTGCGGAGTGTGTTGGCATTTGTGTGTGTGTGTGCTGATAAGTGCGGGTCGTGTTGTCGGTGTATCTACGTTTTATTTGCATTATGGGTATGCTTTATGGGTGTACGTTCCGGGTAATTTTATAGCTGTCTTTTCGTATTTAGATGTGTATGGTTTTTGTTTGTATTCGTGTATTTTAGTGAGATGTAAAAGTTGTGTGTTTTGTTTTGGGTAATATTTTGTGTTTGTGTGTGGGGGGTACCCATGTGGTAAGTGCAGGCTCATCTGCCAATCATGCCACTCCAAAGAGAAATCTCGGTTGCCATAGTAACGCGCATGCATGTGTGTGTGTGCGTTTTTATATTACGCAGTATGACAGCGGGCAAATGTCACAAGCAAATACATTGAACATTTGACGTCTGTTTTTCACCATTCACTGCCAGAATGACCACTGGAACTGTTGCTTCTGAGGTTGCCAGTTCGAAACTGGTTTACCCATTGTTACCTCCGTAAACTCCGTAGCTCTGGAAGTTGCCGCATTCTGGACGTTTATTCGCAGATATGGTAGCACGCCCGTAGCCTTAACTAGAAGGAATGTGCGTCACACGGTGTAACAGGCCGGCGCGCCGTCTAACACTAATAATCAGCATAACTACACGTAATTGACCTGCATCGCAGACGCATCCAGTAGGCAGTGTTAGAAGGGCTGGGGTCAGGGGCGCTCAGTTGCGGTGGTCAATGCCACTTCATCTTGTATTCATGGTTTAGATGTGTGTTCCTTGATATTATCCACTACCTCAGTCTCACTAGCTGAAATGACAGATTATAATGAACAATTCTGCAGTGATAAGCACAGCGAGACACATGCACGATGTTTCGCGAGTATTAAACCAACAAGACCATGTATTATCGCACAACATGTAGAAAGCACACGAAACCTATCAAAACCGTTCAAGAATGAGTACAAAAGTGGTGACATCTACAATGGCGGCCGTCTAGTCTGACATGATAAAACCCAGTCCACACCGTCACAAGCCGTACAAAACCACAAATAGCACATCTATGAAAATGGCCAGCATCACTAAACTGTTAGCGATTAGCAATGATCAAATTGTGAGCGCAACACACCGGTCTCAACAAAAATCAAAATGTGTATGACAAACAAAAGAACATTCTAGAAGAAATCCGACGCTTTGACGCGTTGTCTGGCAGAGCGTGGAGTGTTGGAGGCTTTGAGCAGACCTTTTACTGGAATTTTGTGCGGATTATGCGGCGTTTGCGGCGAATTGTGCACGCTCAACAAGTGCTCGTTGAATGCTGCCAAAAAATAACATTAGTTCACAATATATTACTCACTTATGTAATTATTAATTTGTGCATTCATTCACTTATCATTCATACATGTTTATTCACTACAAGTTACAGTAAAGCAAATGTTCTAGCGAAAACTCACCCTGAGCAGTGTTCCTTGACAAATTGATGTTGACTTTTTTGATGGAAGGTGACGGCGTATGATTGTCCAGTTGCTTCTGTACACAAACACATGAAATATGTACTGCTAAAACACAAACTAGACAAACAAGAGTTTATACAATACTTATTTTGTTTGATTCAAGATTGAGCTCGTTTATTTCCAAAAACAAAATCATAAATTCTGGTCAGTATGGGTTTCAGTCGAAAAAGTGTGTGAATGACGCAATCGCCGATACCATAGAATTCATTTCCAACTCCTTGGACAAGAACAATTTCACAATAGGAATATTTGTAGATTTGAGAAAAGCGTTTGACACAGTGAATCATCGAATACTTTTAAATAAGTTGGAAGTGTACGGCATACGAGGCAAGGCTAAAGATTGGGTTGAGAGTTATCTGAATGAACGTCACCAAATGGTCGATTATCGTGGGGCGATATCGGACAAAAAAGTCATCACATGTGGAGTCCCACAGGGGTCGGTCCTTGGCCCTAAACTTTTTCTCCTGTATATTAACGACTTACTCAGCGTATCAAATAGCTGTAAAAAGGTGCTTTTCGCTGATGACACGAATCTATTCTTTTCATCCCCGTATATTGAGGATATACAAAGAACTATTGATGGAGAATTAAAACTTGTTGACAAATGGCTGAATGAAAACAGACTTGTACTAAACACCGACAAAACAAAGTACATATGCTTTCAAAACAAGAAAAATCAAAAAGACTGTGGAATATCTGTGAAAGTAGGCGGAACGGTCATTGAGGAGGTTGAGTCGGTCAAATTCCTGGGACTGACAATTGACCAAAATCTAACATGGCGCAATCATATAAACTCAGTTACAAACAAGTTGGCAAAAATATCCTATTCTATGTTCCAACTGAGAAATTTTATCGGTGAAAAAGCCAGTGTAACTTTATATAATAGCCTTGCAAAACCTTATCTGGATTATTGTAATAATATTTGGGGAGCAACTTATGAATCTAGACTGACAAAAATTATAACTTCTCAAAAACGTTTGATACGGATAATAGCAAAGATAAGAGTTTATGAGACCACAAAAGCTCACTTCAACTTGTATAAAATACTTGACTTCAACAGTTTAGTACAGTTGAACACGGCAGCTTTCATGTACCGAGCACACAATAATTTATTACCCAAACACCTGCAGGCTTTATTTCAAATAAACAAGAGACACCCGGACAAATTTGCACAGAGGTTCCCGAGAACTCGAGCTAGACAACAAAGCTTGAGCGTTAGAGGAGTAACCGTGTGGAATGGAATACAAAAATGCGTCAAACAAAGTAGGACATTGAAGACATTTAAAAAGAAATTCATTGAAGGGATGAATCAAGATAAATGTAACTAATCAGTGATGCTTCGACGTGTGGAGAGACGATCGACTGATTCAGCAGTGTGCCTATATTGGTTGTAATTATTTATATCTTGTTACGATGCCACTGTCTTTTTTGTACGTTGTCTTTATTCATTGTAAAGGGCCCACATGAAAAAAAGCGCATGCTTATGTGGGTACCTGTCACAACGATTGTGTAAATTATATGTTGGTGACAAATACATGATATGATTTACCAAAAACACTCAAAATATTTTGTTTTATCCGAAATTCGGTTTGCTACAATTAGGATATCCTCCGTAAATACTGATATGTGGATAAACGTCACATAATTAAAACCAACGTGAAATATAAAATGAAAATTTCGACAAACAGACAATACTCACGGTCATTTTCTTCTTTTTCGTCGAGGAAGTGGACAGCTTTTTCGACAGAGATTTAGCGAAAAAAGCGGGAATATGCTGAGCCGCACCGCATTCGTCTACGCGTCCGGAATCCTCCGCGGAATCTGTCTCGTCCCACTCGTTTTGACCTGGCACCGAGAAATCAGAAACAACACTACTGCCATCTATACTGACATTAACTGCCGCTGTTTCACACGCACTGTTGTTGAGGCTGTCGTTGTCCACCAAAGACTCTGCACAGCCATTTTGAAGACGTTTCCTCTTGCGTTTTTTCTGCTTGATTTTGATCGTTACTTCACTGTTCTCACACTCGTCGCCACCACCATTGTCATCGTGTCCAACAGCACAAATCTCCGACGAGTTAACACCGTTGACACCATGCTGCTCACTCACATCGCTGTTTGGTTTCGTATCAAGTTCCGCTTCACAAGCACCGTCGCCATTTCGATCTGGTTCCGCAGACACTCCATTGCAAACGCCCGCCTCGTGTTTGGACATTCTGGCTTCACGAGCAGCCTTCTTCCGCTTCTTGTTGGGCCTGACCTCGCTGGACCTGGCATCGTGTTGTTCGGCACCGTGTTTACCATTCACCCTTCCTGACGTCTGTGAGTGTTCGCCACCGAATTGATCGAGAGCAGCGCTAGTGTCTGAATCACCGGCCCCATTTTCAGCAGAATTACCAGCGCTATTGTCGAGGGGTGGCTTGGCTGCACAACCCCTCGCTGAATCAACCTCGTTCAATTGAGATTGCAGCGGCGTTGACGAGGAGAACTTCCTGCGTTTCTTGTTTGTCATTACTGCGCTGCTATTTTCAACCGCCAGCACGACCGATTTCTTTTTCTTCTTGATTTTGCCAGTCGGTTTCTGCTCAGCAAACACCTCATCGCTGCCATTCGACGCCTGCACGCTGGTGTCACGTGACTCGGTCGCAATTTCTGCTTGGTCGCCATTTTGCGTATCCGTCTGCTCGGTTATTTTCGGCCCGCCTTTCTTGCGAGTCTTGGCCGATTTTCTGCTGTCCGCGTGCAACTCACGCTCGAACTCCTGAAATTCAACACACACACAAACACACACACAATAGTTTTGACTATCGTGAGAGGCGGACGAGCTGAGTCGTGTTCCTGATTTCATTTTAATAGGGCTATACTGAGTGAGGGAGTGAGATAGTGAGATACAGTGTGACGCAGGCAGTGTGAGTTAGATTTTATGTACGAAATTTAGAGACCATTTAGTTAATTAACCAATATTATAGATTTGGCATTGGCAGTGAATTTGGCAATCGCAGCAACGGACAATTCGTGAGCGAAAACAGTGAGAAAAATGGATGATCTGGCGAGACACGGGACTTGATGGCTGCGACAGCGTGAGAGCCTGGCGGTAGTACGCGACAATGCTCCAGTAATTTGTTTTTTTATATACTCAACTTTGTGTTAAAAAAATCAAGTACAATTCAAACGCAGTGCTAGAGTCAAGTCCAGGGACAGATTGCTGTCCAGCGTTACAATATAAGTAGTCAGTTAAAAACATATAATTCACATGAGAGTATATTTTCACAATGAATCATAAGGAAATTGCTGGAGGAATTCCCAGACAGACAGTCACGATGGCAAATACAAGCGCAGCCACCATTCATCTCCTCGCCTTGTCTTCATAGCTTCATATCTATCTTCAAGTTCTTGATATTCAAACAAGCACACGAATATCATTTGTGCTGTGAATTTACTGGATAAAAATTGCCCCAATAATAATGTATCAAATGTTAATTAAACTGGTCCGTCTGTGTATCAGACTTGAATGTCTGTGTGTATGTGTGTGTGTCGCACCTGGCGTCTTAACAAGGCAGCCTCAATTTCATCATCGCTGATATCTGAGTCGAACTGGGCCACAGAGGAGGCGGTGGGCAAGCGTCGAGGAAACTCTCCCTCACTGACAAGCTGGAACCTGACACCAACACACCGTTTTAACACTGATATACACGCTATACACCGCTGATAAAACAACAACAAATAAACAATGTGGTGAATTTATCAAATAATGATTATCATTATCATTATTAACACATTTCATCCCATAATCATATTGAGTACAACTGACATTTTCAAGCGTGTGTGTCAATTAATTGAGAACTTTTTTGTCAATATTGCGTCGATACCAAAGAAATACTCCTAATAAACAGCGCCTAATGATTGAATATATGTTAATATAGACGAGAAACTACAAAATAAGGTCATTTTAAGTTATCTCACACGACATTACCGAGAAGTAATGAGCAAGATGAAATGGAAAGGATCGGACGAATAAATTACACGACTGCAATTACATGCACCCTGATAATCAACTAGCACGGATAAAAACAAAACACGCAACATAATCAACCAAATTAAAAACATTTATAACAGTCGAACACAAAACGCCAAAAACATCACGACACCCGCATCTCAACGTGATTGTGTATGTGTGTGTGTGTGTGAATTCATGTGTGTGTGTGTGTGTGTGTGTCTGACTGGCGGGAGAGTTTGTAGAGCAGGCAGCGGTTGACTTGTCGCACGGAGGCGTCGGCGCCCGCTTCTAGCAGGGCGCTGGCCAGGCGGTCGTAGTCAACAGGCAGCTGAGACAGGCAAACATTGACACCGCCCGCACGAGGGTCCATCACAACCCCTCCCCCTTCACCCCCCTCGCTGCCGTCCTGGTCACAACATACACACACACTAGTTAGTGATATTTAACGGAATACAAAAGGGAAAACAAAACATTCATGAGCCAAAAAATGATAGATTCACTTAGTTACACATGCAAAAACATTGGCAAATTCTGCCAAATTTTGCTAGGCATGTCTAGAGATATGAGTGTGCTTACATCAGAATCGAGGTCGGCCGGTGTGGGATTAGATTCATTTTTATACGCCAAGCCCGGGTCACTCTGCTCCATGAGATGATGGAACACAGAGCTGACTACTGCAGACCGGAGACGACTGTCTTTGGAACGCCGCAATACCTACACAAAAACAGCAATAGAAAATTACATAATTACGCGTGATATGTCACGCCAACCACCGTCGGTTTTGCAAAATATATAGCCCAAATGGCATCTACAATTTCGCACACAACAGTGCACACGTATTGAGCAGACACAATACCTTGTATTAGTCGGAATTTAGCATGGTAAATTTCAAATAAGAAATATCCTATAATCAAAACTAATTGAATAATTTAAATTAATTGAATTCAATGAAATATTGCGCAATTTCTGCAAGTTAATGATGAAATCAGATTGAAGCGACATGGACGTGTTCGTGAGTGTTAGCATCCGTGCCTCGATGTACGGTAGCACCATCTGGTGGCAGACTTCAGCACTAATCTTGCAGTCGTCGCCGCCGCCGCCGCAGTCCGCCTTGGCCAGTTCCTCCAGGTAAACATCGGCCATGTGCAGCTGCATGCCGAGCGCCGTTGACTCGACACAGGCAAACTGCTCGCCGAACATGTGCGTCAGACTGGCGACAGTTGCGGTGCGCCAACTGTCAGCTCGCGCCACCGACAATGTGCGCCGAAATAAACGCCGCAGCAGCTAACACACACACGCGCATATGCATATGTAATTATGTAAATAAAAACATACCAAGTGGAATGATAGAGAAGTTAAACAGCCACGCGAGATCGTAACATCACAAGCCACGTGCTCAATGAGAAATGAGACCGCCGACACAGGTATCAAGCATCAGAAACAACCCTGCAAAGTCAATTAGGTGAGTATAACTAGACATCAAACACATTCACCAACCCACCCACCTTGTGTGGTGTGCCTAAACGTGTGTGAAAAACCAAACTCAAATACATAATCTCAGCCTACACTGGACTGTGAGGTAGACGCACTCACCATCATAAACTTATTGCGCCGAATCGAGTCGATCTGATTCCATTCGCGGCGCAAGGTGGCGAACCCGGCGGAGGCAAAACGCAACGCGTCTTCTACGTTGGCGGCGCAGTCGAGCAGCTCGCTGAGATCGTCGGCCAATTGCTCCTGCACCAGAGGCTTGTCTGACATCCACATGCAGAAAAACAGACCCTTCCACAGTCGCAGCAACTCGGTCTCGGAAAGAACTGCCGCCAGAATTATGCAACACGAGATAAAACAGACAGACAGTTATAGCGAAGGTGTAGTTACATATTTCTCCAAGAGATGTCGGGGTGTGTACCTTTGGGATATGTTGGCTATCGCGATGACGATCAAGGTCATCAGTCATCGTTGGGACTTGATAGTGTGCGTTGGTGTTGTGAGGTGGTAAATTAAGTGTGTTAATTATAGTGTTCGTGTTGTGTTATAATAAAGATGTGCGTTGTGATCGAGTGAGTAATTCATGCGTGATCAGTGGAATTATTAACGCGACCGACACTACATTTGGCGACGAGGATTCTGTTGACATCGGACCTACGTTGCGAAAATGAACATCGAGGGATCGTCGGCACCAGCACCCTTCCTGCCTCGCCCAGGTAACCCAGTGCTCTCGTGGGGTGACTGGTCACCCCACGGTCAAATTGGTCTAATGTGTGCAGGTCGAGGAAACCCGAGCATCGATCTAAGGAGGTGAAAGCAGTAGAAATACTATCATGCAGCGCTCAAAAATCCAAAAAAAGTAACTGATGTGCGACATAAAACTGTCAACAAACGGTAAATCAGCTAGTGTACCTATGATGGTAGACACAGGAGCATCGGTGACTCTGATCAGTTTAGATGCAGCAAGACGATGTTTCAAAGGAACACGTGTAACGAAGAGTGAGTCAAAATTGTTCGGAGTATCGGGAAAGCCACTTCCGGTGATGGGTACCATCAAGGTCAAGGCCGAATTTCAAGGTCGATCCGCAACGAGTGACATCTTCATCATCAAATCATTATCATTTGATGCATTGATGGGACTTCAACCTTATGCAAGCTCTGGGTGTCAAAATTGACTCAGCAGCAGGAGATATATTCTCAGTTCAAGAAGGTGGGGACGCGGACAAATTCCTGCCGCCTATAGAGGGATTTCAACACCGAATGGTGCTACGTACAGATGCTGTTCCGGTCCATCGTCCGTTACGCAGACTACCACTCTCGGTTCGTGAAGAGGTGACAGCCGAACTACGGCGGAGCTACAGAGAGCCGGAGTGATCGATTGATTGATCGATTGACACAGCCGAGTGGATCAGCCCTCTGGTTGTCGCCAGGCGGAAAAATTGACGAATCAGACTGTGTGTTGACTTGAGAAGTCTCAACCAGCAAATCGTTCCCGATGCTCATCCTCTTCCGACTATAACTGAACTACAGACCAAACTGCAAGGATCAGTCTTCTCAAAGATTGACCTACAGTCTATCACCAGCTGATGTTGGAACCATCATCGAAACATCTGACGGCGTTCATCACGCCAGACGGTCTCTATCAATTCAAGAGAGTACCGTTCGGTCTTTCATCGGCGGGATCAGCATTCCAAAAATTGCTGGATCGTGTACTTCGAGGTATACCTAGTGTACAACACTATCTAGATGACATCGTGTGCTCGGGACGCACACAGGCAGAACACGACGAACGTCTTCAGCGCGTGTTATCTGCACTTCGTAAGGTGAAAGTCACCCTAAACGACGCAAAATTCAAATTTTCACTGCGTGAAATAGATTATTGTGGGTTCCAAATCAGTGCCAACGGCATAACTCCTCTTCAAAGTCATGTGCAAGCCATTCAACAAGCTCCACCACCACATAATGCTGCTGAACTGAGAAGCTTTCTTGGGCTATGTGGGTGGTTGTCACACTTTGTGCCAAACTACGCCGCCATCATAGGTCCTCTGTTCGCGATGCTCAACAGAGACGTCGTTTTTGACTGGAACGAGGCAGCCAACCAGAGTTTCCAGACGGTGAAGAAAGTCACCTGTTCTGACAGAGTGCTTCACAAATTCGATCCTTCGAGATCAACGTTCGTCACAATCGACGCGAGTGATAAAGGAGCAGGCGCGCTCTTATCACAGATGGACGACCGAGGCCAAGAATACGCAATATCATTCTGGAGTCAGCGATTTTCAGCCGCTGAAAGTAAATACTCCGTCACAAAGAAAGAGACTCTAGCCGCTGTGCGAGCGGTAGAGCACTGGAGATTGTTTCTGTGGGGTCGCCACTTCACTCTGCGGACGGACCATGTCGCTCTCAAATCCGTGCTGTCGTCGAAATCGAGCGGTCGCGCAGGAGCACGTGTGTCACGCTGGCAAGCACGACTAATGGTGTTTTCGTTCACAATCCAGCACGTCCCAGGTGCTAAGTTGCCCTGTGCTGACGCACTATCGCGGTTGCCGGTCGGAGAACCAGACGAGAACGACGATCCCCAAGAGCTCATCGCCACGGTGGTAGCTGGCGAGACCACCATCAGTTTGGATGAGGTGAAAGAGGCCACACGTGAAGACAATCACCTATGTGCATTACGTGAAGCGATCGAACGTGGATTCCCGACCAGCGCAAAACAATGTGACGCTGCAATACAGCCATTCTTCTACTTGCGTCACGAATTGAGCGTTGTTGACGGACTCGTGCTACGAGAAGGGTACCAGGTCATTGTACCGGAGCGACTTAGGGAGCAATATTTTCAGGCAGCGCATGAGGGTCATTCAGGAATTGTAAAGACCAAACAAATAATACGAAGTGTTGCTTGGTTTCCCGGAATTGATCAGACAGTCGAGAAGTTTGTTCGAGAGTGTCCAACCTGTCAGACTTCCGACAGGGTCTTGTGTGGTAAGGCTCGAATAGCTCCACTGCAGGAAGTGCCGCTACCCGAAAAGGCAGGGGAAAAAGTGGGAATTGACGTGGTAGGCCCAATCAACGCAGCTCCGCAGTCAAACCGCTACGCAATAACTCTGGTTGACTACAGAACAAAGTGGGCAGAGGTTGCGTTGACGTCTACCGTAACATCCACCATCGTGATTGATTTCATCAAGAAAATCGCCGCTAGAGAAGGTTTCCCTGATGTGATAGTTTCCGACAATGGATCTTCATTCGTGAGCACAGAATTCGAGGACTATCTCACCCGACGTGCTATCAAACATCACAAATCAGTAGTATACTGGCCCAGAGGAAATTCAGTCGTTGAAAGATTCAACCGCACGCTGAAGCAGTGGTTGCTGAATTGGGACAAGTCCATCAGTCTCAGTGATCACGTGAGACAACGGCTCGCCCTCTACCGCTCAGCACCACAGTGCTACGGGATCTTCCCCATCAGAGCTGCTGCACGGTAGGACTATGAGGCTCAACCTTCCAGTGGTCGAAGAAAAACCACCACGAGTTACGCCGGAGGAGGTTGACCGTATGCAATCCAAGAGAAACAAAACGGCTCACGACTCAAGGTTCGGCGTTAAACCGTCACAGATCACCGAAGGGCAATGTGTTTACGTCAAGAAGCCGGGTCATGTTGTCAAGTGTTCCAGTCGCTTCATAGGTCCTCTGAACAGACGGACAGTCGGAAAGTGGACGTTCAAGTTGTCCGACGGGAGTGTTCGTAACGCCGCCCATCTGGCACCAGCCGGCGCGTCGTGCACTGACCGAGAAGATACAGCTGATCGGTCGGCTAGGCCACAGACAGATTACGACGGGGCACTGCCGATGAACGGCGGAGGTGTTACAGAACGCGAGAATCAATCGATCGGAGATCATTCGGCGGACGCCAACGTGGACGAGAGAGGAGACGTCGATACCTCTTCGCAGAGAGAGAAACCACTAGATCGCGGGTTTGTGCAGCTGCCGCCATCTCGTGGAGGACGTTGTCGTTGGCTACCCCGACGACTTGATTAACGCGAGGAGGATATAGCGAAGCTGTAGTTACATATTCCTCCAAGAGATGTCGAGGTGTGTACCTTTGATATGTTTGTTATCGCGATGACGATCAAGGTCGTCATTCATCGTTGGGACTTGATAGTGTGCGTTGGTGTTGTGAGGTGGTAAATTGAGTGAGTTAATTACAGTGTTCGTGTTGTGTTATAATAAAGATTGTGCGTTGTGATCGAGTGAGTTATTCATGCGTGATCAGTAGAATTATTAACGCGACCGACACTACAACAGTCAAACACACACAGTCACCCGGAACAATTACACGTGTACCAACCAAGAACACTACCAATGCGATCTGTTGATGCGATAGTAGAAAACTGATATGTGAATAAAATATCTTGGAAGCAACTCAAACAGAGACAACTAAGAGTAACGAAAGTAATTACATCTATAATCATGTGAGTAAAAATACCAAATTACAACGTCATGACGAATAACAAACCATGAACCAACCTGTGCCTGACGAAAAGCGCCTCTGAAGCCATTGCCGAACTTTCTTCAGGGCACGATCTCGCTCAACTTTTTCGTTAGCGGCCAATTTTCTGGCGAACTGAATTTCAACTTCCTCTTCGGGAGCTTTCACCATGTTTCATGACAGACCGAGCAAATATTTTAGTGGTTTTACCAGAAATCACCAGAAAGAGCCCAGAAACTACCGACACACGCTACACACGCACAAAAACGCACGCGTGACAATGGTTTTACGGCGCAATGTTGGCCGCACAGTTTTTATCAGAATTTTCAACTTTTGTGAGTTGACGTTCCCATCAGTTATATGATGAAAAAATACCCCATAAACTGCAAAGACTAATTCAACAATGTGTTTGTGTAATTATTGTTCCTGAAATAGAAATTTTCCTTGTCGAACAACTGGTGGTTATGCTTATATAGGCGCCCAGTCGACAAACGTTTTTCATGTGCTCGATTGTGGGTTTTTTGGCTTTGTTAGCGATTCTATCTGTTGGTAATTTTTGTTGGTGTAAAAATGACGGGGGGTGTAAGTGAGTGTGTTGGAATGCTGCAATCAGCCGTTAATGACACGGAGAAGTTTGCTGCCTTGCTCATGGTCACAAAGGTAGGTGGTTCAATTTGTGCTCTGGTTTGCGTCTACTTAAACTAGTCTCTAATTGTTTAACACGTTCATAGTTGCCCACAATATATACCACTGTATAGCTTGTCACACGAATTTTCCCATGCACTGGTTTGATATTGTGGTTAATATACGTGTATTTACTATTTATTGTATTGTTAACTGTTCAATTAATCGCTTCCAATTGATTTTGCGTTCATATTTGTTTCATTTTTATGTATGTATTGTGTGCAGTGAGAGAGTGTGTGTGAGAGATTGTCTACGTTGACTGAGATTGTGTGTGCGTGAACGTGTTAATGTGTCTATGTGTGATCGTGTACATTTGAATTGCGTAATACGTGGGAGAGTGTGTGAGCAAGTGTGTATAGTTGTGCATGCGCTTGTGAATTTTCCATGCCCCGCGGCGGCGAGCGAATGACCGGCTCGCCGCTGATTGGTTGTTGCGGCGGGTGAGGACTGTGCGTGTGTGTGTGTGTCCGGGTGTGCTCCCGTGTGTCACAGTGTGAGCTAGGAGTCGTGCTTGAGGTGTTGTCGGGAGTGGTGTGACGTCTTGTAGGCGCGCGTGGGGCAGTGATGCCCACGCGCGCCTGTCTCTAATATATTTCAGTCTTTTTTGTTTTCTACAGTGCTGGTTGCCATAGCAACCAGCAATCAACAATGTCGCGAGATGAGCGAGTTTAGTTGGCTTGAGGAATAGAGTGGAGTGTGGAGTATGGAATGATTGTCAACATCAACAACAACAACATATATTAAATATAGCGCACATATTTATACACAGGCGCGAAAAAGACACAACCGACAGGAACATCACAGCGAGCAGGGAGTAGGCACGAATCGAAAAATGAAAACACGTTTGCAAACTGGAACATGCTAGATGGCCGTTGGCTATCAGATAGCTCATCCGCCCTTGAAACAGGTTTTGTTTTTATTCCTGTCGGGTGTCTAGACACCCTCCTCACTGCAGAACAGTGGGGGAGCCGGTTTAGTCGCCGACGACTCGACCATGAATCTGGTTGTACTGGAATTACACGGTTACCAGTAGCAGGGCGAAGCCTGACCAGACAATGACGAATGCAAGAGATGCAAAAACGGGACGCAGCAACGAAAGCAGATAATTCACAGTGATTAAAAGACAAATATCAAGCAAGAACCACGAGGGTACAACACAGGACGATCAGCACGAACAACACACATATAACCAAAGACAAATCATACATTAAATCATCAAGAGAACGAGTGAGCAGATATTTATGAAGATCAGCAGAAAAAGATCGGAATGAAGACTTGTGGTGAAGGTAAGATGGAAGCGAGTTATAGATACGTCGAGTAATAATTTATAATTTATAAATATAATTTGTTGTATTAGGAGATAGTTGTTGTTATTCATTGTGCATTTTATATTAAATATAGCGAAAACTGAACAAAAGGATTTCAATACGCATGGTATTTATTGTGGTATATACTATTATATAGTATATACAATAACACACTCGTGCTATATTATTGTGGTATAGACTTATCCAATTAACTCATGATTTAAGCGTTAAACTTTCGTGGCAGAGATTAGACTGATTTTCTGTGAGCACGGAGTTGTCCCCTTTTTCATCTCAAAAATTGGTATAATTCTTCTCTCGCACATCGCTGCCTGGCCGTCCTCAAGACACCTCCTTTTGAACCCTGAAGAAACTGAATATTTCTTATTTCACCCTTCCAATATTTTTCATTGCTCTGTCAACTTGCCTCTTTCATCTCATATACGTAATCTGGGAGTTGTTCTCGATCCCTCTCTAACATTCTCTCAGCATCTTTCAAAAATTTCCCGAATCTGTCGTTTCACCTTGCGCCAATTCTACCCGATCCGCTCTCATATTGGTGTTGCGTCTGCTCTCCTAGTGAACTCGTTTATTTTTTCATTCCTCGGCTATTGTAATTCCGTATTCTTTCATCTTCCTAAGAAGTCCATTCGCTCTCTTCAATCTATCATCAATCTTTCTTGTCTTTGCGTTCTTCGCCTTCCTCCTAAGACACCCACCTCCGCTCATATCCGAGAATTCGGCTGGCTACCAACTCTTTCAATGTTACAATATAAACTGTGTTGTATTGTATATATACTCCACACATCTTCTCGTACTTGCTCTCACTTCTTACCTTTTCTGATCGTCCTTTCAGCCGGCGTCCTGCACCTCTTATTTGCCCTCCCGCCGACCACTTATCAAATTGGTCCGCGAAATGTTTTTATTTCTCTTCCCCTCGATTATACAACTTTCTTCCTCCTCATATCCTTCGGCGTAACTCATACACTTCCTTTTCATCTGCTCTTCATAAGTACCTGCTTTCTCTTCCATCGCCGCTTACATCTCCTTTCAGACTGCATTGATTTTCTGCTTCTGTATATATCTCCATATTCTCGCCATGTATGTACTCTTGCTAATGCTACTGGACTTTGGGTTTTGTTTTCCTCTGTTTTATGCATTTGAGTCCGCTCACAGCCTCTGATCTTTTCCTTTCGTTTGTGCTAACCATGCTTGTGTGTGACGTTTGTCAGTGTTTGTATTTGTCTGTTTATGTCTTTGTGGATGTTGTTTTCAATATCAAAACCTGTCGGTGTGTATCTTCCCTGTTATATTTTGTCCTTGCTAGCTCTTGTTTTTCAAATGCACGGTTTGTTTGTTGTTGTGTGTGATAGCTGGTGAAAGCGGAGCAATGCAGCGCCGAGGACAAGTGCCACCTGTTTGCCGCCATTGGCTTCGACTACATTGTGAAAATGATCACCAGTTCGGCTCCGGCTGAATGCCCGGCCGATATTCTCAAGTCGATCGGCCTCACCATTTTGGCGTGTTTTGCGCAGGTTTGTCATATGGTTCTTGTTTTTGTGCCGCGTCTCCACTGCTTGACATATTGTCATCACTGTAATATATTTCCCACACATGACTTATTGTACTTACTCACCGTACTTATTGACTTATTGTACTTTGTTGCTTGTTATGTTTTGCTTTGTTAATCACCCCGTTTTTATAATGCGTTTTTGTGTGATTATGCACAGTGGGAGATGAAAGACAGGTGAGAGAGGGATTATGTGTGAGCAGTTTGTGAGCGTGTTGGGTTGCGTATCTTATGAGAGACTTAGTCTACACGCGTATCTTATGAGAGACTTAGCCTACACACGTATCTTATGAGAGACTTAGCCTACACGCGTATCTTATGAGGGACTTAGCATACACACGTATCTTATGAGAGACTTAGCCTACACGCGTATCTTATGAGAGACTTAGCCTACACGCGTATCTTATGAGAGACTTAGCCTACACACGTATCTTATAAAAGACTTAGCCTACACACGTATCTTATGAGAGACTTAGCCTACACACGTATCTTATGAGAGACTTAGCCTACACGCGTATCTTATGAGAGACTTAACCTACACGCGTATCTTATGAGAGACTTAGCCTACACACGTATCTTATGAGAGACTTAGCCTACACGCGTATCTTATGAGAGACTTAACCTACACGCGTATCTTATGAGAGACTTAGCCTACACGCGTATCTTATGAGAGACTTAGCCTACACGCGTATCTTATGAGGGACTTAGCCTACACGCGTATCTTATGAGAGACTTAGCCTACACACGTATCTTATAAAAGACTTAGCCTACACGCGTATCTTATGAGAGACTTAGCCTACACACGTATCTTATGAGAGACTTAGCCTACACGCGTATCTTATGAGGGACTTAGCCTACACACGTATCTTATGAGAGACTTAGCCTACACGCGTATCTTATGAGATACTTAGCCTACACGCGTATCTTATGAGATACTTAGCCTACACACGTATCTTATGAGGGACTTAGCCTACATGTGTGCTTTTAACGTGTACATGTCCCGCGGCGGCGATCACGTGACCAGCTCACCGCTGATTGGTCACTACTACGTTTGTGTGTGTGTGTGTGTGGGCTGCGACGTGACAGGAGCCGTCAATAGGCGGCAGTCGTGAGATGGCCGACATTGTGCCGGTCATTGCCTCGCTGGCCGCTTCCAACAACAACAACAGCAGCACTGTTGACAGCGACGACGACCACATCGTCGACAACGACGCGGCAGGCTCGTCGGTGTCGACGGTCGATGTTGTGTGTTGTCTGCAGTGTGCACTTGCGAGTGAGTCGGGCCGGCGTGCGCTGTGTCAGTCGTCTGTACTGCGTGTGCTCGTGGACGCGGCCGTGTCGCAGTCCACGCCACTGGCTCTCCACGTGCTGCACGAGCTGTGCGAACAATGCAGCGACATGTGGCAGCGCCCTCTGTCGGCCGAAAATGACAACAGTGAGGATGAGCAGCGCGCCACGTTGTACGACCGCCTGGTGGACTCACTGGTCGAGCGACTGCAGTACGACTCGGACGCCGACAGTCAGCTGACTGAGTGTCGTCCGCTCGCTGCGCTGCTTTTATGCGCGCCGACGTCAGCGACATCTGGCGGTGGACTGAGGAAGCAACACGGTGCATGGTGGCCGCGCTTGTGCAGCGCTCTCAGTCGGCTGCTGGTCGCCAGACTGACAACACAACGACGCGGCGCCGTGCTGGCGCTAGCTGCCGCCGCCGTGCACGTGCTCAACACGTGCGCCACGTGTCACGTGCCACGTGTTGACGAGCAGAACGACGAGCGAGAGCAGGATGCACTGGTGCCGGCCGACACGCACAAACAGCTGGCCATCGTGACAGTGAACTTGTTCTGCATTGAGGTGCGCCCGCCAGCCACGTGTTTCAAGACTGTCTAGTCGGTCTGTCAGCTGTGCAATGCCGATATGTGTGTGTTTTTGCACCGTGCTATCACTGAGCATGTTGATTTGCTGCTATAAACATGATTCTATCTAGGCGTTTCTCTTACAGGAGTGTATTTATCCAAGTAATTTTATGTATTGAAGTACTTTTATGTCTCGTCTTATCAATTCAATATCAACCATCTGTTTCGCGTCTTATCAATACATTGTTATGTGTGTGTGTGTGTGTGTGTGTGTGTGTGTTCAGATTCGGATGTGTATGGAGGAGCGTGGTTTGGCTGAGGTGATGGAGGTGGCGTCGCTGATGTGTTCAGCTTTCATGGTGCTCGAGTCTATCACGTGCGTGCTGGTCAGCGAGCAGTCTCCACTTGCGCTCGACAACAGACAACAACAGCAGGTGGCCGAGTATAAACGTGCAATAAGCACTGTGTGTGGGTCGGCGTGGTGGCCTAGTTGCTAGCGTATTGGTCTTGCAACCGCTGTACCCTGGGCTCGAATCCCGGACGTTGCTGGATATTTCGAGTAATTCACTGTGTTCCACAGTTGATACTTGATTATCAGTGAATGTCCATGTCATATCGTTGTAGGTAGTTGTTTAGTGGGGACGAAATTGAGTACTGAAATGATGGTGGTGAATGGCTTGGTCAAAATTTAGCGGGTCAACGGTTTAAACATATCCGAATGTGTAAATTGTCTATAATGTCATACAACACAACCAAATGTGTAAAATTTCACGTCTGTTTGTTGTTTGTGTGTTGCCAGTTGATAGGTGCTGTGCGCGGGGCAACGTCGGCGGTTGCCAAATTCATCGCCGCGGTCATGGACTCTGACATTGGAGAGTTGCCAGATGAACAGGGAAATTTCATCAAGGCCGCTGTCAAACTTCTCATAGTGTGGCTTGCCGAGGTTTCAACTAGCTACTTATTTATCAATGTCGTCATTTAATTAATATGATAAAATAATTGTTTTCAGCTTTTATATCTATTATTATGTGAACTATGTCATGTGTGTATATGATGAACAACTTGTATGAACTTGTATGTTCAAGTTATGTATTGTGCGTGTCACAGGATAACGTGTATCCCGACGAGGTTATTTCTATTGTTCCCTATCTGCTGAGTGTTTGCACCCGTGGCTGGCACCTCGCACCCCTGTCCAATGGAACCGCCACGGTGAAAGCAGAGGACACTGTTGGTACTCTTGACTTGGCACCAGGGGTCAAGCCGTCTTCCGACACCGGGTCATCGGAGGTGGTTGACCTGTTGCGTCTGTTTCTGCCGGCACTGTGTCACCTGACTGCCGACGACTCATCTCGCAGCGTGCTACTGCAACAAGCCCAGGTCGACTGCGTTCTCATCGAGTTTGTGCAGTCTCGGTAGGTGGCGCCACCTATGTTCCCTCTCATCCTCTCTCGCTCTCTCGCTTTCATCCTTCTCCACACACACACCACACACACCACATATACATACATCATACACACCACACACACACACACACACACACACACACACACACACACACACACATACACACACACACACACACACACACATGCAGAGAGGTAAATACTGTCGAGTTTTCTCTCACCGGCCATCATTCTCAAATGCGCCTGGATATACACATACCAACTCTTTTGTGTGTGCAGTTGGCGGCGCAGCTTCGACACTGTCGACGGTGGCGAACTTGACGCGGGTGCGGCAGATGCGGCGCAGGCTGTCACGACGGCTTGTTCGTCGCTGCTCAACATTGTCGTCATGGCGCCGGAGCGAGTGCACGCGCCGCCGCCGACCGCCATCGCCTTCAATCAGCTGCTACGCTGGCTGTTGCGTCGCAAACTGGCCGCGTTCACAGCGCATGGCTCGGCACAGCGCGACACGACGGCCGACCTCACTGTCCTGCACGCCAACCTGCTGGTTCTGGCACTGTTGTTGACGCACCGCCTCGATCAGTCGCCGACTGACTCGCCGGCGTCTTCGGCGCTAGCTGGACTGGATCAGTCGCAACTGCTGCGCTTGCTGCAGACGGCCGTGCGTTTCTTGTGGGACGCGTATTCGGCGCCCTGTGTCGAGCAGAGCGGCACACACCGCGGCCCGCTCGCCGTCAGCTCTCGATACCGCGGCGTGTGGTCGCAGCTGAGCGAGCTGTGGCAGCTGGGCATGCAGGCGGTGGGGCGACTGGCCGGCCAGCATGGCTGGATCTGCGAGTTTATCGTGGACAGCGGCTGGCCCGACACGCTGGTGTCGATGCTGGCGCGAGTCAGACCGGCCGCCTCCTCGCACGACGACAGCGAGCATGAGAGTGGCGCGGCGCTGCACACGTTCGAGACGTTTCTGGTGGCGCTGTGTGAGACGAGCGAGGCGGCGCGGCGAGCAGTGGCGACCTCTGGCGGACAACAAGTGAGTCGCACGCTGCGATTTCGCCACCTGGCACGACTGCTGAGGCAGTGACCGACCGATGTGCACACAAACATGCACATGCACTCATACAGACAGACAGATATTGTCGAGTAATATGTGCCGGTATGCACACAGACAGACGGACACATTGATTCATTAACTAACAGACAGACAGGCAGTTTTACACACACGCATATATTTATATATACACGGAGGAAAGGAAACGTGTGTGTTTTCCTGTTGTGTCCGTCTAGATGGAAGCGTTTTCATAACATTTTGATAGCAATCGGTCGATGTGCGTTGAGAAGCAATAATCATGTGATGGTATTGTCTGTAATATGTCTACATTTGTGTACGTGTTTGTTATGTACCAGCAAGAGCGTGTGTGTTGGCTGGCAGAAATACCGTGCTGCTCTTTCTGTCATGTCTTATAATAATATCTGGCTCTGTTATGTTCTCAATTGGATAATTTTCAATACTGTTTTTTTCATGCAAACAAATCTTTTTTGCCTTGTGTTTTTTATGAGTTTTTTCTCTGTGAAACTGTTTGCAGAATTTGAAATGAGTTTTTCAGTTGAACTAGTTTGGAAGCTATTTTCTTTGTATTGTGTTTGTGTTTGTCTAGACATCATCATTCTCAGATGTTGCATTTATCTGCTTTCTACTTTTCTATGTTTGCGACAGTGTCGGTTTGTCAGTGAATAACTACCAGCCTTCTTGTTCCTCTATTCTGTCTCTTCCGTCTGTTTGTGATTCCTCGTCAATTCTCGAGCCAATGTGAGAGGGGATGTTTTCTGTGTAGTTCTGTTTTGTTTGTGCGTGTGTGTTTGTGTGCGTGTGTGTTTGTGTGCGTGTGTGTTTGTGTGCGTGTGTGTTTGTGTGCGTGTGTGTTTGTGTGCGTGTGTGTGTGACCGACTCAATCCGGCCTATAGTCACTGAGCAGGGCGAGTACAATGAATTGTTCTTTTTCGCTCAGTTTTAGTGATTGTGGGCATCTGGTGGCGAGTGTGACACATGTTTGTTCTCAGTGAGATGGCGAAAACTCAGGAGATTTTGCGAAAATGGTTGTTCTGAATTGAAATCACGTTTACACATACACACGTACACATACACACACAGAGACACATATACACACACACGAGTGCCTTTTGTGACTTCCACATGAATTACCCAGTAGAATGTGTTTGTGTGTGCTATTCTAGTCAACATTAGTGTGTTTGTGTGTTGTTTTGGTAGTGTTGCTTGTTTGTGTGGCCCAATAAACGTTAACCAGCAAATGTGTCATTTTCCCCTCCACGCCGTTATTTCTAGTTGTTTCATTTGATTCGATATTGTATCGATTGCTTTTTCATTTCGCAATATGGGGTTATTTCACACATTTCCCCATTACAGGAGCACAGAAACACAAATATGTATGTAAATGACGATATTTCACGAAATTGTGTTTTATTTCAAACAGCTTCTAACTTATAAACACACTCAGCAGTGATTTAACACATTCATAGTGAAGTTATGAATCAGCGAAAATATGGCATATGGGCGCTTCATACATACTTTATACGCATACTAGAATGTTATGAGGTCAGTGTGTTCTATGGAATAATATCATTGGTGTTGTAATGTGAGTTTCTAGTTCAACATACGTGCTATGGCAGTAGTTCACTAAATACTTTTTATGATATTGTTTATCAGGATTTTCACACCTTACTTATTTGTATTCATGTTTCGGCTGTATCCTGAACTTCTTTCTAGATTCAAATTGTTTTCATGTTCCCTGTATTTACATCTGAAATTACGTCTGATACTCTTTCAAATTTATAAGCTGGGCAAATGTAACTGTTTCGTGTCAGAGTTTAGCGTTGTCTGTATTAGCATTATCGCCGTGTTTCCTGGCTGTTGGCTGCGTTTTCATCGAGCTGTGCCTGTGTTTGCCGACACAACGCAATACAGTGGTCACAATGCTATCTTCCAGGTCAAGATCGGTAATCAGGTCTATTGTGGAGTCGTCTTCCACTATGTTTTGTTCCTCCACCCACATGACGCTCTCACCAGGGCTTGTTGAGGCCTGCTTCTCATTGTCTGTTGATCGAGTGTGGGTGGTTACTTCGTGTGTGGCATGCTTGTATTTTAACAGTGTTTTTGACCGCCTATGATGGTCGTATTTGGGGCTGTTGTTTCTCGAGTCGTCTCTGACTTCGCGATGCCTGAATTCGTCGCGATGCGTCTCCAAGCTTGACGTGCTGTTATCGTGCCCCATTTCTTTGTCTGCTTGATGGACTGCTGCTGCGTGATCAATCGATCCGCCGGAGTGATTATCTGTGTCGTCACTAGCGGTCATTTCCTTGACATAGCTGAGAATCGAGACATTGGACCTATGTTCCGGGACATGTGTCTCTTTACCGTGACATTCGCTGCCTCTTTTCTCTGCTCTGCTGTTTTCGTTGCTGTCGTCCAAATGAAAATTATTGTGTGGATCATCTGAATCAGTGATATGAATCGTTGTTTCCTGCTGAGGAGTTTCACTAGGGTGATTGCTTGCTCTTGTTGCTTTTCGTTCTTTTCTTGCTCTTGATTCTTTCACATCCGCTGATAACCGGTTCTTTTTTCTGTCTGATTTTTTGGATTTTGATCGGGACTTTCTGGGTGAGTTTGTAACGTGACGCCTGTGTTCTATATCCCAAACCACCTCCTCCAGCAGACAATCGTCTTCATCTATGATCTCCAAGTCGACGAGTAGATTCTTTGCTTCGGTGATCATGTCCTCCTGTTGAGAAGCAAGCACACACAAACAGGTGTACGGATAAGCTGGGCCTCGCTGAACGGAAATATCCAGGAAATGAGCTGATGTTTTTGTCGTGTGGCTTAAAGAGAAAATGTAACCAATGTTTTCACTGGAGTATTTCAAGTGAAATGTAATTCAACGGGCTGGTTGATTAACGGCTGTTGTTAATGTTCTCACCACGTCATATATTTGTGCATATTTTTCTATGTTGATGGCCAGAAGTCGCGCGTATCTGCTGCGTGTCAGCTTGGCAGCGTTCTCATTCACTATGCACGTGGTCAGGTCGGTCAAGAAAGCAATGCATCTGCTTTAAAACCACATACACAAATACTCAGATTCACACATATATCTTTCAACCTATTATTTGAAAGAATGTAGTGATCATTCTTGATAGTCTGTATTTCGCTTGGGGAGTGTTTGTGTCCGTTTGCTAGTATATAGGACAAAGTACAGGGATATAAGAGTTATACTGCTCCTGTCCAGTAGTTACCTGATATCCAGTTTATTTTTCACATTTATTATGATTTTGTTCAAGCATCAATCCATACAGATACATTGTTGTTGAATCATTCTCGTGCTTGTCCTGTCTACACCGGCATAATACTGATTCAATACTGCAATCAACTAAAGTGATAACATTTGAAGCGAATAATTCAGCAGCTGCCAATGTGATACACTTCCTAATCTATTGGCTATAGGTTTTATACATGTTTTATCATCACATTTTGCTGTGCGTGCATTAGCCCCATTATATTTACAATATAGGTTCTATGAAATTGGAAGAAGTTTCACCTTGTCTGTAAGTGGGTTTTTTCACGTGAGTTCTGTCCCCTGATGTCAGTGGGGTGCACCTGCCTGCGACTGGATGCGCTTCTGTGCATTCGAGGCGTCACCACCCCACTGCCTGAACTGCATCCGCCATTGTAAGCACTGTCCTTGCTAGAAATTCTGTCTGCAACACAGCAACGGTAGCAATGCTATCAGCGGCATAATACAAGCTATAATTGTGAGTATTTGTGGTTTGTTTAAACCATGATACTGGTGCCTCTAATCTTGTTCTCACCTCGGATCATGGCTGCGGTCTGGCCCGGAGTGCTAGATCGTAGTGTTGTGGGACGCGAATTGGCCTGTTGTTCCACGTGCTCATCACTCTGTTGTCCCTCACACTGCGGGTCAGCGTGGTCATGGTGATGTCTGCTGATCTGCTCGCGGGGGGTACTGTGATGTTCCGTGTACTGTAGACTGTCGGGAGATAATGACAGTGGAGGAATGTACGGAGGTGCTGATGGATGTGCGCGCTCCTGGCATCACACATAATACAGCAATAACATGCAACATGCGTGCAATCTTTTTTCAATCTTATCATGTTTGGTCAGAGCATAATAATAGTAGAGTTTACACAACCGATAGTTTCATGAATCACAACCAAGGGTTTAATGTTTGTCAAAGCTAGTAGAATACTTTGCCGTTTTAATTCTTTGTAAATGTATATTTCAGTACATTGGAGAGCATGCATGCAAATACAACTCACGCGACTGTGTAATGGTCTCTTATTGACGTAAGTATCATGAGGCGGAACACGTTCGACACCAGAACATGTGCTTCTGCTGTACCGCGAGCTGGGGTCGGATTCAGCAGTATTTGTAGAATGTTCACTTGACTCATTGACCCTGTTCATCTCACTGCACGTTGACTGTTCATCTTCACCAGTTTCATCGCTGACGCTCTCGCCTGCACTCTCATCTTCCTCGACATAAGACAGCGTGCAACTGCAGGCATCTGTATCCGACTGGACACTAGCGGGGTTCTCGAGGCTCTGTCGAGATTCGCGTGATTCGGACGTCGCGGCCACAGAACTCCGACTTCCGGTGTCCGTCGGCCGCTCTGAATCCGTCCGGCCGTCGGTCTCGGAGCAGCTTTCTGCCGGATAAGTGGCGCTGTCAGCACGGTTCAGGTACTGCTCCCCAAACGGTCCGCAGTAGACGCGCATGTAGCGCAGACGGGGACTGGCGTTCGTTCGCAATATCTTGCAACACAACAGACATGCAATATGTGGATGGGCCCGCTTCTTGAGGAGTAACAATGTCTGGTTCAAACACGGAACTCGTGATTTTGTTGGTACAATACGATTGTCCAATGTCATGTCATTGTCCAATGTTCTGGCCGACACAAGGAATGATAACACACGTATTTAATGTGACTCACTTGTGTAATGATTCTTTATTCATCGCCGGCATGTATGCTGTATAAGTTGAACGGGAGTCATGTCAGAGGATAAGTTACAAATTTGAGCCTGATACCAGGTGTGTTGAAACAGATGTGCGGGGCGGAGTCATGTGGAGATGAGTGGCTGGTGTGTGTCCCACCTGTGGCTGGAAGGGTCGTGGCTCTGTAAAGTTGGCCTGGTCACGCTGCAGCAAATCCTGACGACGCTTGGCGGCTGCGGCGGGGCGTCGCTCTAAACATCGCCTCAGGGCATTGGCCGCCCTCGCCACGTGACGGGGCACTGTTTTAATGACCGGAACAACACTAGTTCTTCTGCGACCGCACACCGTGCAAGATTTTGACCTGCCAGTGTACTTGCGGTATCTGTTAACACAATGGCACAACATCACAAACACAGTTGGCATCACAGTAACTGCCGGAAAACACAGCAATCACATCTGGTTTGTTTAATACATTTGCATGACCGGCGTTCTGTTTATTTTGTGATAACCCCACCGACCTGTCAATGGCGGCAATTATGGCCTGAGCTGCCGGGTTCAACAGATCACTGTCTTCACTTGGCCTGCGTGCTGGGTCGGCGATTTCTCCGCCGCCTGTTGAAGCAGTCGCCTGTGAGAACAGTGCATGCGCCTGTAAGTGCAATGGCGGTACCAAGAAATAGAGAACGGGGGGTTAAAGGTAGGCTGAATTTAAATGCGGCTGGGACGAAATAGTTTCAGAAGAATGAATTATACGGAGCTGGAGTCAATATTGGAGTGACTTTATCAATTATTTTGCTCCTTTTTTGCTTAAGTGACTCGCAACTGTAAATTATGAAATTTTATAGGAAACAGTGAATGTTGCAGCTTTTAACGTTGTGTTCAATAGAGCAGTGGTGACCTGTTCGTTGTTGCATGTTATTGCAGGCGAATGTTCTGCAACATGTTCTCGCCAGACTTTCTGTTGACGTAGTCCATAACAATCCCACGCTTGCTGAAATATATTAGTTACGTCTTATATTATTACGTCCTATATATGATTACGTAAACAAAGTTGCGAATTCAATCTGAAGTTTTCAGCCAGAGTGCAACAATTTCACATTCTTTTGTGCCGCAAGTATTGGTATATATGATATATCAAAAACACAACGTAAAACCAAGAAATATCATTTATTTAGAGTTTTAACAAAGTTGAATGCTCTACACAAATATTTGACAGCAAACGTTACATATTTAGTTTCTCATGACAAATTACAAATTCTTTCTGAATTATGCTTAACACAAATTATTTCAATACTAACGAATATTTGTGAGTAAAAAAAGCTTACCTTATTATTGGGACGCCAGTTAAATTTTAGTCTTAGCCATATTAATTTAAATATAAATATTTTTAATAAGCGAGTGAAGTATATTTATTTGGAAAAACTAACCTTGCTCATTGTGATTGACCTGAAACAAAGCAACCGACTAGCGAATATTTCTATGAATTATTTGATGAATTTGTGCTTTATTTTGCATTTGAATAAAAACGTGATAATACGCTAGGGTTATTTCACTTACGATACAATTATTCGAGATGTATTTTTGAGTATAATATAATGCCATTTTATTGTGTATTTCATGCTTGTCCACACAGTGGTTATTATAGACAATGTTACAATGCTGTAAAATAAATTAGTTATGGACAAAAACTCGTAACATTGGCATAACATTGGGCGAGACACATGTCAAAGGGAATTAAATAAAATGCCGAATCACACCTTAAGTTGGGTGTTAGTATTGAAATCTTACCAAATTCGGCATGTCAAGACATCAAGAAATTTTGCGACAATTTTACACTTATTCTTTACACATGTTAGCGTCGTTTCAGGCACCGCCAACTTACACTGACAAACTGACACTCACACACGCCCATCTACCCGCGTGCTCGTAGACAGACAAACACGCATGTGTATGTGGCTGGATATTGATCGACCAGGTGCGCTGTATGTATGCTCGTATGCAGGGACATGCACCTCTGTGTCGTGTGTGTATGTATGTGTGTGTGTGTGTTCGTGTAAAGCTGATCATCAATGGTGCAGACATGTGAAATGAAAATATGTGTGTATTTGTGTTTTAATCAAGAGATTGTCGACATGAATGCAATGACAAGTAGCGAATAATACGGGAAATATCTCATTCAGATTTTGGAGCAGTAATGTGAATTGTCCACTACGTCACAATCAATGGGCCAATCCCTCTTTGCGCGGTGTTTTCATTATGCTTGTATTCCTGGTGGGATGGGGGTGCAGCGAGCAATGAGGGAGGGGGGTCCTGCTCGTTGCAAAAATACAGCGCATGATGGACAATATTGAACCGCCACCTGTGACTGTGACTGCCGCATGTGTATGCATGTCTGTCTGCATGTGTATGTGCGTGTGCTTATTGTGAAGTGATTTCAGTGCGCACTGGAGCAAATGAAAACCTGGCTGTGTGTCGACACGCTACACCGTGGAGTTTGATTTATACAGCGCTGATTGTTCTGTTTCCAAATATGGCGTGTGTTGGTTGACACAGCTATATTGATACGAAATTTATTATTAAATTGAAAATTATCCATTTCAGTACCGTATGGTGTCAAATCAAAACCTAACTGTGAAATTAAAATTTTTTGTAAATTGTCAAATTATATTTTAAGTTAATTTAAAAAAATCACTTATTGATTTAAATTTGCAATTTTCTGAATTTCAATGTGTTTGTGCTTCTTTACGACTTCACATAATATTTTGTTAGCTTGAAATGAACATTTTCCACTGATGTTGGACCGGGTTCTGTAACCCTGCGGCTCTTTAGCCTTGTCTAGTACCTCCCTGTCTAGTACCTCCCTTTCTAGTAACTCCCTGTCTAGTACCTCCCTGTCTAGTGCCTCCCTGTCTAGTACCTCCCTGTCTAGTACCTCCCTGTCTAGTACCTCCCTGTCTAGTGCCTCCCTGTCTAGTGCCTCCCTGTCTAGTGCCTCCCTGTCTAGTGCCTCCCTGTCTAGTACCTCCCTGTCTAGTGCCTCCCTGTCTAGTACCTCCCTGTCTAGTACCTCCCTGTCTAGTACCTCCCTGTCTAGTGCCTCCCTGTCTAGTACCTCCCTGTCTAGTACCTCCCTGTCTAGTGCCTCCCTGTCTAGTGCCTCCCTGTCTAGTACCTCCTTGTCTAGTGCCTCCCTGTCTAGTACCTCCCTGTCTAGTGCCTCCCTGTCTAGTGCCTCCCTGGAGCTTTTTATAAAATGTTTGAAAATGGAAACAGATGGTGGAGGGAAATATATTTTTTGTTTTAATATACCGCAAATGCTCTAATTATCTGACAGGCTCTAATAATCCGGCACCCTTAGGTATGAGTTCAAAAACAATCCGGCAGGCTCTAATAATCCGGCATTTCCTGGAAAGGCGTATTCAAACTGCAACCACGATTCAGTTATAGTTCAGCAACAGTTTATTTAGCAATGGGCGATTATTACACAGAACAATACACTGTGGAGATACGTGTCTTCTCTCGTACCTGTTATCAGTGCACTATTTTTTGTGTTGCAGTTTTTGCGCAATCCTACCGTGTGGAGTGACCAAAAATAATCCGACAGGCTCTAATAATCCGGCAGGCTCTCATAATCAGGCACCATACGCATGGTGTCGAAAAATAATCCGGCATGTCAGATAAAAAGAGCATTTACGGTAGTGCAGTGTCGCACACCTGAACTATGTTACACACACCCAAGTGAACCAACTATATTATACACAACCAACACTTAAGACCCCTGGAGCACAGAATGAATATATATAATGACTCACTTCGGTCATAAACTCGGCCATAAATTTCTCATGGCTTCAGACATATTTATTTTTGTTTGTTTGTTCCAAAATGGCTTTTTCACGTTTTGGGTTGCCGACTCCTGTGCTAGACGAAACCACAGGAACAAAACAAATCTCGTATGTCTACGTGAGCCTGAAACCTGGTTCCTGGAACCTGGAAGCAGAGGCATATTGGAACAATGGCATGCATTCTTGAGACCCGACCCGTCATAGAGAGAGGGCAGGATAATGTGAGAGAGCTGGTGAGGTTGTTTTGACGCGGGTTGTTTACTGTTTTCCCCACATCAACATCCCTCGCGCACGTTGACCCTTCAGCATCAGGACAGAGAGGCAGGACGGTGGAGAAAGAGGGGAGATGATGAGTGGGACCAGTGTTCTGGGAAAATAATGACCATGAGCTGGTCCCCAGCATGAGTTCAGTGTTTAGTGGACGTGCAGTTTGTTTGTGTGTGGTTTGTGTGCTAGCACAGTCTGACAATAAGGATCTACACTTCAGAAATGTTCCACATTAGAACGGTATGTGCAAATCAAACACGTGATTTAAACAGCGAAGTGCTCCTGAGATAAACACCTCTTTTTCATTTATATCAGTGGTTCCCAACCTTTTCTAGTTTGCGGCACTCTTGTCAAGCCTTCCAAAAGTTCCCGGCATCCCTGCAACGAAATACATATTTAAAATATCCGTTATGCTTATTATACTTTTTTCATTTCGACATTTTGTATCGGTGTAACAACACCTTATACATAGATAAGAAAATGTTGTTTACACTGATCCTGCTGTTGCAAAAATGGTATTATAATACAAATATGCAATTTTTCCCTTGAATGTTGGCGGCATCCTCAAAAGATCTCACGGCACCCCTTGGTGTCGCGGCACACCGGTTGGCAATCACTGGCGTATATAAATATAAAAGACCAAATGTAAAGTTAGCAAATGCACCGGTATTTTTGAATTCACGAGACAAATACACATATTGTCTTACAATACACACATAGTCAATGTATAATCTGCTTGTTAATCAGAATCATATTAGAACTAATATGCTTGATCCATTTTTCAGCAGAATGTCCTGGGCAGAAGGGGTTACGCTCGTGTCGGGATGGACAGCAGGAGGCAGGCCTCTCTCAGAAGGTGTGCTTATGTCTCGTGCTTCGTGCTGGCGCTGACTATTGTCTTCTGCTATAAACTGGATGCCTCTCCTACGATCGAGTATGCACACATTTACGCGTATGATTTCAGTCCAGTGCTGTTCTGCAGGCGTCTTTTGTAAATCTTCCATTTTATACCCCAGTGTCCCAACCAACACTGCTATTTCTAGTGGGTTCTTTTCTCCTGAAATGAGTAAGAATTTCACGAGACGATTTTAACAGCAATAAATATTTGTCTGATTATTCCTCTAATATTCACTCATATGCTCATCATTAAGATGGTAATATTTATTTCCACGTGAGTAAGCTATTAATTGATTAATATTTAAAATTTTATTGTTAGTTGTTGTCCTTAACTTGTAATCCTGGGTTTCGATATTTGGCAGCAGAATCAACAGCGCCGCCATTTTGAAATCACGAGCGCTCAGCGTGCGCGAGAGTTTCGAGCAGTTATTCTGGATGCTTCACAGCGTGGATGTCGGCTATAAGTGCGCCATTTGGAGTGACTCTGACTGCGACAAATGTGACGAGGTCGGTGGCAAAAGTGGCGCAGCGGTCGTCGGACATCGTGTCTGCGCAGATTACCTGGCAACCGAGTGTCGAGTGCTGTCCCTGGGCTATTCCGAGTGTTGCCAGATGGAACGAGTCATGACACGCCAGTTTGGCTGCACTGTGCAGATTTTCGGAGAGACAAATCGCACGCACTTAAAGAGCTCGAAAATGATGCTCCACGATGTGAAGGACATGCCAGCAATTCGGGACGTCTTTCAAACGTTCGAAGACGAGAGTCACGACACGATTCTGGACTTGGTGAAGCTGGACGTGAAGTCCGGAGAATGGTATGTTCTTGAGCAGATGTTGAACGATGCAGTGGCCAATGTCTCCAGAATACGCCAACTATCCTTGAGACTCCATCTGAATGCTCCTCGTCTTGACAGGAGTCATTCTAGCCAGGCTTCTTTTCAGCAGTCGGGAATACATGGGGAAGAAATATCGCCAGGCGATATTTTGCTTGAAAACAGCGGGTTTTTCAGTGATATTCTCAACCAACTGAAAAATGCCAGTTTCAAACTGGTTTATTCTGTGCCTGACCCGGTGTGTGTTCAATTGGAGATTGGCTGCTTGAGCGTGGCTTATCAAACATTGTGGATTAATGATGAGATGTACATGCTCAGTCATCGTCCGCATTCACAAAGCTGACATTAATTGTGTCCGATATAAGGACGATTTACTAAGAAAAACTTAACTTATAATGAAAACGATATGCTTGTTGGATTATAAATATACTGCTCTCCACTTTTTTATAGATTTATTTTTTGCAACAGGATATAAACACACGTGAATAGGAACGCAAAATTGTGGCTCACTAAACACCCTAGTCCAGTGATTGCCAACCGGTGTGCCGTGAGATCTTTTCAGGGAGCCGCCATAATTCAGGGGGAAATTACATATTTGTATTATAATACCATTTTCTGCAATAAGAGGATCAATGCAAATATAATTTTCATATATATGTATAAGGTGTTGTTACACCGATACAAAATGTCGAAATGAAAAAAATAAAAGGATGTCGGGAACTTTTGAAAGGCTTGCCAAGGCTGCCGCAAACCCTAAAAGGTTGGGAACCACTGCCTACTACTTCATTTATTAAGCTATGACTAGAGTTTTATGTGAACTTTGTGTGATAATTTTAGGCGTTGTATGTTTTCTTATGTGATGAAAATGCAAATATATGTTGTCGAAATCACTAAAATGTTATTCAATTTTAATATATGTGAATTTTGGACTCTTTCGTAGATTATTTACATTTTAAGCATGCATGTATCTAGCGACATTCCATTGGGGAGCCACCCTTAGAGAGGCTAATCTTTCGTAGTACGTGGCGAAAGTTTTACCTTGATTGGGCCCTTCCGATAAGGTGACGAGATAGATAAATATGCGGGGACTTAATACTAAACACTAGGAACACTAGGAATTACACTCGATATGTTCATGGTTAGGATTTGTGGGGGGCTCAGAGGGGACTTGGCACGTTTGAGGGGGGCTTCAACACTCCAAGCCTCCATTGGTACAACCGTTGTAATGGTACCATTTTGGAATTTCGCTTCTAGGCGCAATGATCCTATGATTTGATTCTGCATTTATATTTGCATTTGATGTTTTTCGAGTGAGCAGCCGATTTGTTGTGTTGTTCGAGCTGCGAATTGTGGCCAGCAGATACGTTTTTCTCACCTGCAACGCAAAACATGCTCTTCTCATCAGGCGGTTTTTTGTATAAAAAATTCGTCTTCACATTCAGATTCCTTCAATCACTTTCAGCGTGATAATACATACGCCATTTGTGTTGAATAATTTCTGAAAATTTAAATCCGAAGTACTTGTTTGTATGATCTTACATTCCCAAAAATCAATGCCATGTGTACCTAGCTTGGAGTGATTTGGTCTGCATAGCGAGTTATTGCAGACCCTCTGAATACCGTTGCCAAGCTGTCACGTCTATCAAGCCACACCCACAGCCCATATGGTAGTTCACTAGGGGCAAACACCGTGCGACGCTCTTGATCTACGAACTTGGGAAGCTATCAGGAACGTTGCTATATTTACATTGTTAACATTGCTTACGTTAATATTGTACATTTATGCAGTATTTCAGAGTAACAACAACAACAACAAACATATTGAATCCGTGATCTGTGTAATTACAATCATTAACAGAATAAATTTATTCCAGGTGTAACTTATAAAAGTATATATTTGGAAAATATATTTCAATTAAAATGAAATGTCATGTATTTTCCTCTTAAGAATGAAATTGTATGTCTAAGAATATTTTTATGTGATCACTAGAGTAGGAAATTTTATGTGATCGCATAAAAACATTTTTTCATATAAAATGCCGTCTTTAAGCTAAAAAACATAAAATGCCATTTTCACTTAAATATATTGTGCAAATATATAATTGTGTATGCTGCGCCTGGAATTAATATATCTTGTTAATAATTGTAATTACACATATCACAGATTCAACATGTTATAATTGGGACTACCCTATTTGCGCATCGCTCCAAAGTGCGCTAAGCAAAATGGAGGCGGAGCTAACAGGCGCGCTACGTTCACTTAGAGATGCGACCTAAAAAAACGTTTTTTTTTTTAAAAAAAACCGTTTTCTTGCCAAAAAAAACCGCCACCAAAAAAAAACACGTTCTTTTTGTTTTTTTGAAGAGTCATGCAAAGAATTCAAATTATGGAAATGATATATTTGGGATATTAAATGAATTATTTTTCATCAACACATGGGTTATTCATGCTATTAGTGTCCCTATCAAATTGAATCATCATTAAATATGCACAATATAATTGTTATAATGTGTCTGAAAGGCCTAATATCATTGTTTGCATGGTACTGTGCGGCACTTCTATGTACAGTACAGTTTTGCATTCAATTATTGAGTTAATCATTGTGTAAGAAAGCAGGGCTTGAGAACCGTTTTTTATGCTAAAATCTGAAACTGTTTTAAAAAAAACAACTGGTGGAATAATTTATTATTATTTTTGTACACATTTACCTTTTCCTGCCAGAAATTAACTGTGCTGATTATAATAAGTTTCATCATTTCATTCAGCAGACCAATTATTTGCAAATATAAGAGTACAAACACTGCAAATATTTACACAAATACTACGAATATGCACACAAACGTAGTGTCCCTAATGAGACTACAAATAAAAGCGGGTCGCAGTGGCAACGGACCAGAAAAACGGACCAGAAAAACGGACAATATTTTCGTGTAGGAAAAAAAACAACTGAGGAAATATATTTGATGTACAAAAAGGTATTTGAACACAAATAACTACATCAAAGAAACCATCATCCATAAAACCAGTTCTAAAAACAGGTTACTAATAAAAAACAGTTAATTTGGCTCAACTTTCCTTGATCTGCTGCCAATTTTTTTCGCAATCTCTACATCTACGAAACCCGTTTTTCAAAAAAATATATTTTGAAAAAAAACATGGTTTAAAAGAACAGTTTAAATTAAGTGGTTTAACCAGCCGCTTATACGTACCAGCAGGCTACTTGCTATACAAAAGGTATTTGAACGTACACCAATCAGATATATCTTACATAGATACTGTTTTAGAAAACATTGTTTCATTAAAAAAGCGTTAGTTTGAATGAACGTTTGTCAAAAAAACACTTGACCAACCAATTAGCTTGTCTTGTTCTGCTGCCAACATTCTCTGGACCTGTACATTAATAAACCGAATTTAAAACCAGTTTGAAAACATCATTGCATTTTTCCATAAAAAACATGGATTCTTTTAAAAAGACATGATTATTCAATGAATTTGTTTTGCTGACAAATTATTTTGAAATATCCACATCATTAAAACCATCTTTAAAAACATGGGGTTTCTAAATGAAAAAAACCTAACCCGGACCCGGATGCACTTTCAAACAGTCTCCTGAGGTATTTATTGATAAATATTTCTGTTTTTTATACTATTATCCAATTATCTTTGAAATAAGACACGTAAAGATGTACAAAACATCAATTGAACTCATTTCTATGTACTAAAATCTAACATCCGATGACAATTGGGGCTTATTCTAAAAAACCCAAAAAAACAAAAAAACTAAAAAAACATGTTTTTTTTGCAAAAAAATCGCAACAAAAAAAAACGTTTTTTTGCATCACTACGTTCACTGCGGTACTAGCGCTCTCTAACGGCGGAAAGTGTAACTAACCTAACCTAACCTGACCAACCTAACCTAAACTAACCAGCCTAACCTAAAATAACCAGCCTAGCCTAACCTAACAACCAAAATGCATGTGTCAAAAATAACAGTAGAAGTGTGAGTTGATTAGCTTTGATAAATATAACTTTCAAAAAGTAATATTGCAATAATAAATGTTACTTAGGTATATTAATTCTTATTGTTTTGTCGCCGAGACAAAAATCGAAATAAATACAAATAATTCAAAAATATTAAAAATTGCGCACGAGAAGAACCTTAATCATCTTTGAAAAGTTGTTCTTTGTCGAATATCGGAATCCCAGTACATAAAATCGAGCTAAACCAGCATATTTCTAATTCGAAGTTAAGCAATGAATGTCTAAGGTTTAATTAACACTTCAATTAAATTAATAAGCATATATTTCTATTTTCCAGACTGTCTAAAACACGTCAAAGAGCCTTAAAAGTCATGTTGAGAAAGAAGTCCAAACGATCATTTCAAAACGACAAGAACAATCTGGGCTACTTAGCGTCTTGAAATTCACTAAACTCTAAGCAACGCGCAGAGAAATTGAAGCGTTGTTCTCATTCTCTGCAATAATGGCTCACAAATTTCTTGCTGCACTGAGCGGAGCCAAATCCCTCTCGGCGCGCCTGGGCTAACCCGGTGGGCGGAGCCTATTCAGTTTACATGGGCTTAACGGCTTAGCACAAAACGGTGGGTCCCATTATAATTCATTCGAACACTGCACACAAGTTAGATAAATACCGTATGGGTTGTGTGTAAGGCTTAATTGATGTGATCAAATCGCTCCAAGCTAGGTATATGTGCCATTGGTTTTTTGGGAAGGTAGGATCATGCATACATGTACTTTGATCTCGCACATTTTTATTTTCCAGAATTAACACAAATTGCTGAAATGGCGTCTGTACTGTCACGCTCAAAAGGCTGAAGGAATTAAATGCGAAGTAGAATTTTCCCAGAAAAACATGTCTGAAGAGAATGTTGAGAATGTTGTTTTGCGTTGCATGTGAGAAAAACGTGTCCGCCAGTCACAAGTCGCAGCTCGATCAACACAACAAATCAGGTGCTCATTCGATAAACATCAAAGACGACTATACATGCAGAATCGAATCATGAGATCATTGTGTCTCGAAGCAAAAGTCCAAAATGGCACCCCTACAGTGCACCTCTACCATGAACATCTCGAGCGTAGTTCCTCATGTTTCGCAGAGCCCCACATTTTTTTCATTAGTCCTCCTCAGCTCACCACCGGAAAAGTCCTGCCGCCGCCACTGCACTGCAACAATATCGGAAGGGCCCAATTAACGCAAAACTTTTGCACGTACTACGAAAATTTAGTCTCCCTAAGGGTGGCTCCCCAATGGAATGTCGCAGGATACATGCTAAAATGCAAATATAATTAAATTGAAATAGTGCAAAATTCATATATATGAAAAATGAATCACATATTTTTGGGCTTTTGACAACATATTTTGACATCTTTCGTCACATAATAAAAACATAAAACGGCAAAAATTATCACAAAATTCCTAACTAACGATGACATATTTAGTGCTTATTCGGACGACTATATTGTAAGTAAAATATTTACAAAGGCAACATTTTGCTCATGAATAATTTCTAATTACTAGAGCATATCCGAATTCGTGTTTGAAAATTCTTGATGTACCCATATGTACTCGAGTGTCCATTACAGCAAACTACCAACAACAACAAACTACAACAGAAGACGTCAGCTGATATTTTTGTTCAAGGTGAGTTTTCTGCAGGCGAGTTAGGTTATCTGCAAGTAAGTTAGTAACTTACATCATTTCATCCTGCTATTTAGTATAAACTGTCTTGAATGTGGATGAATACATTCGATTGTAAAATATGCTTCTTTTGGTGGTGTGACATTTTGCTGATTATATTGATTTTCCTCTTCAGACCATAGTATCAGAGCCGTAGCAACCGCCCCCCGTACCCTCCGGCCGGGGGGCCCCGAATGTTGAGGGGCCCCGTAGCTTCACGTATTATTTGATTATGTCTAATAAATACATTCATTATTTGGTGGTTTATTTATAATGGGGGCCCCAAGTGTTGCCTTCAGGGCTGGGGGCATAATTCCTCGCAACGGCTCTGCATCGTGTCCTGGGATGTCGTATGGTCTCAGAGGCCGGTGCGCCTTATAAACACATATTACGAACCATCGAATCTGTTTGTAGGGTCAGTATTTTGCTTCTGTCTCTGGTGTATATATTAAACCCGTTTAATTCATAATTCATGTGTACTGATCCAGCTGTTTGACACGCAATGACTTCGCTGAGCCGTGGTGTGTTCATCGTGGGTGCCAAGCGCACCCCGTTTGGCGCGTTCTGCGGCAAGCTAGCGCAAAAAACATGCACTGATCTGCAGACATCGGCCGCCAAAGCTGCTCTGCAGTCTTCCAATCTGCAGCCGACCAGCGTAGACTCCGTGGTGATTGGTAACGTGTTGTCGTGCTCGTCGGCCGAGGCGCCGTACATCTCGCGGCACGTGGCGCTGCGTCTTGGCTGTCGGCTCGAAACGCCCTGCCTCACCGTCAACCGGCTGTGTGGTTCCGGCTTCCAGGCGGCTATCACGGCGGCTCACGAGATCATCGTCGGCGACGCGCATGTGGTGCTGGCCGGCGGCGCAGACAATATGAGCCAAGCGCCGCACGCGCTGCGTGGCCTGCGCTCGGGCGTGCGTCTGGGCGCCAGTCCGGCGGCAGAAGACATGTTGTGGCAGGCGCTGACAGACCAGCACTGCAACACTCCGATGGGCGTGACTGCAGAGAACCTGGCGTCCAAGTACAAAATCAGCAGGCAGGACGCCGACCGCTTTGCCATCGGCTCGCAGCAAAAGTGGCGCGCCGCGCACGAGGCGGGCGTGTTCACCGCGGAGCTGGCGCCGGTGGCCGTGCAGGTGAAGCGACAGACGGTCAGTGTTGATACCGACGAACACCCGAAACCAGACTCGACTCTCGAGTCGATCGCCCGTCTGCCGCCCGTCTTCCAGAAGGACGGTACGGTGACGGCGGCGACTGCGTCGGGAGTGTGCGACGGTGCGGCGGCGCTGGTGCTGGCGTCCGAGCAGGCGGTCACGCAACACCAGCTCAAACCGCTGGCGCGACTGGTCGCCTACTCTGTGGTCGGCTGCGATCCGACCGAGATGGGCATCGGTCCGGCGCCAGCCATCAGGAAACTGCTCGAGGCGGCCGGGGGAATATCGCTGTCCGATGTGGCGCTGGTCGAGATCAACGAGGCGTTTGCGGCTCAGACGTTGGCGTGCCAGCGAGAACTGGGTCTCGATCCGTCGCGACTCAACCTCAACGGGGGTGCCATCGCACTAGGACACCCGCTGGCTGCTAGCGGGGCGCGCATCACGGCGCACCTGGTGCACGAGCTGCGCAGGAAGGGCGAACGATATGCCATCGGCTCGGCGTGTATCGGCGGCGGACAGGGAATTGCTATACTGCTTGAGTCTGTGTAGGCGCCACACTCGATGCAGTATATTTTGGTGGCCGCGGAGAATTACGTGCCTCAAAACACGTGCTGCTATCATGTTGCAACGGGTTGTTATAGATGCATAAGGTTTCGACACGACTATGTCTGATGTTTGTTAGGAAATATCATCAACAATGCAAGAGTACATATTTATTGATTCGCTGTTCAATACGTTATTTTGTCGACAGTGATGTGTTTGACAATCGTGCCTCAGGATGTGTGTCTCAGGAGACCAGTGCCTGTTGATGTGTTCATGGGAATGGGTCGGCTGACTCAGTGTATTCTACTATCAATACAAATGCAGATAATTCAGCTTACATTTAACAACACACCAAACACAGTGATACATCAGGAGTCTTCTGCGATGAATTGCTATCTAAGGCTATGAATAAAGAAATTACACAAATATACCTAACTAAAACAGTGCCAAGATCAAAGTGCACGAATTCAGCAAGTTAAGAACACTCGTTGCACGGCTGCAAACAGACGCAGACCAGAGAACAATAAAGACAAATCACCTTCAATACAGTACACCTCCAAGCTCGCCGGTTACACGCCCGGAATCATTCAATGCCAACAACACGATTGCATATTCCCGAGACAACAGCTAGAAGTATCTCATAAAAGCCGCTGCAAGATGAACAAATGCACAAGATCTCGTGATTAATCACGTTATCCGAGCATTCGCGATTACCGGCTGCACGCACATACACAAACACTGGATTTAATACTGCAATAACACTCGTCTACCCGAATTATCGTGTCGACCGCGTCCGTCTATGCTCTTCTGACTCACTGCACCTGTGCTCTGCCCGTGCTCATGCCTCTACCCCAGCACTCTCACTCGCTGCCACTGACCGGCGGAACAGAGACAGAGGAGGCGGCCGCCGCTGCCGCCGCCGCTGCAGTCAGAGTGACGGCGGCGCCAGGACATTGCACAAGCAGAGCACAGCGGGAGTCCCCCGCCGCCTGCAGTACCTCACTCATTGACACTCCCTCCAGTCGCCCCAGATATGCCAGTTGAGGCTGCCTCGCCGCCACCGCCGCCGCTGACGTACCCATCTGCTCGGCCAGCTCGTTCAACTGGTGCTCGCTGCGCACGCGCACGACCGCCGCGGACGAATTTGGGCCATTATCGCAGGCACCGGACGGCTCCCGCTTGACATCAGAGCTGGTAGACGGTGCAGATTCAGCGTGCGGCGATGAGAAGGCAGCGGGTGTGTGTGTCGGTGCGCGATTCTCGTGACTGTCCGGCTGAACAGGTGGAACTGTCGTCGCATTGTCACGTGCTACACTGCCGCCCTCCCCCGCCACTGGTGCAGCCCCGTCTCTGCTTAGCAGACCGGCCGGAACATGAGCTGCTGAGAGAGGCGCCCCTGCGTGGACGGTCGCAGGTGGAGCAGCATCAGGCACGATGCCGACTCCCTCTAGCATGGCGGCCACTTGATTGGCGACGAGAGGGTCAGCCAGGTCGGCGTCTTGTCCACGTCGCATCATCTCGACGCGCACGAGACCAACTCGACGCGACAGTTGCCGAATACGACGCACCTGGGACAAACACGACACATCCCAGTTGATGAGCCGAGTAAAAACAACGCTAAACGACAACACTGTGTAGAACGATGAATACTGGGAAAACACGTGGAAAAAGTGGCTACATTTACGGAGCCCAACAGCCATCTGTTTACACGCTTGAAACCAAGTATCATAGCTAGAAGTGCATGAATACACTGTACTTCCACAACTTTTCACAGCCTATCTAAGAAAGAAAGATACTTTTCCTGCACCTCTATCCTCAACGCCTCCATATGGGACTCCATCTGGTCGCATTGCTGTAGAAGCTGTTCCTCGATGCGTGACAAGTGGTACAAATTGTTCCAGTGAGCTGGCTTGCTGGCGTGCTCCACCGCCAACTGCTTCACCTCCTATGACACACACACACACACACACACACACACACACACATAGACACACACACACACAGAGAATATCGACCGAATGAAACCGGTGAAACAGTCGGATTCCTTGAACAGCAGCCATCTGATCCATACAGATATAAAGGTCAGAAAAACCATGAAACTTGGAACGTAATTGAAATACAAAGCAGAGACCCAGTTGGCGGCACAACCTGTGCATTTGCGGCACTAACCTTGTCAATGCATGTCACGTGGTGCCGAAATACTCGCAGGGTGTGTTGCCAACTCGAGCCAGGAACACTCTCCCGTCGACGCTTCCTGCCTCCACAACTGGCACGACCAACTGGAGCACAGCTGCTCGACGCAACGGAGACAGAGACATTCGAACTTCTTATCTCTTCACAATTGATAGTGGAGTCCGTCGGCTGACATGGTGAAGAGTCAACACAGGCGGATTCCAGAGGAGCTGTAATGTCACCTGTGGTATGTGCAGAACATTCTTGACGCAGGTTATTGGCTGCGGACCGAACGCGTGGTGGTGCTTTTGATTTTCGCTGAGTATTACTTCCCGCAGACTTTCTAGAGTTTTGACCTTCGCTCTTCTGTCCAGTGTGATTGGCGAGAACATGAGATTCGTCCTCCTCGGGCATGCTGAATGTCTCAGCCATGAGGTTGCTTGATGCAAGGTTGGGCCTCTCAGGGAGCGAACACTGATCCAAGACAGCTGAAGACTCATGCTGGTCCATGAGTGTCGAATGACCAGCATGTTCCGTAACTGCCACGTTAACACCAGCACCTGAGCTAAACTGGTCCGAATTTATTTTCACGCTTGTTTCAGCTCGAACATCTTCTCTCACAACATAAGTACTGGACACGTTAACAACAGAGGCTGGATTACTTGAGCTACTGATGCAATCGAATTCTGTTGGAAAATCACGGTTTAATGGAGTTGTATTGGAGCACGATACATTAGAATTTGACTGAAAATGTCTTCCGCAATTAGACTCGTGAGTAGAGGATATAGATGATATAGAGCGTGGCAAGAACGAAACTGGCTGAGTGATAGACGACAAGCAATCTCTGATGCCACTAGAACAATGTGGAGGGACTGACTGGACCGGACTATTATTCGGAAAAGAGCCAGAACATTGAGCATTCATATGCCCTGCATGTGAAATTGTAGGAAAACTCACTGAAGACAAAGCAGCTGAAGCCACTGAAAGAGAACTGCTTGATGAGCCCACTGTAGATGGCGAAATGGGCGTCGTGTGTGGCAGACACTCACGATTGTTTGAAATCGCCGATGAAGTGTACAAATCAACATTATCCGAGCAGGGGGAGCCAACAAGTAAAGACTCACCGGAAGATCTGGAAGAGTTCCTTGTTCCGGCGGAATCAGATGGACACAATGGAAAAGCCGTTGCATCGACGTCTAACCCCGACTGGGTGCCTTCGCCAGGATCGTCAACATCAATCACTTCGACAACGGGAGGCGGAGGCACGGATATTTCGACAATGTCTTCATCTTCCGGATTGGGAACCAAATCGTCCGTGTTAGCCTCATTCAACTCTCCAGAACCGATAGTTTGCCAGTCCCGTGATGAAAACTCCAAATCACCCAAGCTGCTTTGCACCAACGGACTGGATGATGGCTGCTCCTCGGTTGAATCCGTATCAGGCAAAACGTTGCTTTTCATTTGACCTGAATATTTAGACTTCACCAGCATCACTTTGATCATCTTGGCTTTGTCTCGCATGGCGCGACTTCGTTTCTCGTCTTCGGGGTCTACTTGAGCAGCAGGCCCTTCCGGAGCAATGACCTTGCGTTGACAGTCTTCAAGAAGGGTAGGAGTCTTTTGTGTAGTCTTCTCGCGACGAATCTTACTTCTCTGCAAAAAGGTCGGGCGGTTGATACCCTGAATGTTGAACCGATACGTGTGACGTGGAGAACACATATTTGGGGGTAAATTGGGACGGGCCATGAAACGAGCAGGAGGATTGGGAAAGCGGAAATCAGGATTTGAAAATCCAGTGTGTGGAGAATACTCCGCATTCCTGTAAGGATGAAACATAAACCTACGAAAATGTGAGCGCTGTGCTTGAGCACGTTGTTTCTGAAACAAACCACCTCGGTGATTATTCGGAGCATGAGGCCCAGAACGCGACATATTAATTTGCAGACCAGAACACTCTCCAGGCTTACTACGAGATTTAGGTCCTGATTTCTTGCCCATCACCAGTATATCTGTTCATCAAATGACCACCTGAAACATATATAACACAACTTTAATAGCGATCAAACCAGACTAGAATACTTGCGTATACAAAGACAACAATGAGGACACGTCATAGGAGCGTGCACAAATGCATTTCTCACTTTATTGAAGAACAGTGGCAACGCTTCAAGCAAGCATACTGTGGTGTGATTGGGTAAGGTGAAAGAGAAGGTGAAATAGTGTGTGTGGGTGGGTGCCCAGTATGTGACGATGTGAGCGCACATAAGTGGTGTTCCCAGCATGGTCGTGTCGTGGCGTCCTGTAACACGCGGAGTAGTGATACCCCCGCGAATCTGTGCGTAAATATACTTACAGGCAGGCGCGCGGGGGCAGCACTACCTACATCACTTGCTTTCTACACATACCAGAAAATACGCACGCTAGAAGTGCTGGCGTTTCTGCAAAATTCAGGTGTGGCTGCTTGCTATTTAAGGATGATAGTGTAATTAGTAATGTAATTGTAATCCTAGTGTAATTTACAGACAAACTTGAACATTTGTTTTAAAAAAATTATGGCTCACATTCCCCTCTCTCCCTTCGTGAAAAAACACATGAAAAACATTTACCAGTATATTACCCTTTTTTCATTCGACCACCGAACGACTGCAACAGGAGCCAACCCATGCAATTATACGTACGAAATTAGCAAACACGTGCCTAAACCTTACTAGGTAAACTTCAATCAAAAGACTAAATACATTCAAGAAGATGAAACGGAAAATACATGCGCAAAATTCTAGGAAAATGCTTTGCAGAATTGAATGTCACACACTTGTTTCTATTTTGTCACAAACGTCTATATTTCGAAGAATATGAAATATGTGTATTATATAACTACAATATTTTAATAGTACTATTATGATATTAACGATGTTTTATGAGGACCTGATGAGCTATTGATAATTTGTTTTGTTGAAATTATCTAAGATTAAGTTGCCGCAGCAACGTACTCATAATTGTACTTTGGTTAAAATTGAAAATGGCAAAAGTGAATAAAATGTAGCTACTTATTCTAATGCATGCAAAAATAAAGGGATTCATTTTATTGCAATATCTTATTCAGAGAAAAACTTGATAGAAAATTGTACCAAAATCAACACACAAAAATCGACACACAAGTTTACACAATTACAAAATTATATACAAACATCTATGCGAAATTTCAACTTTTTTTCAAAATTAGATAACACTAGTGTACTGGTCGTTTAGGACAAATTCATAATACTGACTTCAACGAATGGAGCGTTAATAAGAACCTCAGTTTTCAGAACCTCAGACCTCAGTTTCATCAAACTTCATAATAAATTTGTGATTGAAGGTGTTTGCTCAGCTCTAACACATATCAGATACTGATTCTTGAAGACAAGCGGGGCGTTCTCCTCGTCAATAAAATTTCTCGCTGGTCTGAGACTGCTGAAAGCGTTGTACTGGGGATCTATAACCACCTTCAAGTCACCACATGTTTTCTGCAGCTGGTGCAGATCCTTCTTGATCTCGTGCTTGGTGTAAGCTGTGACCAGCAGAGGTGCGCTTCCTTGCACTAAACTGGCAAGACTGGGTCTCCAGTGATATTTTGTTTCGTCATCTTCATTGGATGCCGGGCGTCCGTAAAGAGCAGCATTAAACGCGCAGACAATATCAGCACGAGGTTCCTGATGAGCCGAGTCGCTGATGAAATTGTGGTACGCCGTGCCGGGAACTAAACGACACTCGGCCTTGCGTCCTGCTTTCTGACAGTCGTCACAAGTCAAATCTACCGTGGTGCTGTGTTCACTGTGCTGTGTATTATTGGTCGTCGAATTTCCCAGGCGCAAGTCCTTGCCTATGAAACAGATGCGCACCCGCTTCAATCTAGGCAGCATATGCAGAAGTAGCGTCTCCCAGGAGAATAAGTCGAAACACTCGGCTTCTGCCTCGGCTCCCACAACATGCACGACCAGTGTCTCTTTTTGTCTCACCCTCTCTCCGCCCCAACTGGCTTGCAGTGCCCAAAGTGCACTGAGAGGGTAGGACGACTTCTCGGACAATGCAAACTTTTCCAATTCGCTGGTTTTCTCAAGATCGGCACCTTTCATCAAGTTGATAAGGATACAGCTGGCGTCCCACTGTGGAGGGTAGCTGACAGCGAGCTCCACACTCGGATCACACCATCCAAACTTGTTCTGATGCTCGACCAGCCTCTCGAACTCGCGCAGTCGGTCACACCAGCGCTCGTGCTCTGGATCGCGGTGCTGCTCCCTGCACCAGTACACCGCTCGACAGCGGGGGCACGTGCTCAGTGAGCCCCCAGTGGCGTGACATACGCGGCAGCTGCGCGGAAACAAGAACATCTCGCGCTCATCGGGACGCACCGGCCGCGACATGGCCTGCTCGCACAGATGAAGTCGAGCCAGCTGCAGTTGTCGCCACTGGGCGGGCGTCTCGAGCGGCTGCAAGGGCTGGCACGGATGCTGCAGCTTTAGACGACTCAGCAGAGTGCCGGCAGCACGACACAGTTGTCGGTGGAGGGGCCAATGCAGGCGTTGATGCTGACGACCGCAGTAGTAGATCAGACGACAGCCCGTGCAGGCCCGCAGTGACTGGGAACGACCTTGCGCGATGCTGAGCAGCTCGGATCTTTGTCGAACTTCACTTGTGCGGTCCTCCGTACCGATATCATTTACAGTATTTTCCTCTAGCGAACCCTTTCTGATCTCCGTTTGTGTGAGCTTTGTCATTTGCTCATTCACATATTTGTCATGCTCTTCGTTATTGTCCACTTCTGCTGTTGTATTGTCGTCTATATTTTCCTTGTTGCACAAAATTTCTCGTTGTTTGCATACGTGGCAAACATGCGCCAAAAATACAGCACGCGCCATCTCATGTTGATCTTCTGGTGCCAGGTTGTTGAGCGATGCCAGTTTTGGTGATTTTTCGATGATATTTGTGGTGGTTGCTTGGCGAGTATCGGCTGTTTGATGGGGTGTTGGCAAGCGCTCAGCATTTTTCACACTGCCGAGCATCGTCTTCAATTGTTTCTGGTCATCAAAACAATTACAGGCAGTCTTAAACAAACAAAAACAAAAAAAACAAACATGTATTTGATATAGCGCCAAGTAGAGCAGAGGCGCGTAAAAGAGATAAACTGGTGCGAACAATATAAAGGAAAATTAGCTCATAGAGGGAAAATACATGAGCCAGCAAAAATAACACACATGATAAAAAAGAGAAAAACGATTATAAAACAGCAAAAGAAATATCTTACACATTAACAAACATCACATGACACATCACATCATAGATTAACACTGGTAACCAAGAAAAACGAATGTAGAGAGAACAAGATTTAGTGCTGTCGGAATGGAGGAGTTAGAGGTGTGGGCAAAGATAGCAAAAAATTTTGCAGAGCAGAAGAGAATGAGGAGTATGATTTTTGCTCCAGGACATGAGGAGGAAGTTGATTGTAAAGACGGGGAGCAGAAAAGTAGAAAGACTTGGCTGACCAGTTTGACTCATGAAGAGCAGGAGGAGAAACAAGAGGTACAGGACGACGACTGGAAGGTCGCTCGTTACACTGTAGGAGGGTAAGTAAGTAGGAAGGGGGAGAAGGCGAGTGAAGAAGTTTATATACAAGACAGCAGAGCTTATGATGGATCCTCGAAGGGACTGGCAGCCAGCCTAGTTGCCGAATATGTACAGAGGTTGGTGTCCTAGGTGGAAGACGCAAAACGAATCGACAGGAAAGGTTAATGATTGACTGAAGGGATCGAAGAGATTTTTGAGGTAGGTGAAAAAATAGAGAATTGCAATAGTCGAGACGGGAGAAGATATAGGAATTAACAAGAAGCAGTGCAGAGGATTCGTCGATGTGTCGGCGTATAGGGTAGAGTTGGCGCAGGATGAATCGACAGGATCGAGTAAGGTTTGAAAGATGTTTGGAGAAATCAAGTGAAGGATCAAAGACAATGCCCAAACTACGAATATGAGAGGAGAGGGACAAATGAAGACAGTTCGGAGATATCCTAGGAGGGTGAAATAAAATATACTCTGTCTTATCGGGATTCAAGAGGAGATCTCTGGAGGTCGCCCAGGCAGCAATGTTGGATAGAAGTTGGTCGATGAGATAACTGTTAGAGGACGAAAAAGGGAAATAAATTTGGATATCATCCGCATAAATGTGGAAAGATATAGGATAGGTGCGGAGGATCGGACAAAGAGAAGAAACATAAAGATTAAACAAAAGAGGACCGAGAAGAGAGCCTTGGGGAACTGTGGTTTGATGTCCATTTTAAAAATGACGAAAACAACACTGTCTCGTAAAATGATGAACTCTATTGATGACGAAAACAAATATGATTTAACAACAAGAAGAAAACTCACACATACACAGTAGAGCAATAATCTCTCTCTAGGCTGGCATAAATCATATCCACACAAACAGCACACAGAAGACTACACCGACCAGTCCACACATAACAACACAACGCACGATGAGCACTACAACACCACTCCCGTCATTCCATACAATCCGCTAACACCAGTACACGCTGCATACAAACATACAAACACGAAGTAGAATCACACGCATGAATACAGTGACGCACATACACACACACACACACACACAAGTCTACGCTCAGTCACACACAGGTACACACACAAGTCTACGCTCGCAAGCGCACACGCTCTCCTACACTCACGCTCAACTCAGCAAACGCATTCACCCCCCATTCATTCCTTCGCACAGCGTTCAATTTCTGACTAACAATACCACACTCCCCCTTGATCTCAAGATCAATCAATCACCTACGAAATAATCGTCCATCCAAGGCGGACGTCTCCTCTCTCTGGTAGATCTCCGAAGAATGTGCTCACTCCGGTCCTCTTCGGCTCCATTATGTATGTCAGTTGTCTCGAGCACTTCGTTCGTGTCCGCTGCACAGTCATCTCGAGTCTGATTGTCCACGTCTTGACCACCGGCGTCATCTCGATCATTGTCTTCATCATACACACGCCGCAGATCTAGTAGATGCCTCGGTACTCCATCCACCGATACATTGTTTGAGGACTGAATCCCGGTCACTCTTCCTTTTGACCAATGCGACGTACATCTTGCCCCAGGTGGCTTTACCCACACCTCATCGCCGACTTCTATGCCCGAGTTCTTCTCGCCGTCGTCATTGTGGGCTGGCAAAACCTCCGGATGTCGCCAGGCATATGTGTAGACACTGTGATGCGGCGCCTTGTCTTCAATTCGACCCGATTTGGGCGCCATGTTGTACCAAAATACCGCCTCGAGCGGGGAGATGCCAGCTCTCTCCGCTATCCTCTTTATCGTACGATGGTGCCGTTCGACAATACCGTTTCCGCTGGGTCGATAAGCCGCTCGGAAAAACCTGCTGATTTTCCAGCCATCGAGGGTTTCCCTGAGTAATTCTGACTTGAACACCGTTCCATTGTCCATCAGCACTTGTTCAACAGGCCCTCGCTCATAAAATACTTGGTTCAGGATATTTGAAATCTCATTTGCCGACTCTGCACGCAGCTCTCGCCATATCGCGAACCTTCCAGGGCCGCAATCAACAATAGAAAGAAATGGACGATATCTGAAATGAGTAACATCGACTGCCAATCTTGTCCAGACTGTTGGCACGTGCAGCTCGCCCGCCTCGTGAGTCACCGGCGCAGGATCGATAGACTGACACTCCAGACAGCTCTTCACCACACGTTTCACCTGTTCACGTGTCACAGTAGGGTCCACTTGCTTAGCGAGAGATAACGTTCTGTCAACGCCCATATGATGACTACGGTGGAGATCTTTCACTCTTTCCAACGCCATGCCGCATGTTTCGTTTACCGGTTTTCTCTCGAGCTTCAGCATCCATTGCCTGTTGATGCGCGTCAATGAGTCTGCTTTGTTACTTGCTGTAGGAACAAGAATCAATCTCACTTCGAGACGCAATTCATAAATTAACTCCTTGACTACTCCCAGTCGTCGTTTCACAAGAACTTCTGCAGCTCCTTTTGTCTTCACTCTGTTTTCGTCGGATAGTGTGGCACGCAGCCAGCCAAAAACTGTAGCGGAGTCGGTGCGTACTTCTATACATTCTAATCCCCACTTTATTGCAAGATTGAGTCCTCTGGATACAGCTTCAAGCTCAGCGACGTTTATATGATTGAAGTCATCTTTTTTCCTCTGCCACGAGGCATCTTCCACTACGATTCCGTCGATTTCGATTACTGTTCCAATAGCCTGATTACTGGCGTCACACCACACAACACCAGATTTCGATTCTGAAACCGACCATTTTCCCTGCACTGGATCTTCGCTTTTCACTTGTTCTAGCATGTCGTGTGTAACAGACAGAACTTCCTCCCGGACTGTGTCATCCCAGCCACCATCGGATGAATGACGTTTGACATAGCTGCACGCCGGTCTGAGCCACCCGGCAATGGGATAGTGGCCCAACAATTTCCCACATAAAGAAAACAGTTGGCGTTTAGTCAGTGTACGATCTACCTGCGGTAACTCATTTCCCCGACGAAACTCCAGCAAGCCCGCTGCATTTCTCTGCACTCTCAGACCGAGCACTGCACCGCCAACAATTGGAGTCGGATCTTTGGCAATCAGTCCATACTTGCGCAAATGATCAACCACATGATTCGGGCTCACTTTTGTTGTATCAACCACAATATCATCGATATAGGAATCGGTTGCTTCACGGATAACTTTTGACTTCTCCAGCACTCTGCGCAAAATTCTGGTCATGATTCGCGGTGCTGAGCTGAGACCAAACCCCAATCTCGTGAGGCAGTATGTTATGCCCCCATACTTAACCAGTTGATACTGCCAGAGCTTCGGATGCACACGTATTTGGAGATATGCTGACTTCAAGTCAACCAGCGCCGTCGCACCTCTGATTCGTCGCCATCGCCGAAGCTTTTCCGCGCAAACATCGATGTAATCATCACCAGTGTGACTGCTGACATATTCGTTTAGCTCCCTGAAGTCAATCACTGGACGCGTTTTGTTTTTGGTTGTTTGCACAACCGCCAACAATGGTGATACTCCTCTCTTGACTTGTTGTGACCACTGCACCAATATTCCTTCGTTTATCCAGCGCTTCACTTCTTTGTCAAACTCCTCCCTACATCCTCCTTTCAACGTTTGTTCGTAACATCCAATTGACTTGGTCAAAACAGGCGACGTTTCCTTCAGAAACCACTCGACTTCCCAATAACTACCATTCAATTTCGCTGAGAAATCTTTGTCACTGAACTGGTCTTCAAAGAACTCAGACTTCAACCTTTCATCAGACATGCTCATCTTGCAACATTCGGTGTTTTCATCCTCCTTCGGATGTACTGCAGTCCCGCTAACAGCAATAACGCTTGAAAACGCGTCAACATTACTGTTTTTCTCCTGCTGTTTTAGCAACTTTCCGAACTCCACTCCACGTTTTGTGATTGTGACTTTTTCAAACTGATTAATGATGTCCATTCCGAGAATTGCATCGAACCCACTCACTACTTCCGGAAGGACAAGCACTTGCGCATGCAATTCTTCACCATTGACCACGATACACGTTTTACACGTACCTAAACACAAAATTTCACTTCCGTCTACTGTGACGACACGCTTTGGCTCCTTAATAAATGCCAAGCCACATTTTGCAGACACAATACTTTTTGAACACCCGGTGTCGATCATAGCCGTCACTGTTCGTCCACATATTCGTACTCTCGCACTCATTAGACCCCCGCGTTGCGCCTCCACTGTACAGAGGGGGAGCTTCTTGGCGCTGAAACCCCCCCTACATCGTTTCCCTTTGCGCACTTTGCTGCAACATGTCCTGTCTGACCGCAATTGAAGCACACTATCGCGGAACGTCTGCGGTGTCGCGCCATATGGGCACCTCCGCAGTTGAAGCATCGTCCGTTGACGTTCCGACGACGTTCGACTGAACGTCGAATGGCAGCTGCTCCAGCGACGGTGTCATCAGCTGAATCATCACCGGCCGCTACACATGCCGCCATGGTTCCAGAACTAGCTGAAGCATCTGCCCGTGTCAATATACGAGCCCTCGAGATCAGACGACTCATAGTTACTGTCTGCATATCGTCTTCCTGTAGTCCTGCCGAAACTCGGTCCGGAAACCCACTAATGAACGCCAACTTCACCGAGAGTTCCAATCCCTGACTGACAAAACCGCACAAGCCAGCGAGTCGTCTAAGCTCATTTGCGTACACATCCACTTGCTCTCCTTGCCACTTCTTCTTCGTCAGCATGGCAAATGATTCAACTGGATTGGGGGAAAACGCTTCTCGCAGTTTGGATTTGATCAAATCGTACCTTGACTGCGCCTCTTCACTGAGCTCGAGGTAGAGTGACAATGCTCCTCCTTCCAGAAATAGTGGCACAAACGCATGCAGCTCAGTCACTCCTGTCAGCTTGGCCACAAGTTCTGCCTTCTTCAACCATGCGACTACGTCGCCAGTACCGTCAAAATTCTTCATCATTGTTGTAGCCGAAATAGCTTGTGGTTTGATGTCCATTTTTAAAATGACGAAAACAACACTGTCTCGTAAAATGATGAACTCTATTGATGACGAAAACAAATATGATTTAACAACAAGAAGAAAACTCACACATACACAGTAGAGCAATAATCTCTCTCTAGGCTGGCATAAATCATATCCACACAAACAGCACACAGAAGACTACACCGACCAGTCCACACATAACAACACAACGCACGATGAGCACTACAACACCACTCCCGTCATTCCATACAATCCGCTAACACCAGTACACGCTGCATACAAACATACAAACACGAAGTAGAATCACACGCATGAATACAGTGACGCACATACACACACACACACACACACAAGTCTACGCTCAGTCACACACAGGTACACACACAAGTCTACGCTCGCAAGCGCACACGCTCTCCTACACTCACGCTCAACTCAGCAAACGCATTCACCCCCCATTCATTCCTTCGCACAGCGTTCAATTTCTGACTAACAATACCACAGGAACACCCGAAATAATAGGAGAAGAAGATGAATATTCGGAGTTACAGCGTACCGAAAATGACCGATCAGCAAGATAAGATGACAATAGAGACAGCGCGGAGGAAGAAATACCGGCATGCCGTAGATCCTGGCGGAGGATGGAGTGGTTCACAAGGTCAAAAGCGGAAGAAAAGTCAAGCGAAATGAAAAGCACAGAATTACCCACGGAAAAAGAAGCAAGTATATCATTAAGCAGAGAGAGGAGCAGAGTTTCAGTTGAGTGCCCGGAAACGAAACCAGATTGACATGGATCTAGGGCCGAATATATGCAAGGACGGAGCTGAGGAAGAATGGCAGCCTCAAGAAGCTTGGAGGGAAGAGGAAGCAAAGAAATAGGTCTGAAATTGCTGGGGATGGAGGAGTCAAGGGAAGGTTTTTTTAGAATAGGTGAGACAATGGCGTCTTTAGATGCTAGGAAATTTCCATGAAGAAAAGAAGTATTTACAAGATGGGTAAGCACAGGAGCAAGCAGAAAGATGGAGTCAGAGAGAACACGAAAGTTGATTGGATCAGAGGGGCACCTGGATTTTTGTAGCTTAGTTAGAAGCTTGATTGTCATCGCAGGTGTGATAGGTGAGAAGGCATCGAGGGAAGTATTTGAGGACGAAAAAGTTAGAGGAAGGGAGGATGAAGGAAGCTTTGATCTGGCGAAGATAAGTTTATCGCAGAAAAAAGATGAAAAACATGACGCAGAAATAGAGCAAGGAGCCGATTTGGAAAAACCGGTGATAGATTTCAGGGTGTGCCACCTGGAGTCAGAGGAATTTGAGCGGGATGAAAGCTTATCTTTATAATATACAGATTTTGCAGAATCGAGAGAGGAAAGTTGGTTGGATTCACATGTATTTTAACGATAACGAGATAATTAGTAGTTACAATCCCTTGCATACGGTTACCTCGCATACACAAGGATATAAATATTGTTTTTAGAGACTTCCTTACGTTTAATTGACAGAACTGGATTTATTGGATGTTTCAGCGCTATTGAAGACATTGGAGCTTTGGCTCGTTAAGAAGTGCGGAATCAAGGAAAAATATTACGCACCTCTATATTACGATCAAGACTATTATTAAAATGACGTTATTACATATAAGTTTACGTTATTAAATAGACTAATAGACTATTTACACGTTACGCTATTAAATATTAAAATTAAATACTACTATACGTACTATAGTAATAAATAGTACTATACTTACGTTACGTTATTAAAAGAGTAATTTATTATCAGTAATATGTTGTTACTGCATTATGTTACTATATAGACTATTATAGTGAAAACATTACGTTCAAGACTGACCGGTATCAAGCGAGGTTCATGAGTGTTTGACACTAGCAGACGACGGCAGACTTGTGATCGAGAATGCGTGCCAAACTGCACCCACACACGCACAACTATTTATACCCAGACATACAACCACCCACACACACTATCCTCGCACTCGCACACACCCACTCACACTCATATACACACGCACAAACATACACACACCCATGCATAAAACTTAGTGCCATTTGAAGCCACGTTATTGGAATAATATAAACACATTCAAATTTAAAACGGCAATATACATTAATATTGCTTAATGGCAATGTACATATAATTTATACTTTTACTTATTTATTTTTACATATAGTATATAAATAGCTGTTGTTGTATATAGTTGATGTATGAATGTATATCTAGTATACTATGGTGATTGAGGATCTCTGAAAATTTATTGATCATATCAAATTTGCTTAGTCAATGATTGAATTCATGATTAACACTTAAAAAATACAATTATGTTTATGACTAACTAATCATATTTTTATGGTTGGATAAATATATATTTAACGATTTCTTGTTGTAGACAAGATCAGGCAACATAACTATAACTGTTGTAGACAAAACATGGTCGCACTGTGTCAAACATGGTCACACAAATATGGCCGATTAGTAGCATATTTTTTCTTTTATTATGCATGCTCAAGCAAATAGGAAGCATCTACAAATTGAACAGATTCAAGCTGAACTTATGAAAGCCACACATACACACACATACACACACACACACACACACACACATACACACAAGCATATGCACACAAGCACACGCACGAGGAGATATTCACAAAAGCTCAGAATTATTTACATTTCAATGCCCGCAATTCTTCAGTTTTGAACACCTTTTTGCATGAGTGTGTGTATGTGTTTGTGTATGTATGTGCGTATGTGTGTGTGTGTGTGTGTGTTTGTGTGTGAGGTGAGTGCATGAGACTGTAGAGTATGTCTATTTGTGGCTGTATCCCAGCACGCCGTACGGCTGATAATGATGGCGGTACAGGTAGGGGGTCGAGTAACTGTACGAGAAACTGGGCACGGGCGCCACCGCCGGCGCACCGTACACGACGGCCGGTGCGTGGGCCACCGGCTGCACGAGCTTGTGAGTCAACGCATGCGCCTTCGTGTCGGCCGGGGTCTTACCGTCGACCGGCTCCACCTTGTAGTGCACGGCTGAGTGGGGACGGCCGTGTCCGACGCCGTACGGATAACCATATCCGGCATATCCGTGACCGTATCCGGCGTATCCGTGGCCGTATCCGGCGTATCCGTGGCCGTATCCGGCGTATCCGTGGCCGTGTCCGGCGTATCCGTGGCCGTATCCGGCGTATCCGTGGCCGTATCCATAATCGGGTGCGGCGGCGGCGGCTGCTGCTGCTTGGTTGTAGAGGTAGGCATGCTGGGCCTTGGCTGCCTTCACTGCCGGCGTGTCCTCGACGGGCTTGGGGACGCTGCGGCGACGACGATGGTAGTACTTGGCATGGCTGGCGTCGGCGTCGGTGTCAGGTGCAGCGTCGGCGGCGGCGGCGGCCTCCTCGTACAAATGCTCAAACTCCTCGCGCGCGGCCTTCACCTCGGCCGTCTCTTGCACCGGCTCGGGTCCCGCAGCCTGCTCGGTTTTGTCGGCAGTGGCTGCCACAGGCAGGTTGGTGGCGGCCACGCGGAATCCGCCGGCGTCGGCCACGTAGTTGACCGTCTGTGTCTTGCCGTTGGAGTCGATGTAGCTGTACGAGCCGACTGTGGCTCCGTGAGGGTTGCGAGTCTCCGTCTTGCTGCTCTGACCGTCCGTGTAGCCGTAGCTGTACCCTCCGAGCACGTCTTGCGAGTGATACTGTGATGCAGCCGGGCCGTAGGCGTGTGGGAGTGCCGGGGCGTATGCGTGGGCTACAGCCGGCTTATAGGAGTGAGGTACAACGGCAGGGTACTTGTGATTGAGCACTGAGTAAGCAGGGGACACTGGCGCGTGGTTGTAAGAGTACGGGCTGTAAGGGTGGCCCAGGTAGCCGTAAGACTGGGCACCGTATCCGTGGAAAGAGCCGGCCCACGGCACGCCCGCATAGGCCGCGGTGTACGGGCCTACATGAGCGGCCGAGACTGCCAGCAATGCTGAAATAACAACCTGCACACACACACACACATACACAAACATATTTACACATACTCAAATATACATACACAAACACACACACATATCCACATATTTCTCAATGCTCAAAATCTAATAGGAATCACAGTTTTGGCCTACAAAAACGCAGGATTAAAAAGGACATCCAAAAATATAGTTTCCCAAATAGAGTTGTAGATAGATGGAATAGGTTGCCAAGCGACGTAGTACGCCAACCAACGACACAACTGTTTAAGAAGACATATGACAGCTGGAAGGCGGGAGTCACGAGCCTCTGACTCATTCCTGCGAAGACAACTAGTAAGAACAACTAGTAAGAACATACACGTGATTGAACACGAGCTAAGTAGTTTCTCGTGTGATTTTTAACTGTTTTAGGGATGTTTTCGAGAAAAATCATGTCGTGTTTCGGAAAGTTACTCATATAAGGTTTGATATTGTATATATTTTCATCAGCCGCTCAAATGATAGCATTGCTCGAGCGTGCGTGTGAGACTTAATAGAAATACAGGGTGGATACGCATGCAGGGTGGACGCAAAGCTATTTAGTAAAGTCTTCCTCCTAACTGATTTAATAAGAACAAAATTAGATGAAATACTAAACATATTTATATTTTATTTCTGAATGCTCAGTAAAATATGATACTTGCTTACTCGTGTGGGCACTTATCAAAGTTTTAATTATATCTTTCTGTGAGATTTAACTGTTATTGGCTAGTCAAATATCCCCGGGTACAACATACAACAGTCTGATCTGACCGTCGCACTGCCCAGTGAAATATCACTTGTAATAATAACAGCTGCACCAGTGACAGCGTTAATCGACAGAGAGCAAATGCTTCAGCGAGCGAGCACTCACCAGGACTTTCATGATGAACTCTCTGGTGTTGACTGTGCTGAACAACACGCGCCAAACTGCTTAAATACCCCTCACATACCTGCGCGTGTGTACTCGGTGTGTGTGTATGTTTGTGTGGGTGTGTGTGTGTCTACCCTGAGGGTATGACCACACCCAGACGCACATCTCGGCAGATGAGATCTCTTTTCTTGCCAGACTTTTGTTGTCTGTGGCGCAGGGCTTGTTTGGCTTACCAACCAAAACATGGTTTAAACCAAGTGTTTTTTTTAAAATAAAAAAACATTGTTTTTTTTTAAAATTGTTTTTTGACAGAAATGATTTTTCTTATATAGGAATGATCAAATATTCTCAGAATTAGTAAATGAGTTCATTATTACAGTATTAAATCTTCATAAATATTACTGTTTGGCATGATTTTATGGGTTTGCACGATCTGGGAAACATTTTTATTAACATTTTTGTTTTTTGCTGGGGAAACATTGTAGTTGGTATTTATTAGAAATCCTAAATATTTACGACAAAACATTTGAGTTTCTATGGAAAAAACATTTTTAGAAACCTCTGAGATAAAAAAAACTGTGTCTAATCTGAAAACAAACATGAATTAACCTCCATTGACAAAACGATTTTTAGTCACTAGGTTTTCATAAATAAGGCCATTGGGTTTTTGGTTTGGACTTTGCAAACATATGTGGGTGTTTAAAATCGGCTGCTTTCGCAATTGGAAGCGGTTTAAGCGGCTTTGCCTATAGATGCTACAAGGTGAAATTCAAGATCCTGTGTGTACATTTTTATGATTTTATTTTTATATTTTTTAAGTCACATAAAAGTAACTCACATACAAGTTGTAAATTAAAGCATACAGAGCCGTAAAGAGGTGTTATGGGGCTCCTCCAAAGGAAAATTGATGATACAATTATGAAAACCATGTACAAAAAAGCTAGTGACGATTTTAGCCACACGTTCACTCTGGGAGCCCCTTCTGCTTCCTTCTAAATGTGACCCTGAACATCGTGGGGCCCACGGCTGAGGGGCTGTCGATACGGCTCTAAAAGCAAAAAATCATGCTATAATTCTCAATTCAATTTTCAAACCTGAATGCGATGAAACTGCAGAACAATTCGGCAATACACTGTAACTAACTACACTACCACAGCTTTAGGTTTGCCACAACTTTGTTCATTCAAGACCGTGCATATACATTTGATGATCCACGAAAGCGGCGGTTTGCGAGTTCAATGAACCCCACATGCATGTCATATGCGTGTACAATGCGCACATACATACATACAAGCACACACGCATATATATACACACAAGCACACACACACACACACACACACACACACACACACACACACACACACACACACACACACACATACACACACACACACACGCACACACACAGTATTTCGTCCACATTTTTGCCACATTTCTCACTATTTTCCTGCCTGTCAGACGAGTCAGAAAACGTAACACACACCGACGACCGCTCCCATTCAACATACGATTATTATACAAGAGAAGAAAGTACGACTTACTACAAAAAAGACAGACGAATACCGGAAATTAAACAAAGAATGCAAGATTGCCATACGAAACCACTCTGCGACGTTGATATCAGAGCGAATCCAGAAAAGACCGAACGATTTTTGGCGACAATGCAAACACATAATTGGCACAACAAACCGAAAACATCCGACTATACATGACGCAAACGAACTTAACGACCAATATCTCAACATCGGAGCATTGACATCACGGGAAATACCACTTAGCGACTACTGTATAGCCAACAGACTGCCACGAGTCAATACAGGCTGTTTACAACTGAGTGCGATCAGTATGGAAGCATTGACGATGATCGTACTTAGCATGAAGCCGAACATGACAGAAGACGCCGACGGCATCAGTATGAAGTCGATAATCACTTTTTACGACGGTATATGCCATATACTATTAGACGTTGTGAATGAAAGCCTAATAACATGCGAAGTACCAACACGACTCAAACATGCGATGATCGTTCCTATACCTAAAGGCAACAACGACACGAGACCGATATCCATACTTCCGCCAGTAATGAAAATAATAGAGAAGGTGGTGCAACTACAACTGACCCAATACATGGAAGACCATAACATATTGAGTGATGCACATCATGGCTACAGTAAAAACCACTCGTGTGAAACAGCGCTTACAACAGTCACCGACACCATCTTCAAGGCTATGCAGGAAAGGAAAGCGACAATCGTAACATCCATTGATTTGTCAAAGTGCTTTGATATTGTTGACCACGACCTACTGCTCGACAAAATACGATGTTACAACATCGATGACCGCTGGTTCCGACATTACTTGAAAGGCCACACTCAACAAGTTTGAAGTGCAACAGCCTGGTGGATACCAATTATCATCCAAGAGAGCGACAACACCAAATATGTCGATATTTCAAGGGGGCTCTCTCAGTTGTGTGCAGTTCTTGCTTTTTTCTAACGACTTGTCATCTCATGTATCGAAAAGAATCGAAATCGTACAATATGCAGACGACACCACATTAACCATTTCAACGAGTAAGCATCAATTGAACGAAACGATACATTATCTGGAACGAAGTCTTCAGAACATATTTTGTGACTACACCGCAAACAAGATGAAAATAAATTCTCAGAAAACGCAGGTTTTGATAGCTGGAACAAAATACCTGCTGAAAACATTTCCTACTGTACAATTGCGCTTTTCAGATACAAACATTGCCGAACAGAACAGCATCAAGCTATTGGGAGTTACGCTAGATAAACATCTCGACTTTGAAGAGCATATTGACAAACTAGCTCGCAAATCGACAGGCATGCTGATTGCCTTGAACAACGCCAAGTCATCTTTACCCGAAAGAACACATCGACCTCTCATCAATGCGTTCATTATGTCAACACTTACATACTGCATCACTATATATGGCACAGCAGAACCTACACAGCTTCACAAACTTCAAAAAGTCCTCAACTTCTGCGCACGAATACTCACGAAAAGACGAAAACGAGATCATATATCCGACGCATTTACCAAGCTGGGAATGCCGCGAATTGACGAGTTATCTACAACCAACAGAAAACGACTCATTTTCAAAATTATGCAGACAAACACACCGAACCTGCTGTACAACACCATAGAACGACAAAGCGGATCTCGAACGACAAGACAAAGCGACATTATCTACCCGAAGATTATCACAGATGCCGGAAGAAAACGATTGAACTACGACGCTGCCAGATATATATACGGAACATTCACATGAAAGCGCACTCGTGAACACAACTTGAATATCGCACAAACACGAACCTTACTGCCTATGAGCTTATATATCAAGTGGTTGCTGAGTACGTGCTAATATGTCTATATTGATGTTATGTTATTGTTTGTATACATGAATGATTGTGTGTGTGTATGTGTGTGGGTATGTGTGCCTGTGTGCGTGTGTGTATATATATATATGTATATGTGTGTGTATGTGTATATATGTATATGTATATATATATATATATATATATATATATATATATATATATATATATATATGTATGTGTATGTATGTATATATATTGTACTGAAAAGCCTGTGGCGTCGTGAAGCCACATTGAAAACGAGGAAGACACGGCGAGAAAAGTCTATTGCAGGCGAGATCACAATACAAGATAATACCAGCGAATGCGAGCGAATCCGAGCGAATGGCCCTTTGACCGGCAGTGTGCCGTGTTATATAAGCTCGGTCATGTGACCTTTCACACGGTCACATGACCATTCACACGGTCACATTCACACACACACGCCTAACCGCGTTCACCAATACAGAAGGATACACACAGACATACACTTGACATGCATACACGCCAGACACGCATACAAACGAGCGAAACGCACACACAAAGGATACACTTGGATACACACAGACATACACTTGACATGCATACACGCCAGACACGCATACAAACGAGCGAAACGCACACACAAAGGATACACTTGAATACACACAGACATACAACCGCCCAACCACGCAACTTGCACGCCTCCACAGTACTCCGCCGCCTGAGAACGGAGTTCATAACACAAGGTCAAGGTCGGTCATACATATCACAAATCATACATACACATATGCGCACACTCATACGTAGTCACACACACACCCACAATATAGACACAATATACTCACACATTCGAACATCCAAATGTGCAAATGACAGTTACCACGACGGGTAGAAGTGATACATGTCAAGATAGGCACACACAATATATATATATATATATATATATATATATATATATATATATAGCAGCAAAATGACCCGTTTCATGGACAAGTCCTGAATAAAAAAAACACACGATAAATCAGTAGTACAAAAATCATCAAAAATAGTGAAAATCCGGTGTTGTCTTGAATCTAACCGTACGACCGCATCTGGTAGTGATTGTCTTTGGTAGCGATGCACGAGGAGCAGGTACAGGAACAGGCCGTGTCGTAGTGGTGCTGGCGGGCGTAACACGTGCACGTGGAACCGGACGAGGCTGCGACGAAGGGGCCTTGACCGGTGACGCAGCAGTGACGATGGCTGGCTTCAGACGATCTATCGAGACGGACTCTGACCCGCCAGTTGGCAGAGCGATGGTGAAAACCTTCGGCGTTCTGGATACGACGCGAAAAGGGCCCCGATAAGGTGCCTCGAGTGGACGGCGGACACGATCGACACGCAACCACACATGCTCACATGTCATCAGCTGCGCTGGCACGTAGGATGTCGGAGTGCTGTGTGACGTGCCGGCTGACAAGCTGTGAAAGTCGATCTCCTGCATTCTCTTGTTGAGTTCGCCCACGAAGTCGTGCTGTGCTTTAATGGACACGTTTTCACCTGTTGGCACCCGAGGACACAGCAGATATCCGCCCGTAACAGCCGTGAATGGCGAAAAACCGGACTCCGCGGGCAGCAATCGGATCCCCAACATGACGACCGGAAGAGCCGAAAGCCAGCATTCTTTACGGGCTATGATAGCTGTTTTAATTACGCGATGAAGACGCTCTACCATGCCGTTAGATTGGGGGTGATAGGCGGTCGTCCGAACACGATGAAAACCTACCAGTTTGGATAATTCCTCGAACAGTTCAGATTCAAACTGGGTTCCGCGATCCGTTACCACATGGAGTGGGACACCGAAACGCGAAATCCAGCCAGTGAAGAAGGCGTTGGCAACAGATGCTGCAGTGATGTCAGTGAGTGGCATCGCCTCGGGCCAGCGGCTTGCACGATCGACGCATGTCAGTATGTATCTGAACGGCGTGGAAAATGAGTGACCAGCTGTAACCGCCGGCGGCAGAGGCCCGACGAGATCTAAGTGAACCACCTCGAATCGTGCGCTAGGAAGATCAAACTGCGAAAGTGGCGACTTTGTGTGGCGGGTGATCTTTGATTGTTGGCAGGCAGTACAACTACGTACCCAATCTTTAATATCTTTGTCCATGTGAGGCCATACATACCTGGATTTTATCACGCGTGTGCTGGCGCGAACCCCAGGATGTGCAATATTGTGCAGCTGCTGGAACACGTGAAACCGGCATCTCTGCGGTAGAAACGGCCTAGGATGAGGCGTTGTTGTATCACACAGTAGCACGGTATCATCGGACAAGTTGAACTTCTTCAGGCTGTCGGCGTGAATCATAACATCGCGATCATCCAGCTGAGCACGCGCAATGGCGGGCAGATCAAATGCTTCCAATTGGATGACGTTCACATCTCTCGAAAGGCAATCTGCGACCACGTTCTCGGCGCCGCGAACATGCTGAACATCGGACACATATTCGGTAATATATGACCAATGCCGCTGCTGTCTGTCTGACTTAGCCATGCGAGGACTGCGAAAAGCCGAGACGAGCGGTTTGTGATCGGTTAGCAGCGTTACCGCTCGCCCCTCCAGGAAATGACGGAAATGTCCCACGGCGTAATAAGCGGCCAGCAACTCGCGGTCGTAGACAGAGTACTTCCGCTGCGCGGGAGAAGGCTTCTTTGAAAAAAACGAGATGGGCCTAGGCACCCCGTCCACCATCTGGTGAAGTGCAGCGCCAGCAGCCGTCGATGAGCAGTCGGTGACTAACTGAAGCTGATCACAGTTAGCTTTGGGATGAGGTAGCGTGCATGCGTCACTCAGGGCTCGCTTGACGCCTTCAAACGCAGCTATCTCGTCTGCAGTGAGCGAAAGGCTTTTTGAATTTGGCTCTATTCTACTGCGTTCCGACAAAGGGTGAACAAGGGTCGCGAAACCAGGGATCATACGGCGGTAAAAACCTACCATGCCCAGAAATCTACGCAGTGAAGCAGAATCAGAAGGTAAAGGAAAATCATTAATGACACTCACTTTGGAATCCGGCGGGCAAACACCGTCGGCAGTGATCTTGTGACCAAGGAAATCAATCTCTGACCTGTAAAAAGAACACTTGTCCAGAGATAATCGGAGACCATGCTTTTCAAAAACGTCAAATACTGCTGCCAGGTCGCGCGTGTGCTGCTGCTCGTCAACCGAGAACACGAGAACATCGTCTAGATAAACGAATGTGCACGACAGGTGGGCAAGTATCGTACTCATCATGCGCTGAAAGGTGGCTCCGGCGTTTTTGAGACCCAACGGCATAAACAAATATTCAAATAAACCGAAAGGAGTCACTACAGCGGTTTTCGGTATGTCGGCTTCACTCATCGGAACCTGATGATATGCCTGTAGTAGGTCCAATTTGGAAAATACTGTCATGCCGTCTAAATGTGCTGACAGATCCTGGATATGTGGGATCGGAAATCTGTCATGCACAGTCTTGACATTGAGCGCCCGATAATCTCCCGTGATGCGCCACTCGCCGGGTGCTTTCTTAGCAACCATATGAAGCGGAGAAGCCCACGGCGAGTTGGAGCGACGGACGACACCGGACGCTAAGAGATCTTCGAAAGCAGATCGAGCGGCATTATCTTTATCGGGCGTCAGTCGGCGAGGCCGAGCAAAGACCGGTGCGGCACTGCCCGTGTCAATGCTGTGCTGAACAGGCATAGAAACCATATTGTTTGACCGTGGTGCGAGTAGCGATGGATGATCAGACATCAACGTGCGCACAGTATGAGGAAAATTACTCAAGTCGTTGACGACAAGGCCAACTGGTTGTGAACCACTTACCTTAGCCGGCGCTCGCAGCGAGGTTGTGGTGTCACGAATGCAGTTGTGATGACAATCGACTATGAGTTTAAAGTGGCGCAAAAAATTGTGGCCCAGCAATGGAGACACTGCGTCGGATACTACAAATGTCCATGTGAACTTCCGACGCAGCTTCTGCAGCACAATGTCGACACGAACCTCACCGTGTACTATCATGGGCTGGCCATTGGCTGCGGATAACCGCACTAATGTTGGCAGGAGCGACAGTGTGCTTACCTCGGTCCGTGGAAGGACGGAGACACCTGCTCCGGTGTCAACAATGAAGGACAACCATTTGGTGCCGACACGAGCTGCTACTGTGAGGAGCGGCAGGCCACCTGATGCAGCTACCATGGCCTGCCGATCTAGTTTTCCGGGGTCGACGGACGGGAACGATCGGCAGGCACCGGCGAGGAGCCCCTGGATGATGGTTGCATCGCTAGATTTGCTGGTTTCCGTGGCCACTGACACCATGGCTTGCACGTGCGTGCAGCGGCGCCAAAAAATATATGACCACGACACACTTTCGGGCGTTGGTCGGAATGAAAAGGCTGCAGTCCTATGCCGTATCTGGCGTTGGATAGTCTCTCCTGCTGTCGTCCGCGGCGATGAGTGGTCGCTGCTTGGGTAAACATACCGGGCGCGGCCAGGCACTGCGACGGCACCAGCGGCATCAACTCGTCTGCCAGCTTGCCGAGCTGTTCCAGCGGCGTCTGCTGTTGTGCAGCCAAGACCGGGCCGAGAGCTGGTGGTAACGCCTGAGTAAACTTGTGACGAACTAAATCTTCCGTCACTTTTACTTTGCGTGCACGCGCCATCAGCTCACTAAGATAAACAGATGGTCGACCAGTCATGACAGTGCTAGAAATGAGCTCCTCAAATAGCTCCGTTTTGGATTTCTCGAGAGTCTGAAGAACCTCGGATTTGAGCTGTGAGTATGACTCTTGCTCCATTGTAGCAGGACTGACTTTGCACACCACGTTCGGGGGCAGAGCTGCGATGACGTGGTAGAATTTTGTGGACTCTACCGACACTCGCTGGAGGCGAAATTGTGCCTCCATGATTGCGAACCAGCCTTCCATGCAATTCTCCATGAAAGGCGGTGGCTTAATAGTCACGCCATGCACAGGAGAAGCGGAAACGTCGACCACTGGTGTACTTTCGGCCCCGTTTTTAGTGGGAAATGGGGCGGCGTTATCGCTCGCCATAATGAAAGTTAAATTTGTGAACAAATTGAACAGAAAAGAATGAAATGGTAAATTAAATGAAGAAAGAAATTTAAAGGAAAAAGATGAAATGAAGAAATCAAAACTCACGGAAGATGTGAACCTCGTAAGCGTCGAAGAATGATCACGTCCGGGTCACCAGTATGTGGCGTCGTGAAGCCACATTGAAAACGAGGAAGACACGGCGAGAAAAGTCTATTGCAGGCGAGATCACAATACAAGATAATACCAGCGAACGCGAGCGAATCCGAGCGAATGGCCCTTTGACCGGCAGTGTGCCGTGTTATATAAGCTCGGTCATGTGACCTTTCACACGGTCACATGACCATTCACACGGTCACATTCACACACACACGCCTAACCGCGTTCACCAATACAGAAGGATACACACAGACATACACTTGACATGCATACACGCCAGACACGCATACAAACGAGCGAAACGCACACACAAAGGATACACTTGGATACACACAGACATACACTTGACATGCATACACGCCAGACACGCATACAAACGAGCGAAACGCACACACAAAGGATACACTTGAATACACACAGACATACAACCGCCCAACCACGCAACTTGCACGCCTCCACAAGCCTCAAATGTATATTTTGATGGATGTGCAATAAATGCAATTTTCTTTACTTTACTTTACACACACACACACACACACACACACACACACACAAACACACACATGAGCACTCTCTCTCTCTCTGCTTTCACAAATCTCTTTGCTGATGACGCCAAAATAATGATAACTATATCAACAACAACAACAACAACAACATATATTCAATATAGCGCACATATTTATACACAGGCGCGAAAAAGACACAACCGACAGGAACATCACAGCGAGCAGGGAGTAGGCACAAATAGAAAAATGAAAACACGTTTGCAAACAGGAACATGCTAGATGGCCGTTGGCTATCAGATAGCTCATCCGCCCTTGAAACAGGTTTTGTTTTTTTCCTGTCGGGTGTCTAGTCACCCTCCTCACTGCAGAACAGTGGGGGAGCCGGTTTAGTCGCCGACGACTCGACCATGAATCTGGTTGTACTGGAATTACACGGTTACCAGTAGCAGCGCGAAGCCTGACCAGACAAACAGTGCTACAGATTGTGAAATATTACAAGGCGATCTGCATCGATGGAGTTGCGAATGGCTGATGAGTTTTAATGTCTCAAAATGTCATGTAATGAAATTTGGAACAAGTCAAAAAAGGCCATTATTTGAGTATAAGCTGGGAGACTTGAAACTGAAGGAAATTGATCAAGAGAAAGATTTGGGAGTTATTATACAAAATGATTTGTCTCCAGATGCTCATGTAAATTATATATACCGGAAAACATATGCAGCTATAATACGCATGAGATACGTCTTCAATCACATCGACCAAGATATGATGGGAAATAAAATAGTGACAATAATCAGACCAAGAATTGAGTATGCTGCCGTTGTATGGTGCCCACACGAAGTGCGACATATAAGAACAATGGAAAAATTACAGAGATTGGTGACCAAACTAGTACCGGAGATTCGTGCGCTTCCCTATGAGGAAAGGTTGGATGAGATGAATCTACCAACGCTTGAGAGAAGAAGAGAGAGGAGACTTAATTAACATCTACAGATTCATGACAGCAATACTGGATTCGATAGAAATTGGACTAGTGCAGCAAAACCAACGAGGACGAGGCCATAATAAAAATTTAGAAAAACGAGATGTAGAAAAGACATAAAGAAATATAGCTTTCCGTTCAGCTGTGTGAATGAATGTAACAGTTTACACAAGACGATTGTAGAAGCCAATAGTATATCACTGTTTAAAAAAAACTTGACAAATATTGTAAAAAAGACAGGACAGTCCGAGCATAGCTCATATCTTGCAACCCAACTAGCTGAGTACAACTAGGTGAGTACACGAATATTGCTCTCGCTGTGTCTACACAATGTGTATGTATGCGTGTGTGGATGTAAGTGTGCGAGTGAGCTGGATCAAAGTGAGCTGGCTATACACGTGCTATGTTTTTATCAGGTTACCTCCTGACTGATGCAAGAATACAACGTGAATTAGCGGGAGAATGTTTCAAAATATTTGGCAATGAGGACAGACTACAACAACAACAACAACAATGTATTTGTATAGCGCTCACACAGAAACAAGCGCGAAAGAGACAACAATTAGAAACAACAGTACACGATATCAAGATGTGAGAAAAGAAGTAGAAAATTCACAGAAAGGAATTTTTTAAAAATAATAATGGAGATAAATAAAATGAAAATAAGTAAAAACATAAGTAATTGTAAATTAGAGTCATAGGCAAGCGTAAGGTGTAAGAGTGCGAGAAGTGGGATCAGAAGATTTAGCAAAAAGATATTTACGAAGTGAGGAGGAAAATCTACTAAAGGATGAAGAGGAAGTGATTGAGGAAGGAAGATCATTGTAGACCCGAGGCGCATAGAAAGAAAAGGATTTTGCGGACCAAGGTGACTCGTTGATAGCGCGAGGACAGGATAAAGGACGATGAACACGAGAATTAAAGTCATTAGAAGAAACTAGAAGATCAGAAAGATAGGACGGGGAAGAGCTATTGTGCAGAATTTTATATATGAGACAACACAGCCGAAAATGAATCCTAGGAATGATGGGAAGCCAGTGGAATTGGAACAAGAATTGAGAGGTATGGCAGCAAGGTGTAGGATGGAGCACAAAACGACAGGATTGATTAATTATTTTTTGAAGGATTTTCAGGGATTTGTTGGTAAGAATGTAGTGGAGTGAGCTGCAATAATCAAGACGAGAAAGAACAAGAGACTGTATTAATTTAATAGAAGAAGGCTGGTCTAAACAGGATCGAATAGGGTATAGACTGCGTAAAATCAAACGACAGGTGCGCGAAATAGAGACAACATTGTTTGAAAAGGACAAGTTGGAATCGAAGATAGCACCTAAGTTTCGAACAGAGTGTAGTTCAGTGTATTGAAGAAAGGCAGATAAAGAGAAGAAACACAAAAAGGATATGCACAATATACACAACACCAGACACAATGACGCTACACCACGACAACCCTCAACGCAACCCCGTCACTCGCCCACTGCCCGACACATGAGACGCGATACCCGGGCGCGAGACTTGAAACATGAGACGCGTCATATGCACGCGCTCACACACAATAACATCCTCCCCTAAAGACGCTCTCGCTCTGCTATCTGCAAACGCTTCGATGAAAGTCAAACTCACACCACACAGAGGAAGCTACAGCGATTGGGAGTAATGGAGGAGAAATGCGCGGAGGGTGAAGGATAAGAAATTCAGACTTAGAAGTGTTGAGAATGAGGCGACGAGAGGTGGTCCAGGACATAATATCAGAGAGAATATCATTGAGAAGAGTGGCATGAGAGAAAGGACAAGGAATTAGGAGTTGTATATCATCGGCATAAATATGGAAAGGAATGTTGTATTTACAAAGGACAGGACAGAGAGAAGACATGTATAGATTGAAAAGAGTAGGACCCAAGATAGAACCTTGAGGGACACCAGAAATAAGAGAAGCAGATTTTGAAACAGTTGAATTGAAGTTTACTGAAAAAGAGCGACCAGAGAGATAGGATTTGAGGAGAGACAATGCTGACGAGGATAGACCCAGAGAAGAAAGATCATTGATGAGAATGGCATGATTGACAAGATCGAAGGCTAGAGACATATCGAGAAGAACAAGGAGAACTGATTGACGATAGGAAAATTTAGATAAGATTTCATGAGTAACTGAAATAAGGACGGATTCCGTAGAGTGACAGGAGCGAAACCCAGATTGGAAAGGATGAAGGACCTGGGAAATAAGGGGAGACAACTGGGAAAAAATAGCTGATTCAAGGAGTTTTGAAGGAAAGCTGAGAAGAGATATAGGACGGTAATTAGCGCATTCAGACGGATTTAATGTAGGTTTTTTAAGGATAGGATGGACGATGGCATGTTTATCAGATAGGAATTGGCCATGAAGAAATGATGAATTAATGAGATGTAATAGATAAGGAACAAGAGAAAATATTGAAGGGGAGATAGCTCTAAAATTAATAGGATCAGCCGGAGAGGAGGAAATTTTGAGGGAAGATATCATGGTAAGAATATCTGAAAGATGTATTTGCGAGAATGAAGTGAATTGTAGAGACACACGAGTATGTGTAACAGGGATATTGGAAGAGGGGAGTTTAGATTGAACAGTTAGGACTTTATTAGTGAAATGAGAAGATAATTGAGAGGCAGTTAGATTAGATAAAGAGGAGTTAGATCGAGAGCCAGTGAGAGAGTTTAGAGTTGTCCAAAGAGACTTAGGGGATCGGGAGAGCGAAGAGAGACGGGAGGAGAAGTAATTTTGTTTCGCTGCAGACAAGGCCGAGATATAAGAAGAGCGGGAAACATAGAAGGAAGACCAATCAGATGGATGAGATGTACGTTTCCAGATTCGTAGAAGTGAACGTTGATGTCTTTTCAATAGACGAAGTTGAGAGTTAAACCAAGGAGGAGAAGAATTAGTTGTATTGCGCCGGATAAGTAAAGGAAACAAAGAGTCACTGATTTTAGATAAAGCAGAAGATAGGTGGGGATAGATGTCCGAAGGATTCAGGAAATAAAGCGTTTGCAGAGGTAATAAGGAATCAAGTAATAGGTAAAACTGCATCGGATCGAATTCTTTAAAGTTACGATAGGCAATCAAAGCAGGAGTATGAGGAGGCAGCGAGGCGAGACATGAAGAGTGGTAAGAAGAAGACTATGGTCAGACAGAGAAAGATCGGAAGGAAAGACAGTTACATTGGAGGGGGAATTGTCGGTAGTAAGGACAGGCGATGGGAAAAGGATAAGATCTAAGGAATGACCGGATATATGAGTAGGCGAGGAAACAGGAGAGAACAAACCATGAGAGTCTAAGATAGTTAGAAATTGAGAAGCAAGGACATTAGAGCTAGGCGAATCCACCCAAAAGTTGAAATCGCCTAGGATAATAAAGCGACTAGAGAAAGAGGATATGATGCAGTCGAGGAGAGTAGGAAATTCAGTGAAAAAAGAAGAGCAAGTGCCAGGATGATTATGGCGATAAATAATGGTGATACAGAACTTCGGAGAAGAAGGCGGTGAAAGTTGTAGAGCAAGGAATTCAATGGATGAGAAAGAACAAAGAGACGGAAAAGATAAGACTGAAACATGTAGAGATTTAGAGAAAATGCAGCCCACTCCACCACCGGAAGACTTGGTATTTGACCTAGATTTGTGTAGGAAGGAGTAACCTGTGGGAATGTTAGAGGAGAAAGAAGGAATGTCGGAGTCAAAGAGCCAGGTTTCAACAAGACACAAAATTGCGAGAGAGTGGAGGGATAGGATATGGCAGAGATGAGTAGTTTTATTGCGTCAGGAACGAATGTTAATAAATCCAATAGGAATATTAGACCAAAGAGAGGAACTAGACAGGAAGAGCGATTAGAGGAATGCTTAGGAGAGGATGCTTGGGAGGCTAGTCAGGTGGAAGAAGGAGAGACGGACGGACATAGTGCGGAGCCGGATATAATTTCTTACAGCCAAGAAAGAAGGACAGGAAGAGCTGAAAGATGAATGGTTATGTGGACGCAAAGACGAAGCACAATTGCTGCACCATTCAGGTGCTGAGCGGTCACAGTCACCAGACCTATGAGGGCCTGCACAATGACCACACATCACCGGACGTGTGCAGTGTGTTTCTTTGTGGCCGAGACCAGCACATCGACCACAGTGAGCTACCCAGTAACGATCGTAAACTGGGCATGAACGCAGTTCGATGAAGAGACGGTCACCGGCATTTTTGATGACTGAACGCACAGCTGGTGAAACAGACAAAACAGCATGTGATATATTATTACGAGGAGTGGTGAAAAATAAAAGTTTGATCTCCGAGTCAGGCACAGATGACAGACAGTAATTTTTTGCTTTAGTGAAGAAACGAAAGAATCAGAAGAAAAGTTGGGAGGAATGTTAGCCATAGTAATCTTCGGGCGAAGCTGCGTGGCAGTCGGCAGTGAGACTTCAGCGTCCGGCATGGCCATGCGAACACGATCGGCAGCCTTTTTGGCTGTAGCGGCGGAATCGCAGCGCAGCACCAGTCCGCCATGGACAGCAGGGCGCGAGGCAGACACCGGAATATCGCGCAGAGCCGGAGCAACAGACGATGTCGAAATGGGCGAGCTAGTCTTCGACTTTAAAACCACAGCATGTGACTCTTTCGGTTGAGGAGACGGTCGTGGAGTGGTAGAGGAATCCTGTGGTGGCTGACGTAGTTCATTTAGAGTGCCCTCAATGGTCTGCAGGCGCTGGCCAAACGAAGAGAAATCTCCAGCCAACTGGATCGCGAACTTAGCTCGACCAAGACAGGGAGAACACACCCAAATGACCATTTTCAGTAGGTCCGTCCTGATACCAGTTAGAGAGGCACATTTGACGTGGGCCCGCGAATCACATAAGTTGCATCCAACCCATTTGGAAGTCTCACCGGGAGATTTACAAATACAGCATTGACACATTGCGCAACGTGAGATTCAGGTGAGAAACAACCAAACAATCCCAAACAATTAAAAAACAAACTGAATACTCACCCAGCGACAAGAAGTATCAGGTAAGAAAGAACTACAGAATCATAAATTTGAGCAGCGCGCGAAAGCAACCATACACCACAACTGTCGCTGGGAGAGTGGACTACGAGAAGTTGAGAAAATAATGAGATGAGCCCTCAAGATATTTGAGTCGCAGCACCCCACTGTCTATAGGGCCCCAAAAGCGCGGGCCCCCAAAAACGCTGGGCCCTAGGCAACTGCCTACTTTGCCTATACGTTTATCCGGTCCTGGGTGTGTGTGCCTGGCACTTGGCGGCTCGTCCTGCGGCGTTGTGTTGCATTTTAGTGACAGAGTTTAATTAGTCTGTCTGCTTGAATATATCCGTAGTGTTTATATCAGCCGTGTGGTTGGAACCAGCCAACAAGTAGCTAGTCTTGGTTGGATTCACATGTATTTTAACGATAACGAGATAATTAGTAGATACAATCCCTTGCATACGGTTACCTCGCATACACAAGGGTAGAAATATTGTTTGTAGTGACTTCCTGACATTCAATATGACAGAACTGGATTTATTGGATGTTTCAGCGGTATTGAAAACAATGAGGCTTTGGCTCGTTAAGAAGTGCGGAACCAAGGAAAAATATTACTCACCTCTATATTACGTTCAAGACTATTATAAAAATTACGTTATTACAGATAACTTTACGATATTATATAGACTAATAGACTATTTACACGTTACGCTATTAAATATTACAATTAAAATAGTGCTTTACGTATTATACTTATAGTACTAAATAGTACTTTACTTACGTTACGTTATTATAAGAGTAATTTATTATCAGTAATATGTTGTTACTGCATTATGTTACTGTGGTGTGATCGTGTGTAGTGAATGAGAGAGTGTGTGTGAAAAATTTTGGGTGCGTGAACGTGTTAGTTTGTCTATGTGTGATCGTGTATAGTTGAATTGTATATTGAGTGCGAGAGTATATGAGCAAGTGTGTGTAGTTGTTTCGGCAATGTTTATTGGCATTTGTTTATTGGCAATGTACATATAATTTATACTTTTAAATATTTATTTTTATATATAGTATATAAATAGCTGTTGTTGTATATAGTTGATGTATGAATGTATATTTAGTATACTATGGTGATTGAGGATTTCTGAAAACTTAATGATCATATCAGATTTGCTTAGTCAATGATTGAATTCATGATTAACACTTAAATAATACAATTATGTTTGTGACAAACTAATCATATTTTTATGGTTGGATAAATATATATTTAACCATTTCTTGTTGAAGACAAAATCAGGCAACATAACAAGGGCGGATAAGCTATCTGATAGCCAACGGCCATCTAGCATGTTCCAGTTTGCAAACGTGTTTTCATTTTTCGATTTGTGCCTACTCCCTGCTCGCTGTGATGTTCCTGTCAGTTGTGTCTTTTTCGCGCCTGTGTATAAATATGTGCGCTAACTAAAACTGTTGTAGATAAAACATGGTCGCACTGTGTCAAACATGGTCACACAAATATGACCGATTATTAGCATATTTTTTCTTTTATTTTGCATGCTCAAGCAAATAGGAAGCATCTACAAATTGAACAGATTCAAGCTGAACTTATGAAAGCCATACATACACACATACACACACACACATACACACAAGCATATGCACACACACACGCACGAACAGATATTTACAAAAGCTCAGAATTATTTACATTTCAATGCCCGCAATTCTTCAGTTTTGAACACGTTTTTGCATGAGTGTGTGTATGTGTTTGTGTATGTATGTGCGTATGTGTGTGTGTGTGTGTTTGTATGTGAGGTGAGTGCATGAGACTGTAGAGTATGTCTATTTGTGGCTGTATCCCAGCACGCCGTACGGCTGATAATGATGGCGGTACAGGTAGGGGGTGGAGTAACTGTACGAGAAACTGGGCACGGGCGCCACCGCCGGCGCACCGTACACGACGGCCGGCGCGTGGGCCACCGGCTGCACGAGCTTGTGAGTCAACGCATGCGCCTTCGTGTCGGCCGGGGTCTTACCGTCGACCGACTCCACCTTGTAGTGCACGGCTGAGTGGGGACGGCCGTGTCCGACGCCGTACGGATAACCATATCCGGCATATCCGTGACCGTATCCGGCGTATCCGTGGCCGTATCCGGCGTATCCGTGGCCGTATCCGGCATATCCGTGGCCGTATCCGGCGTATCCGTGGCCGTATCCGGCATATCCGTGACCGTATCCATAATCGGGTGCGGCGGCGGCGGCTGCTGCTGCTTTGTTGTAGAGGTAGGCATGCTGGGCCTTGGCTGCCTTCACTGCCGGCGTGTCCTCGACGGGCTTGGGGACGCTGCGGCGACGACGATGGTAGTACTTGGCATGGCTGGCGTCGGCGTCGGTGTCAGGTGCAGCGTCGGCGGCGGCGGCGGCCTCCTCGTACAAATGCTCAAACTCCTCGCGCGCGGCCTTCACCTCGGCCGTCTCTTGCACCGGCTCGGGGGCCGCAGCCTGCTCGGTTTTGTCGGCAGCGGCTGCCACAGGCAGGTTGGTGGCGGCCACGCGGAATCCGCCGGCGTCGGCCACGTAGTTGACCGTCTGTGTCTTGCCGTTGGAGTCGATGTAGCTGTACGAGCCGACTGTGGCTCCGTGAGGGTTGCGAGTCTCCGTCTTGCTGCTCTGACCGTCCGTGTAGCCGTAGCTGTACCCTCCGAGCACGTCTTGCGAGTGATACTGTGATGCGGCCGGGCCGTAGGCGTGTGGGAGTGCCGGGGCGTATGCGTGGGCTACAGCCGGCTTATAGGAGTGAGGTACAACGGCAGGGTACTTGTGATTGACCACTGAGTAGGCAGGGGACACTGGTGCGTGGTTGTAAGAGTACGGGCTGTAAGGGTGGCCCAGGTAGCCGTAAGACTGGGCACCGTAGCCGTGGAAAGAGCCGGCCCACGGCACGCCCGCATAGGCCGCGATGTACGGGCCTATATGAGCGGCCGAGACTGCCAGCAATGCTGAAATAACAACCTGCACACACACACACACATACACACACATATTTACACATACTCAAATATACATACACAAACACACACACATATCCACATATTTCTCAATGCTCAAAATCTAATAGGAATCACAGTTTTGGCCTACAAAACGCAGGATTAAAAAGGACATCCAAAAATATAGTTTCCCAAATAGAGTAGTAGATAGATGGAATAGGTTGCGACGTAGTACGACCAGCCAACGACACAACTGTTTAAGAGAACATATGACAGCTGGAAGGCGGGAGTCACGAGCCTCTGACTCATTCCTGCGAAGACAACTAGTAAGAACAACTAGTAAGAACATACACGTGATTGAACACGTGCTAAGTAGTTTCTCGTGTGATTTTTAACTGTTTTAGGGATGTTTTCGAGAAAAATCATGTCGTGTTTCGGAAAGTTACTCATATATGGTTTGATATTGTATTTATTTTCATCAGCCGCTCAAATGATAGCATTGCTCGAGCGTGCGTGTGAGACTTAATAGAAATACAGGGTGGATACGCATGCAGGGTGGACGCAAAACTATTTAGTAAAGTCTTCCTCCTAACTGATTGATTAAGAACAAAATAGGATGAAATACTAAACATATTTATATTTTATTTCTGAATGCTCAGTAAAATATGATATTTGCTTACTCGTGTGGGCACTTATCAAAGTTTTAATTATATCTTTCTGTGAGATTTAACTGTTATTGGCTAGTCAAATATCCCCGGGTACAACATACAACAGTCTGATCTGACCGTCGTACTGGCCAGTGAAATATCACTTCTAATAATAACAGCTGCACCAGAGACAGCGTTAATCGACAGAAAGCAAATGCTTCAGCGAGCGAGCACTCACCAGGACTTTCATGATGAACTCTCTGGTGTTGACTGTGCTGAACAACACGCGCCAAACTTCTTAAATACCCCTCACATACCTGCGCGTGTGTACTCGGTGTGTGTGTATGTTTGTGTGGGTGTGTGTGTGTGTCTGCCCTGAGGGTATGACCACACCCAGACGCACATCTCGGCGGATGAGATCTCTTTTCTTGCCAGACTTTTGTTGTCTGTGGCGCAGGGTTTGTTTGGTTTACCAACCAAAACATGGTTTAAACCAAGTGTTTTTTTTATAAAAAAGCATTTTTTTTTGAAATTTTTTTTTTGACAGAAATGATTTTTCTTATATAGGAATGATCAAATATTTTCAGAATTAGTAAATGAGTTCATTAATACAGTATTAAATCTTCATAAATATTACTGTTTGGCATGATTTTATGGGTTTGCACGATCTGGGAAACATTTTTATTAACATTTTTGTTTTTTGCTGGGGAAACATTGTAGTTGGTATTTATTAGAAATCCTAAATATTTACGACAAAACATTTGAGTTTCTATGAAAAAAACCATTTTTAGAAACCTCTGAGATAAAAAACTGTGTCTAATCTGAAAACAAACATGAATTAACCTCCATTGACAAAACGATTTTTAGTCACTAGGTTTTCATGAATAAGACCACTGGGTATTTGGATTTGGACTTTGCAAACATATGTGGGTGTTTAAAATCGGCTGCTTTCGCAATTGGAAGCGGTTTAAGCGGCTTTGCCTATAGATGCTACAAGGTGAAATTCAAGATCCTGTGTGTACATTTTTATGATTTTATTTTTATATTTTTTAACTCACATAAAAGTAACTCACATACAAGTTGTAAATTAAAGCATACAGAGCCGTAAAGAGGTGTTATGGGGCTCCTCCAAAGGAAAATTGATGATACAATTATGAACACCATGTACAAAAAAACTAGTGACGATTTTAGCCACACGTTCACTCTGGGAGCCCTTCCCCCTTCCTTCTAAATGTGCCCCTGAACATCGTAGGGCCCACGGCCGAGGGGCTGTCGATACGGCTCTAAAAGCAAATAAGCATGCTATAATTCTCAATTCAATTTTCAAACCTGAATGCGATGAAACTGCAGAACGATTCGGCAATATACTGTAACTAACTACACTACCACAGCTTTAGGTTTGCCACAACTTTGTTCATTCAAGACCGTGCATATACATATATTTGATGATCCACGAAAGGGGCAGTTTGCGAGTTCAATGAACCCCACATGCATGTCATATGCTTGTACAATGCGCACATACATACATACAAGCACACACGCATATATATACACACACAAGCACACACACACACACACACACACACACACACACACACACACACACACACACACACACACACACACACACACACACACACACACACACACAAGCACACACACACACACACACACACACACATACACACACACACACACACGCACACACACAGTATTTCGTCCACATTTTTACCACATTTCTCACTACTTTCCTGCCTGTCAGACGAGTCAGAAAACGTAACACACACCGACGACCGCTCCCATTAAACATACGATTATTATACAAGAGAAGAGAGTACGCCTTACTACAAAAATAGACAGACGAATACCGGAAATTATACAAAGAATGCAAGATTGCCATACGAAACTACTCTGCGACGTTGATATCAGAGCGAATCCAGAAAAGACGGAACGATTTTTGGCGACAATGCAAACACATAATTGGCACAACAAACCGAAAACATCCGACTATACATGACGCGAACGAACTTAACGACCAATATCTCAACATCGGAGCATCGACATCACGGGAAATACCAGTTAGCGACTACTGTATAGGCAACAGACTGCCACGAGTCAATACAGGCTGTTTACAACTGAGTGCGATCAGTATGGAAGCATTAACAATGATCGTACTTAGCATGAAGCCGAGCATGACAGAAGACGCCGACGGCATCAGTATGAAGTCGATAATCACTTTTTACGACGGTATATGCCATATACTATTAGACGTTGTGAATGAAAGCCTAATAACATGCGAAGTACCAACACGTCTCAAACATGCGATGATCGTTCCTATACCTAAAGGCAACAACGACACGAGACCGATATCCATACTTCCGCCAGTAATGAAAATAATAGAGAAGGTGGTGCAACTACAACTGACCCAATACATGGAAGACCATAACATACTGAGTGATGCACATCATGGCTACAGGAAAAACCACTCGTGTGAAACAGCGCTTGCAACAGTGACCGACACCATCTACAAGGCTATGCAGGAAAGGAAAGCAACAATCGTAACATCCATTGATTTGTCAAAGTGCTTTGATATTGTTGACTACGACCTACTGCTCGACAAAATACGATGTTACAACATCGATGACCGCTGGTTCCGACAATACTTGAAAGGCCACACTCAACAAGTTTGAAGTGCAACAGCCTGGTGGATACCAATTATCATCCAAGAGAGCGAAAACACCAAATATGTCGATATTTCAAGGGGGCTCTCTCAGTTGTGTGCTGTTCTTGCTTGTTTCTAACGGTTTGTCATATCATGTATCGAAAATAATCGAAATCGTACAATATGCAGACGACACCACATTAACCATTTCAACGAGTAAACATCAATTGAACGAAACGATACATTATCTGGAACGAAGTCTTGAGAACATATTTTGTTACTACACCGCAAATAAGATGAAAATAAATCCTCAGAAAACGCAGGTTTTGATAGCTGGAACAAAATACCTGCTGAAAACATTTCCTACTGTAGAATTGCGCTTTTCACATACAAACATTGCCGAACAGAGCAGCATCAAGCTATTGGGAGTTACGCTAGATAAATATCTCGACTTTGAAGAGCATATTGACAAACTAGCTCGCAAATCGACAAGCATGCTGATTGCCTTGAACAACGCCAAGTCATCTTTACCCGAAAGAACACATCGACCTCTCATCAATGCGTTCATTATTTCAACACTTACATACTGCATCACTATATATGGCACAGCAGGACCTACACAGCTTCACAAACTTCAAAAAGTCCTCAACTTCTGCGCACGAATACTCACGAAAAGACGAAAACGAGATCATATATCCGACGCATTTACCAAGCTGGGAATGCCGCGAATTGACGAGTTATTTACAACCAACAGAAAACGACTCATTTTCAAAATCATGCAGACAAACACACCGAACCTGCTGTACAACACCATAGAACGACAAAGCGGATCTCGAACGACAAGACAAAGCGACATTATCTACCCGAAGATTATCACAGATGCCGGAAGAAAACGATTGAACTACGACGCTGCCAGATATATATACGGAACATTCACATGAAAACACACTCGTGAACACAACTTGAATATCGCACAAACACGAACCTTACTGCCTATGAGCTTATATATCAAGTTGTTGCTGAGTACGTGCTAATATGTGTATATTGATGTTATGTTATTGTTTGTATACATGAATGATTGTGTGTGTGTATGTGTGTGGGTATGTGTGCCTGTGTGCGTGTGTGTATATATATGTATATGTGTGTGTATGTGTATATATGTATATGTATATATATATATATATATATATATATATATATATATATATATATATATATATATATATATGTATGTGTATATATGTATATATATTGTACTGAAAAGCCTCAAATGTATATTTTGATGGATGTGCAATAAATGCAATTTTCTTTAAACAAACAAACATACAAACAAACAAACATATATTTACTATCTTTACTTTACTTTACACACACACACACACACACACACACACACACACACACACACACACACACACACACACACACACATACACACACACACACACACACACACACACACACACACACACACACACACACACACACACACACACACAGTGGTGTAAATAGCGCCAACTCTGGCCGCCGAGTCACGCGACACATGTGCGGGACCACCATATGATACGGCGGAATGAAACATGTGAATCATGCGTGTGTGTGAATCACGCTACTACCTGTGTGTGAACGCATACTGCATTTGTAGTATGCGTTCAGTTGAATCTGGAAGTTTGCAAAATGATTTCATGTTTATATGAGCTTTGTAGAGCGAATGTTCACTGTATATATATATTATATGTATATATATTATATATATTATTATTTCACTGTATATATATTGGTATTGATGAACGAATATCTGTGTGAATGAATGTCTGTAGCATGAACGTGAATATTAATGAATGCATGAATGTATGTATGTATGGATGTATGAATGTTCGTAGCATGAATGTTGGCTTGTATGAATGAATTAATTTTCGAAGTAGGAATGAGTTTTTATGAATGGATGAATGCTCGTAGTATAAATGTGCGTATGAATGTACTAATGTTCGTAGTGGGGATGTGTGTGTATGAACGTATGAATGTTCGTAGTACGAATGTGTGTGTGTATGTATGTGTGCATGTATGAATGTTCGCGGTAAGAATGTGCGAATCTATGAATGTTCGCGGTAGGAATGTATGAATGTATGAATGTATGAATGTTCGCGGTAGGAATTTTGTGTACGAATGTATGAATGCTAGAAGTGTTATTTAGACGTACTGTACATTGTCACAATATTGTGTTACTGAGCATGCCCTAAAAGAAGCCATAGGCTTATTGGGCATAGTCAACGTGAAATGAAAAAAAACTGATATAATATGTATGTACTGATATAATACTGATGATGTTGACAAATATACATCTTACATCTTACATCTTACACACACACACACACACACACACACACATACACACAGGAGCACACTCTCTCTCTCTGCTTTCACAAATCTCTTTGCTGATGACGCCAAAATAATGATAACTATATCAACAACAACAACAACAACAACAACATATATATAATATAGCGCACATATTTATACACAGGCGCGAAAAAGAGACAACCGACAGGAACATCACAGCGAGCAGGGAGTAGGCACAAATAGAAAAATGAAAACACGTTTGCAAACAGGAACATGCTTGATGGCCGTTGGCTATCAGATAGCTCATCCGCCCTTGAAACTGGTTTTGTTTTTTTCCTGTCGGGTGTCTAGTCACCCTCCTAACTGCAGACAGTGGGAGAGCCGGTTTAGTCGCCGACGACTCGACCATGAATCTGGTTGTACTGGAATTACACGATTACCAGTAGCAGCGCGAAGCCTGACCAGACAAACAGTGCTACAGATTGTGAAATATTACAAGGCGATCTGAAGAAGTTGCATCGATGGAGTTGCGAATGGCTGATGAGTTTTAATGTCTCAAAATGTCATGTAATGAAATTTGGAACAAGTCAAAAAAGGCCATTATTTGAGTATAAGCTGGGAGACTTGAAACTTAAGGAAACTGATCAAGAGAAAGATTTGGGAATTATAATACAAAATGATTTGTCTCCAGATGCTGATGTAAAATATATATACCGGAAAACATATGCAGCTATAATACGCATGAGATACGCCTTCAATCATATCGACCAAGATATGATGGGAAATATAATAGTGACAATAATCAGACCAAGAATTGAGTATGCTGCTGTTGTATGGTGCCCACACGAAGTGCGACATATAAGAAAAATTGAAAAATTTCAGAGATTGGCGACCAAGCTAGTAACGGAGATTCGTGCGCTACTCTATGAGAAAAGGTTGGATGAGATGAATCTACCAACGTTTGAGAGAAGAAGAGAGAGGAGACTTAATTAACATCTACAGATTCATGACAGCAATACTGGATTAGAAAGAAATGGGACTAGTGCAGCAAAACCAACGAGGACGAGGCAATAACAAAAAAATTTGAGAAAAACGAGATGTAGAAAAGACATAAAGAAATATAGCTTTCCGTTCCGCTGTGTGAATGAATGGAACAGTTTACACAAGACGATTGTTGACGCCAATAGTATATCACTGTTTAAAGAAGAACTAGACAAATATTGTAAAGAAGACAGGACAGTCCGAGCATAGCTCATATCTTGCAACCCAACTAGCTGAGTACAACAAGGTGAGTACACGAATATTGCTCTCGCTGTGCCTACACAATGTGTATGTATGCGTGTGTGGATGTAAGTGTGCGAGTGAGCTGGATCAAAGTGAGCTGGCTATACACGTGCTATGTTTTTATCAGGTTACCTCCTGACTGATGCAAAAATACAACGTGAATTAGCGGGAGAATGTTTCAAAATATTTGGCAATGAGGACAGACTACGAGAAGTTGAGAAAATAATGAGATGAGCCCTCAAGATATTTGAGTCGCAGCACCACACTGTCTATAGGGCCCCAAAAGCGCGGGCCCCCAAAAGCGCTGGGCCCTAGGCAACTGCCTACTTTGCCTATACGTTTATCCGGTCCTGGGTGTGTGTGCCTGGCACTAGGCGGCTGGCCCTGCGGCGTTGTGTTGCATTTTAGTGACAGAGTTTAATTAGTCTGTCTGCTTGAATATATCCGTAGTGTTTATATCAGCCGTGTGGTTGGAACCAGCCAACAAGTAGCTAGTCTTGGTTGGATTCACATGTATTTTAACGATAACGAGATAATTAGTAGATACAATCCATTGCATACGGTTACCTCGCATACACAAGGGTAGAAATATTGTTTGTAGTGACTTCCTGACATTCAATATGACAGAACTGGATTTATTGGATGTTTCAGCGGTATTGAAAACAATGAGGCTTTGGCTCGTTAAGAAGTGCGGAACCAAGGAAAAATATTACTCACCTCTATATTACGTTCAAGACTATTATTAAAATTACGTTATTACAGATAACTTTACGATATTATATAGACTAATAGACTATTTACACGTTACGCTATTAAATATTACAATTAAAATAGTGCTTTACGTATTATACTTATAGTACTAAATAGTACTATACTTACGTTACGTTATTATAAGAGTAATTTATTATCAGTAATATGTTGTTACTGCATTATGTTACTGTGGTGTGATCGTGTGTAGTGAGAGAGAGAGTGTGTGTGAAAAATTGTGGGTGCGTGAACGTGTTAGTTTGTCTATGTGTGATCGTGTATAGTTGAATTGTATATTGAGTGCGAGAGTATATGAGCAAGTGTGTGTAGTTGTTTCGGCAATGTTTATTGGCATTTGTTTATTGGCAATGTACATATAATTTATACTTTTAAATATTTATTTTTATATATAGTATATAAATAGCTGTTGTTGTATATAGTTGATGTATGAATGTATATTTAGTATACTATGGTGATTGAGGATTTCTGAAAACTTAATGTTATCAGATTTGCTTAGTCAATGATTGAATTCATGATCAACACTTAAATAATACAATTATGGGTCCTTACGTATTATCGGGAGGACCTTTGATTTTTACTTTTTCTTTTTTTTCACAGGGTTTGTTGGTTAGTATGAAGATCTTTGATTTACCGCGGGTTAGGTTAGGTTAGGTTCGTTCTAACTGCCGTTCGTAACTGCCATCCGTTTCTTCTACTGTTGGGCCAAGGACTTGACCTCAATCAAATGGTGCGAAGAACAACTGGACATGGCCGATAAGACTACAATTGACTGGAATTCGTATTCGTAATCCGTAATTCGTTTTTGGAAGCAATTGCGACGTTCTGGCCTCCGGAATTACAAATGTAATGATATTTTATTGTTCCGTTTCAATAAATAATTTACTTTAATTTTTGAGTCATTTTTTTAAAGGTCCTCCCGATAATACGTAAGCACCCAATTATGTTTGTGACAAACTAATCATATTTTTATGGTTGGATAAATATATATTTAACCATTTCTTGTTGTAGACAAGATCAGGCAACATAACAAGGGCGGATGAGCTATCTGATAGCCAACGGCCATCTAGCATGTTCCAGTTTGCAAACGTGTTTTCATTTTTCGATTTGTGCCTACTCCCTGCTCGCTGTGATGTTCCTGTCGGTTGTCTTTTTCGCGCCTGTGTATAAATATGTGCGCTATATTTAATATATGTTGTTGTTGTTTGTTGTTGTTATAACTAAAACTGTTGTAGATAAAACATGGTCGCACTGTGTCAAGCATGGTCACACAAATATGGCCGATTATTAGCATATTTTTTCTTTTATTTTGCATGCTCAAGCAAATAGGAAACATCTACAAATTGAACAGATTCAAGCTGAACTTATGAAAGCCACACATACACACACACACACACACATACACACAAGCACATGCACACACACACGCACGAACAGATATTTACAAAAGCTCAGAATTATTTACATTTCAATGCCCGCAATTCTTTAGTTTTGAACACGTTTTTGCATGAGTGTGTGTATGTGTTTGTGTATGTATGTGCGTATGTGTGTGTGTGTGTGTTTGTATGTGAGGTGAGTGCATGAGACTGTAGAGTATGTCTATTTGTGGCTGTATCCCAGCACGCCGTACGGCTGATAATGATGGCGGTACAGGTAGGGGGTCGAGTAACTGTACGAGAAACTGGGCACGGGCGCCACCGCCGGCGCACCGTACACGACGGCCGGTGCGTGGGCCACCGGCTGCACGAGCTTGTGAGTCAACGCATGCGCCTTCGTGTCGGCCGGGGTCTTACCGTCGACCGGCTCCACCTTGTAGTGCACGGCTGAGTGGGGACGGCCGTGTCCGACGCCGTACGGATAACCATATCCGGCATATCCGTGACCGTATCCGGCGTATCCGTGGCCGTATCCGGCGTATCCGTGGCCGTGTCCGGCGTATCCGTGGCCGTATCCGGCATATCCGTGGCCGTATCCATAATCGGGTGCGGCGGCGGCGGCTGCTGCTGCTTGGTTGTAGAGGTAGGCATGCTGGGCCTTGGCTGCCTTCACTGCCGGCGTGTCCTCGACGGGCTTGGGGACGCTGCGGCGACGACGATGGTAGTACTTGGCATGGCTGGCGTCGGCGTCGGTGTCAGGTGCAGCGTCGGCGGCGGCGGCGGCCTCCTCGTACAAATGCTCAAACTCCTCGCGCGCGGCCTTCACCTCGGCCGTCTCTTGCACCGGCTCGGGGGCCGCAGCCTGCTCGGTTTTGTCGGCAGCGGCTGCCACAGGCAGATTGGTGGCGGCCACGCGGAATCCGCCGGCGTCGGCCACGTAGTTGACAGTCTGTGTCTTGCCGTTGGAGTCGATGTAGCTGTACGAGCCGACTGTGGCTCCGTGAGGGTTGCGAGTCTCCGTCTTGCTGCTCTGACCGTCCGTGTAGCCGTAGCTGTACCCTCCGAGCACGTCTTGCGAGTGATACTGTGATGCAGCCGGGCCGTAGGCGTGTGGGAGTGCCGGGGCGTATGCGTGGGCTACAGCCGGCTTATAGGAGTGAGGTACAACGGCAGGGTACTTGTGATTGACCACTGAGTAGGCAGGGGACACTGGTGCGTGGTTGTAAGAGTACGGGCTGTAAGGGTGGCCCAGGTAGCCGTAAGACTGGGCACCGTAGCCGTGGAAAGAGCCGGCCCACGGCACGCCCGCATAGGCCGCGGTGTACGGGCCTACATGAGCGGCCGAGACTGCCAGCAATGCTGAAATAACAACCTGCACAAACACATACACATACACAAACATATTTACACATACTCAAATATACATACACAAACACACACACATATCCACATATTTCTCAATGCTCAAAATCTAATAGGAATCACAGTTTTGGCCTACAAAACGCAGGATTAAATAGGACATCCAAAAATATAGTTTCCCAAATAGAGTAGTAGATAGATGGAATAGGTTGCGACGTAGTACGACCAGCCAACGACACAACTGTTTAAGAAGACATATGACAGCTGGAAGGCGGGAGTCACGAGCCTCTGACTCATTCCTGCGAAGACAACTAGTAAGAACAACTAGTAAGAACATACACGTGATTGAACACGAGCTAAGTAGTTTCTCGTGTGATTTTTAACTGTTTTAGGGATGTTTTCGAGAAAAATCATGTCGTGTTTCGGAAAGTTACTCATATATGGTTTGATACTGTATTTATTTTCATCAGCCGCTCAAATGATAGCATTGCTCGAGCGTGCGTGTGAGACTTAATAGAAATACAGGGTGGATACGCATGCAGGGTGGACGCAAAACTATTTAGCAAAGTCTTCCTCCTAACTAATTTAATAAGAACAAAATTAGATAAAATACTAAACATATTTATATTTTATTTCTGAATGCTCAGTAAAATATGATACTTGCTTACTCGTGTGGGCACTTATCAAATTTTTAATTATATCTTTCTGTGAGATTTAACTGTTATTGGCTAGTCAAATATTCCCGGGTACAACATACACAGTCTGATCTGACCGTCGCACTGCCCAGTGAAATATCACTTCTAATAATAACAGCTGCACCAGTGACAGCGTTAATCGACAGAAAGCAAATGCTGCAGCGAGCGAGCACTCACCAGGACTTTCATGATGAACTCTCTGGTGTTGACTGTGCTGAACAACACGCGCCAAACTTCTTAAATACCCCTCACACACCTGCGCGTGTGTACTCGGTGTGTGTGTATGTTTGTGTGGGTGTGTGTGTGTGTCTGCCCTGAGGGTATGACCACACCCAGACGCACATCTCGGCGGATGAGATCTCTTTTCTTGCCAGACTTTTGTTGTCTTCTTGTTGCCGTCGTCGCAAGCTCGCTGTCCTTGAAGAGGGTGTCCATCTGCTCTCGTGTGTGTCTGCTGGTCTGTATGCGTGTGTGTGTATGTGCATGTGTATGTGTGTGTATGCGTGTGTGCAAGATTTTCTTGCATACTTGAACATCCACTTCCTTCTCCCAGAGCAAGGCAGTGTGAGAATTGATTTTATCACATCTTATTAATGTGGTAGTATGTGTTTTACACTATTTTAGATTACACATTTTTACCACTGTTCATTTTCCGCCGACAGTCATTTGATGCAAATATGCTTACATTTTCACGTAATTGTTAATCAATATATAATTTTTATCAATTATAATAATTATAATTAATATTATAATTTATACAAATAATCATATGTATGTTTCAAATATATAATATATTTTTAGCTGAATCAGTTTGCTTCACGAATTCACCAATGATCTGAGAGTGAGACAATCAAACTTTTGAACACACAGCTAGAAAGAGCGGGGGAGAGACAGACAGAGTGACAGACGTGACATCACAGGGAAGTGACACTGCAGAAACGTGACCTGCACATCCCAGCAATATAATCATAGGTTCAGTAGATGAACAAGGAAGCGAAATCGGAGACGAATTGACATTGCAATCTGCATCTGGTATTGGAGCTACGGCTGCAAGCCATTTTGCAGTACCATTGATTCCCGCTGCTTCTAATCAAACAACAACACCACTGACAGTACCAACATTTGCACGTGTTTGTGTGCCCACGTGTGTGTGTGTGTGTTTGCGTGTGTTTGTGTTTGTGTGTGTGTATAGATGTTTGGGTGTGTGGAATACCTAGCAATTTGGCGGCGTTGAACTAAACAGCTGATCATTGCGATGCTGCAGCAGCCTAACATGCACACACACACACACACACACACCTGTGTGGGCGCAATAGTTCTTCCTTGAGGACCGAAAGCAAAATACACACAGACACACACACACACACACACACACACACATACAGACACACATACAGTCTGTTTGCTAAGAGTGAGTGTTTGATGTGATATCAATATTCATTGTAAATGTATGTCTTTGTCTTATGACCTGACAACGCATTACATTACAGAGAATTAACGAATTAGCGATAAGTAGCAGGTTGTGACCAGGGTTTCATCTGTCGTTGAGATGATGCAGAGGTGCAGCATTCTCTGCTTGCGGCAGTGGAACTATCAGATTGACCAGATAACCACTTGTTAGCTACCAGCATACACACACACACACACACACACACACACACATACACACACACACACACACGGACCGCTCGTCCGTTATAAGCAGGCTTGTCACTCTAGTCAACATGCATGCTTGTCAATTGTGTGTGTGTGCTTGTGTGTGTGTGTGTGTGTGTGTGTGTGCTTGTGTGTTTGTGTGTGTGTGTGTTTGTTTGTATTTGACACGTGTGCACTAGACGTGCAGGGTTAACAAGCTGTTTGTGTCAATGAAGGCCTGCTACAATCAACAACACCGCCGGATTTGCCTAGATACCCGCCTTAATAAACACACACACACACATAGACACACATATATACATATATATCTATATATATATATGTGTGTGTGTAATTATATTACATATACTAAAATTAAAATACAAACAGTTATGCATTTAGAATTCTGTGTTTTCAAAAACATGATTTGGTATGTTCTTTGGATAGAACCGATTTTCTATTGCTTCCAGTATTTAAAATTATCTCGGCCACTACCAGCCACAACTTGACGAACATAATAAACATGCACAACGTCCACAACACGTCTTGCCAGCCTTGTCACGCAGTAATCAGTCGTCAGAGGCGGGTGGTCAAAGATACAAGTGCAGATAACACTAGGAAGTGCATGTGACGGCAAAAAGCAGCACTGTTCGCACGCTGAACAATTCGGTGTCGTGCGGCAATTGTGGCGAGCTGAGACAAAAACGACGCCGAGTTCGCTCAAGATTCGCGCCAAAAAGCTGATGACCAGGACTGCTAGATAGGACTGGCATCAATGGCCGCTTACCCATTCTTATACTCCCGTGCTAAAAACTCGCCTATTCGAGGACACCAAGGTAAAAAGACTGCCGCGATGTCTGCCTGCATTCTTGTAATTACGCGATCCTTCACGCCATCCTTCCGTCCAGCTTCATTCTGCTAGTGAAAGAACATTCAACACGAAGAAAATGCATTTAATAATTTTTCTGCAATCGCCACCACTTCAACATTGATATATAATTTGGTGTAAAAACTGAATGTATTGGATTTATCAGCGCTGTTGTGAAAAATGAAGGGTTGACGACTCTACACTGGTAAGCGGGGAATCAAAGTAAAATGTTACGGACCATTGCTTTCAACCAAATGAAGTTACATTAGTATCGTTTCGGCGCCATCATTACAACAGTAACTTATACAGTATGAACAATTAAAACGAGGACAGGTGGCGTGCTGTTTTCACTGGCATTCGTAACCCTGACCTGTTTTGACAGAAAATAACAATATGACATACCGCCTTCAATATGTACTATAATGGCCTATCGACCAATGACCAAATTGGTTGTTCGCTTTGTAATTGGGTTGTTACAGCTATATGTCTGAGTGTCTATGTGTATGTGCGTGTGTGTCAGTCGTCGCAAAAGAAAATGAATATTGGGAGGGGGACCGAAGTGTGAATAAACTAAACTGGGGAGTTGAACAGCAAGCCATCATCAAGCTAGGCTGACATCGTAATATTGTAAACTAGACTGACATCGTAATATTGTAAGGGCGTTTGAAGAAGTTACTGCCAATTACTGGGGCGGTTTAACCCACCCCAATGCCTCTCACTAGATGCGCCACTGTTTCGTGTGTGTATGTGTAATTGTACAGACATGCTCGGTCAAAACAACATTAAATGTAGTTGCTCATTTCACAATCCAGCCAGGAATTGGACTCATTATTCCGTGTCAGACAGCCACTATAGAAGCCACGTTCACATCATATTCACTGTTCTGGACACAAGAATGGGTGAGAAAATATAGATATTGATTTAACAAATTGAAACTTTTGTTGAATTTTTTCTAGGTGATTTTTTTTATAAATAGAACTAATACACGTGCAACATATGTAAATGTTATAGCAGAACTATACCATATTTGTATTGTGCAAACATTAAATGAATACACTAAAAATGTTACAATGTATTTAAATTGATGGATAAAATATGCCTACAATTTGGCTTCAACATATCTAGCACAAGCAGAAATGAAATCTATGCAGCTATTGACGAACCAGTCAAATTCAAAATGAAATATTTATTCATCTTAAGGAATGATACAAAAAGTTTTAATCAAATATAATTTCTCTGTTTAATCGTCCTAATTGTCAAGTGAGCGTCCTGGGCAATATAAGCCACCGTGCCGCTTTGTTGCAAGCATCGTGTATTTGCATGAATATCTGATTGGGTGTTATGCATTTGCGTGTATTTGCATGAGGCATCCGCTCTTTTCCTTGTAAATTCTTTTATATTCTCACGTATTGACTATTGTAACTCTTTATTTTTCCATCTACCTCAAAAGTCAATTTGCTCCCCCCAGTCTATCAACCTCTCGTGCAGATTTGTGTTACGTCTCCCTCCCAGAACACCTATATACACCTAATCCGCTCACATTTACAAACTCGGTTGGCTGCCCGTTGTCTCTAGGATTCATTTTAAGCTATGTTGTCTTGTATATAAACTTCTTCACACGTCTTCTCCACCTGTCTATCTCTCTTTGCTCCAAACCTGTAACACCAATCTTTCTAGCCGTCGTCCTGTTCAGCTCGTCTTCTCTCCTGCTCTCCGTGCATCCAGCTGGTCCGCTAAATCGTTCTTCTTCTCTGCTCCTCGTGTATATAATTATATACCTCCTCACATACTGGAGAAATAATCTTACATGTCCTTTTCTACCTCACTGCACAAATATTTACTATCCTTGCCGTCCCCTCTTACTCCTCCGTTTCGACGCCACTAGCCCTCATATTGCCCCTTGCCTGTTTGTGCCCTCACTTACTTTCACTTATTTGATAATTTTGTTCACTAACTCTATATTTACATATATTTATTCATATTCATGTGTTTACTCAAAATTTACTCTAATATTACCATGTATATTGACTTTCTTCGACTGCTCATTGTGACTCTCCCCCGCCGAGCTACATAATTATATTTTCTTTTCTTTCGTCCATATATTTGTTATGTTTCGCGCCTCTGATTACTGTGTGCACTATAGAAAATACATTTGTTGTTGTTGTTGTTTGTTGTTGAAGTTATGATGCAGTATTTTGTGTAATTGTTCAGATTTTCAGCAGCGTTTGTCCTGCACACTTTACACCATCGTGAGGCTGGTTCTCATATGCGCCCTGCTCTATTTGAGCGCCGACCAAGTGATCCAGTTCAGACGCGAGGATATCAGCACCCAGATGAACCGCGAGAATTCGGACTTCCCTCATCTCACACTCTGCCCACCCGGCCCCCCACTCTCTTTCTACGAGTTTCCTCAGTTGCAGAGCCTGGGATCTGGTAATTCCAGTCTGATGGAGTTCTACAACAATACCACAGATTTTCTTCTGCACCAATTAGCGTATCTCGCACATGGTGATCAGTAGTTCCCGGGCATACCGGAGCCAAGTGTTCTAGGAGTGTGGAGAAGCAAGTACTATCTTCACACCGACACTCGAATATCCACTAGACCAATTCGCTGCTACACATTTATACCAAACACTACCCATCTCAATATGAAAAACGAAGATCTCCCATTGACTATGGTGTTTGATGTTAATCCCATGTTTGCTCAGTCAGATACTGCTTTGTCTGCCACTATCTCGGGTAAGATTGCTTACCATATATACGTTCATAGAACACGCGAGCCAAGTGTCAGAGATCTTCCCGGCGATATTCCGCGATCTACCACAATCCGGCTACGAGCTGGCCGTTTAGACGCCTACGTTCTCAGCGCCAGGAAAAACTACAGACTCCCAACTCGACACCGGGCCCCGTGTAACAGCAAAATGAACTATGATTACATCAGGTGCGTCAAGACGTGCCAGTGGAGCAGCTTGGTGGCACATACAGGTTGTCGTTACCCGTATATGACGCATGAAAATCGATACCTTCCCAATATTTCCGGACCGCTCGATCATTATCCACTGTGCGACAAGGTGCTCACTCCGGCCAGCTTGAATGACACCAAACTCCTACCGTGGAGCTCAACTGGATCATCTACCTGCATGCCTGGTGAGGCGAGTACCACGGTCGCCGCAATTACCATGAGTTCCACCGACCCAACCTCTGCACCTTGGAGTTCAACTGAAGCTCTGTCAACCGGTCAGTCATCGATGTCGTCTTCACAATCCAGTGTTCCTCGTAATGCTTTTACGCCAGAACTCTCATCATATCCCTCATCTCCATCGCATCCTTCCAGTAGATCTGTAAACTCAACTTATGCGGCTTTGAGTTCTACCACGAATGTGCCAGTGAGTCAGATGTCTCTGTTTTCACCTCAGCGCACAGTTTCCAGCCCTGTCTTTGCACCACCTCCGCCTCCACCACCTCCGCCTCCACCACCTCCACCTCCACCAATTCTACCAGTGGACCGTCCTGAAGGTGCTGAGCTTTTTGTGCCGTACTGGTGGATAATCAACACAAGTGGATGCAGATGCGTGCCCAGTTGCTCCGAGGAGCGCTTCGTGGCAACCCATGCCCGTCTCAGTGACGATGGCATCCCCTTGTCTCCTTGCGCCACCGGGGTACAGTTGACATTCGACTACACGGCCGAGGTGCGTCGCGAGGCATTCACCTACACCTCGGGCATGTTGCTGGCAAACATAGGCGGATTTCTCGGCCTCATCACCGGGTACTCCATATTCACGGCCATCGACGCGGCAGTATGGGCAGTTGGTAGGATGGCCAGAAAACACAAAATTGGCACATCAGAAACAAAATCGGCACTGGAAGACACGAAAAATGCCGAGCCAAAGCCATACTACATCAGTCCAAGGAAATCCCTGATTGATAATTATCTTGAGTCGCAATAAATTATCGATATTCACCACTAATACACACAATACTGTTGTAGAAATTTCACATTTAATTGCACAAACCCTGTTTTGATGATCAAGTCTACCGTGTGGTTTATAATTGCATTATGTGCACTGTTTAGCTCAATGTTCAAGAAGCACAAAACACGACATTCAACATGAACCAAACTGTTGATACTATGTATTCAAGTTGTGTGGAGAATAACGTAGTGGTCTGCACGGGATTGTATATATCCGCACAAGTACATTGCTGATAGTGGTATAGGTATATATATTAATATTTATTTTTATTTTGAAACATTTAATGAAGAGTAACCGTGATGTTTCCCCATTATTACAAAAATTTGTTGAAAATGCAACAATCAAGTATATTAACAACTGGAATATTAAAATTATTTCAGTAAACATGAAATGAAAGAAACTCACATATCAAATATGTATGTAAAAATGAATATTATTGAAAAAAGTAATATAATATAATTAAAACAAATATAAGTTTTAAGTTATGTCAGAGCAGTATCAGCCATATACGATAATGAACAATTCAAGAGACAGAATGTGTATGTGTATGCGCGTGTGCACACATACACACACCTACTTAAGTATCACACACATGACATAAGACTTAGAGTCAACCCAAAGATAATAATGTGTAACCATAATGTGTAGCTGGTGCCTCCAGAAGTATCCGTTCTCTGCAAACAAACCATACACACACATACACACACACACACATACTAAGTATGAAGTATCACTCACACACCCGGTAATGATTATATGAGGACAAAAGTATACTTCATGGGGAACAATTCCTATTGTATTTTGTGCGATGTTACAATGTAGCATGTTTGCGATGTCTCAATAAGTCTTTATCAAGAAATGTCCCCCTAACAAATGTTCTCACTCGTAGCAGTGCAATAAATCGTAATGATGTTGTGTGATACCTCGTGATGATGTTGTGTGATACCTCGTGATGATGTTGTGTGATACCTCGTGATGATGTTGTGTGATACCTCGTGATGATGTTGTGTGATACCTCGTGATGATGGTGTGTGATACCTCGTGATGATGTTGTGTGATACCTGGTGATGATGGTGTTGTGAGATGGGCTGAGTTTTCTGCTGCAGCCACGCCAGACCGTCTGTCAGTCCCTGCTCTGTCATCATAGCGCCCACCCGCTCTCGTACTAACTGGTGATATCCATTAAGCCATTCAAGCTTCAACACACACACGCACGCACGCACATGTGTATGTGTATGTGTATGTGTATGTGTATGTGTATGTGTATGTGTATGTGTATGTGTATGTGTATGTGTATGTGTATGTGTATGTGTATGTGTATGTGTATGTGTATGTGTATGTGTATGTGTATGTGTATGTGTATGTGTATGTGTATGTGTATGTGTATGTGTATGTGTATGTGTATGTGTATGTGTATGTGTATGTGTATGTTTTTGTGGATGTGTGTGTGTATGTGTATGTATATAGTGATGCAAATGATGTGAGAGTGTGAGAGACTGGGTTAAAAGAGATGCCAAAATGATGTTTGATCATGATGATGGAGAGCTTAGAGCGGAGCCAAAATGATGTTTGATGATGATGATGGAGAGCTTAGAGCGGAGACAAATTGTAGGAAAGAGAAGAAGTAATGTGAGCTGGGATGGAGTTGTAAAGGTGAGGGGCGGACAAAATGAATGATTTGGAGGACCAAGGAGATTCATTTACAGCACGAGGGCAGACAAGGGGACGAGGAATTCGAGAAGGAGTGAGGCAAGGAGTGAGAAGAAGGCGGAGATAGTATGGCTGATGAGGATCGTGGATAAGCTTATGGACTAGTCAACACAAGCGAAAGTGAATACGTGGAATAATAGGGAGCCAGCAAAATTGAAAAAGAAATAGGGAAGTGTGACGACAAGGAACAGGATGAAGGACAAAACGACAAGATTGGTTAAGAACGCGTTGTAGGATTTTAAGAGAACGTCGTGGAGCAGTGATGTACAAAGAATTACAATAATCGAGTCTAGAGAATACATGAGAGTGATAAGTTTGATTGCGGAAGTTCTGTCAAGATATGAACGTATAGGATAGAGGGATCTCAAGATAAGACGGCAAGTGCGGGCGACAGAGATGATATTGTTGGAGGAAGAGAGAGATGAGTCAAAAATAACGCCGAGATTGCGAACTGTCGATGATAAGATAAGAGGTAAGCGAGGAGCAAGAATACGAGGAGGATGAAGAGCCAGAAACTCGGACTTGGACGAATTGAGGAGAAGGTGACGAGACAAACCCCAAAGAAGTGATGGTGGATAGAATGTCGGAGAGAAAAGACGGAGAATGGAAAGGAAGAGGAATATAGAACTGAATGCCATCAGTGTAGATATGAAATGAGATGAAATACTTACGAAGGAGAGGGCAGAGGGAGGACATGTAAAGGTTGAAGAGTATCGGAGAAAGGATAGATCCCTGAGGACACCTGATTAAAGATGAATAAGATCGGAAACAGAGGAATTGAAGTTGACAGAGTAGGTCCTTCCGGCAAGGTACGATTTTAAGAGAGAGAGAGAGAGCAGAAGATGATATTCCAAGATGAGATAAGTCGCAAATCAGGATAGAGTGATTAATAAGGTCGAAGGTGGATTAACAAGTCACACTCATTTATCACGATTTTATTGCTGAACGTATGCATAATTATTGTTGACCCGCCTGCTAGAAAAAAATTATTGAGATATTCCATGGGAACATTTCTACCATGAAAGACAGGGATTCATCCGTCATGGCAGTCTACCTGATCGTGACTAAGCAGTGATTTCTCTATTAACTTGGCCTCAAACGGCACTAGAGTGGCAGGCTCCAGTTTGAAGTAAGGTCCGGAGAAATTGTACTTCAAATTTGAAGCTTTAGCGACGTACATGATGGTCTCGAGGCGAACTCCAAATCTGTCAGTCTCGTAGTACCCGGGTTCTGGCAAGATCAGTGACGAAACTTCAATGTAAACAACTGAGATCACTTAATATCCGCAATTTAATCAAATAAAAAAACAGGAAATATAATGAAAACGTTTTCAGTCAAAGAGAAAAACAGCCTGATTCAGAACCCTATTAAAATTACTACTGGTGACCTGAATGATAGCTCACCGTTGGAGAAAAACATTCCTTCTTCCATCTTGTGCTCCTCTTTTTGATAAACCCTCAACTGCGTCGGAGCTGTGAACAGGACACAGTTCTGTCTTATCGTCATACTGGATACAAACTTAAATACACACCTATAAGAAAAGCTATAAACAAATAATTACATGTTAACGGGCTCTGTACTATACTTCACAACATCAGTTCAGGTTTGATAAGATATCCAGTCAAATATCTCGAACTTATCCTGTTTGATTGATGCTATTGACATTGAGTCGAGCAGCAGTGTGAGGTGCACGCCACCTTCATGAACTTGCAGAAATTGTCCAATTCCATGACCGGTACCGTGCAGATAGTCCAGACCAACGCGAAACAAATGCTGACGGGCCAAAATATCCAGCTGACGAATATCAAGAAGGAAAAGTATTGTTAAATAACAAATAGTAAAAAGTGATAACATCCAAATATGAATATAAATAATATAATAATGCATGTATACAAAAGATTACAAATTTAAAAACACAATAATTGTTACCCCAAAAAAATTTTGTCTTGCTAAAAATTTTTTTCCATGAAAAAGTTATATTTTACTGCCAAGTTGATTCCTGATTTCTTTAATAGTTATGTATTTTATAATTGAATGTTGAATTTATTTTTATTTATTTATTAACGGCAATAATCAAGATAAATAATATTACACGTCAATAACAGAATACTATATTTAAATTGTGATTTGGCGTATATAAAAATGTGTCTACTGTTTAAAAAAATAGTATAAATAAAATAAAATAGATGTAATTAACAACATTATAAATAAACAGGATATATAAAATAAAATAATTTAATTAACAACATAATGAATAAACAGAATAAATAAAATAAATCGATTACAAAAATGTTTCCACTATTATAAAGCGACAACTGAAAGACAAAATTAAAGTGCATGCATTTTTATTACTCTTGAGTCGGTTGTTCCTGCTTTAAAAACGACCCGTGCCAAATCAATGACGCCCATCAGCACGCGGGTGTAGGCCTGGCGCTCGAACTGTTCAGGAGTGCCGTAATGCATGGTGCGCGTCACGTCTGTCGTTCCATCCAGGTACTGACCTGATACCCACACACACGCACACACGCTGTCAGCTTGTATAACCAGCTATGCTAATATAGATACTATTTTTACCAAAATATTGGATAATGTCGTTGAAACGTTCACCTCAACTATATAAAAAATAATTTCAAATCAAATTTAACTTTTTATACTAAAAACATAAACTTTGTTGTCGTAACAATTTATAAAACATATTTTTGTTGGACTGGAGCTAATGCCGATAATTTCTATAAAAAATTGGGTGAAATCGGGTTAATGTATTTATATATGGCTGACAATTTATATATAGTAGGAGTTATTTGTTGGCGGTTGTGGCGCGTGCGTTTCGACCTCCCGAATCTAGCAGCAGCATACTGGAAGTGTCGACCACCGCGTCCGTCTTCTCGCTGGCTTTGTAGTGAATGATGGCTGCGTGCGGGCCAAACGCCGCGATGGTGCCGAAACTGGTGTCTTTGAACAAGGCCTGTCTGGCACGATAGTGGCGCAGCACGCGCGTCACAGACAGCTCGGTCCAGTGCTCGCCTCGCGTCACCTGCACATGCACCACAATTGTCACACCTGCACTTGACAGCGTTGCAAGCGTAAATAGAATATAATCAAGACCTTACATTGATAAAAAATAACAAATTGAATGCTTAGACAAATTTTCTTTGTCTTGTAATATATTGCAGGCAGGACATTTTGTGAATAAAAACATAAAGATTGGGCATATCAATTTAGAACAATTATTGACAATAATTAGTTGAGTCAGAAAACAGGCGAATAAACGTAATAATAATAATAATAATACGGTGATGATGATGGTGGTTGATGCACATTTAACGCACCAGTCTGTCACACGCATTTGATCAATGACGTAATGTTTTCTACCAATCATGCCACAAATTGCAGATAATTAACAGCTGTTCAAATTGGATTTCATCAAGATTTTTTGACTGAAGCATTACTACAATACGACGTGCTGTATAGAACGTCCCTGGCGTTCTACTTATGGGAGAAACAATATGTAAATTCACCGCTTGTTCGAGGTGCGCGAGGAAATCGCACAGAGCGACAGAATCACGCAAATGAGCCCTCAACATGGCCTGCACCTCGACTGCGTTCTTCATGGCTTTCATGCGGATCAGAGGAGATGGTCGGAAAAACAGCTGATCACTGGGCACCTGCAATTTCAGAAAAAAGCAAACCACTACTCTTTCGTCAACGTCTCTTCTCTTCTTCTCTCCCAGTTTCACTTTTTTTCCACATGTAAAGTGTGTAGGGACACTAATTGTGCGACACATGATATATCATCACTAACGTTAAATAATTCCAAGTTGTATGGCTTCTGTACAAGTGTAAGCACAATTGATCCACGTCGGAATTTTAGAATTCCACAATGACATGAGATTTTCATGAGATTGAGGAGAAACTGGAGCCAGTCGCATCACCAATGTTGCATTGTTGATAAGACCAGCTTCAATGTGGGGGTGATTGCAGCCCTCTGGCGCCAGTGTTTGTGGCGCGAGATATCCGCACCTTGCTGTAGAGGTCGTAGCTGGCACCTCCGGCGTAGCTCCAGCGAGAAGGCACCCACACCTTGCCACCAGTCCACTGAGTCGCCGCTCTGTCAGCCACGAACTGAGATATGTCTGAGTAGGCGTGTAATCTGTAAGCAACAACACAACCAGCATTAGTGGACAGTGTGAGGGCAAGCACAGTGTGAGTGGTGTACAACTCACACAAGCACGAGCCAAGCCGTGATTTGCAGGGTTGACGCTAAATGTGTAAGGATTCAAGAACATTAGATTGATAAAATTTGATTTAACGTATTTCTTCCAGTCCTTCGCCTCTTGCAAAGGCAGCACATTACATTAGAACGCTAAACCTAACCTAACCTAAAATATATGAAAAATATAGAAACGTTTTTGTGCGTTTTTAAGCATTTCTTACAAATTAGCGTGTATAATGTTCTTGAATCCTTACGCATTTAGCCTAGACCGTAATTTGCACATAACAACCACAAAGTGAAAACTGTCAATCACCTGTGCGGTTTCTGTATTACCTTTGACGTGTCTGTTAGGTCACGAGCTAATCAAATTACTGTGACTGATTGGAGTTAATCACAGTACATTTTCCTATGTGTGTATGTGTGTGTGTGTGTGTGTATGTGTCATGACGCACGTGACACAGTCAGAGTCGGCGCTGGTCGAGCACTGGTCTGTGCTGAGATGAGCACGAACCTCATCGTCCACCTGACTCATATTAACAAACAGCTGAACACTGTCCAACTCCACCACCACGTACCCCTTGAATTCTGACACACACACACACACATACACACATACACACACACGTTCGCTGTCTTAACAAGTAGATAAGACAATAAAAATAAAATCCAGAGGTGAATAGTCACATATCCCTATCACAAAATTCTATAATTTCATATTATGCACGAATTCACTATTGTCAAATTTCTACCGGTGGGAATCTGAAATTTTCCAGAGTTGATTGCCAATTAAAGAATTTCCACAAATATCAGCGTCATTCAAGTGTCAGCATATCAGTCATTGTTTGGCAGTATACAGCGACGGTGTTCAAGCGGTAATGAACTGTAGAACCGCCATGGTGCATAATAGGGTACCATGCACATACCTACCATGGTACATATTACCATGGTACATAATACAATAGTGCATAATACAATGGTACATAATACCATGGTACATAATACCATAGTACATAATACCATGGTATAAACCAACAATATTTGCTGGAAATTGAGACCAAACAAGGATTATAAGCATAATTCACTTTTATGGGTCAAACGTAATATGAGCGATACCTGGATTATGAGTGATACCTGGATTATGAGTGATACCTGTATTATGAGTGATACCTGGATTATGAGTGATACCTGTATTATGAGTTATACCTGGATTATGAGTGATACCTGGATTATGATTGATACCTGGATTATAAGTGGTACCTGGATTATGAGTGATACCTGGATTATGAATTATACCTGGATTATGAGTGATACCTGGATTATGAGTGATACCTGGATTATGAATTATACCTGGATTATGAGTGATACCTGGATTATGAGTGATACCTGGATTATGAATTATACCTGGATTATGAATTATACCTGGATACCTGGATTATGAGTGATACCTGGATTATGAGTGATACCTGGATTATGAGTGATATCTGGAATATGAGTGATATCTGGAGTATGAATTATACCTGGAGTATGAGTGATACCTGGAGTATGAGTGATACCTGGAGTATGAGGCATGTCGGATCCCCGCAAGTTCAGAAGCCAGGCCACTTCATCAAGCTGACTCACCAGCAAAGCCTTCACAGTCGTCTTGTTCTCGGAAGCATCCTGCATCACCATTCTCACGTCGGCGATCTTGTCCGTCCATTTTTTGCCTGATAAAAACGCGTCCCAATTTTTACAAATAGGGCACAGTATCGCGGGATTTACCTTGATCGCTCAACTAGCTGAACTGCTAACCTATTTCACTGTTTTCATATTACGCACACTCATTCCTTCTATTGCTAAAACGTTTATTTTTTCACTTTTCCACCAATAATCTGAGCATATATTCAAGACCTTCGATAGCTTAATTAATATAACAAATTAATTTGTTCTGCTCAATTACCGGGAAACTTATATTCGTATAACTCAATCTACTAAGCATCAGAAGTTGAGTTATACAAAAATCAATCATGTATTTCGAAAGCTTTCAGTGAAAAACATTGAAACGATTTGAGTTTGAAATTACTTTTGACATTATCACGATTTGTGCCATATTTCCATTAAGAACGACCGATGTTTGTGTGTAACCCAATTCCCAGTGGTCAATTCAATTTAGCCAAACAATAACTACAAGAAATTGCATTATCGTCGACCACAAAATGAAAACGCAGAACCATCGCAAGGTACTTGAGGTGTTTTTGGTCAGTTTAGAAGAAAATGTGCAGGTTTGGTGACAAACACCTTCCTACTTGTAACAAAACATTTTGGCTGGAAAAAATGGCTAAATTGTAAATCTAAATATGACCTAATGTTGAACCTAAAGTAACCCAATGACAGTTTGAAAACTTGAAGCTCCGTCCGTCACTGCAAAACGAAATAGTTAACGTAAATAGTCACGTGCAGCCGCGTCACGCACCACTCGCACCACTCGGACCACTCGGAAATATTGATTTACGACGTGAATGACGTAGTGAGAAAAATCAATATAAAAGCCGGTGCTAGTGGAGGTGCGACTGCATTTTGTGAAGACCTGCCGGGCGAAACACTTGTCTACAGTGTTGTTTGAACGCTATTTGAAAAATATCCATCTGTTGTATTTTTCACTAAAAAAACAAAATACCGGATCATGGTGAATTTTCTTCACTAGAATACTGCAGCTTGAGATGAAGCGTGTTTTATCAATTTGCTGTCTGCTTCTGACACGCTCATTTGTGCACTGCTTTCTTTTGACAATGGGCAGTTATCACATAGATCTGACTTCATTCAGTGAGACGGTAACAATACAGGAACTCGCCATGCCGATTATAGACGTGACCAGGCATTACGACATCATATATGTCACCTACCCATCGCATGAGAAAGTAATGCTGCAAGTGGTCAATAAGGTCGTTCTTGCCAATCGATTCACCACGTTCACATCATATCATGGCAGAGCTTGTCACAAACACAGCTGGGTGTTTTATAAGAAGAAAAAAATCAACCTGGTGGAATGCAGCATTCGAAGAGATGAAGCCAGAAAACGAAAGATAGAGCTGATTTCATGTTTGTTCAACTTAGCTCCGCTCGAATCACTCACTGAATTTGCCTTCATAGGCTCGAATGGAGCCCGGGGGGTGTTGAAATTCACGGCAGATGTTGTCTTTGAGAAAATCGCCTCACTACAGCTACCATCTAGACCAGAATATCCCGTCGTTGTGGTGGGGAATTTGAACCCAGAGCAAGGAATACTGAAATGCAACCATAGTCTGCTGAAGGAAGGATACGCCAACAATTTGATTTACCAGTGCTCCAAGTATACCCACGTCAGATTACCGACCGATGTGTTATTTGCTTACGGAGGGATGAAAAAAGCACTAAAAAAGGGCATGTCCGGGTATCTGCCAGTTCTGAAAACCAGATCCGGAATTTTGATATCCTGCAGAGAACCGGTATTCGCCCGGATACAAACCGACCATTTTTTCAATTCTGTTTTGCCATTGCAATCCGAGTCATCTGAGCGAGAAAAACACTGGACTGGCAATCAGGCATCATCGAGTGCAGAGGAAGTTTTTGGCGCACATTTGCCTTCAACTAGTGTATTCAAGAACCAATTTAACGATCCCATTGCCGTCAAGGTCAGGCCACTGCAGTTCAATAGTGCACCTAGACGGCCATCTAATGATTCCAGCTTAGATGAAGCAGCTGTCGAGCCACCATCAGTCAATATCAGAGTCAGTGAGTCATCTAGTGTGGCCACTGCTGATGCTATTTCAGTCGGGTTTCCATCTTATGGCACTGGATACATCAATTCGCCTTCGTATCACCACTTGCACTCGGAGCACTCACACCATTCGGACCGGCCAATGCCGTTTGACTATTTGCCTCAACACCACGAGACACTAGTGGAGCACAGGCACCAACACTACACTGACCAAGACTATCAGCATCCGACAACAAGTCTCGCTGTGTTCAATCCTGCCAGTGACACTCGTTTTCACATCGCAAACTTGGGGTCGATCCCACACACGCAGCAACACGCAGCCGGCCACCTTTATGGCTACGTTGAAGGCCCATTGCAGCAACAACGGACACATCAGCTCACTCCCGTCAATCCTCATCAACATTGGCAGTATGGTAGCGAGGCAGCCGCTGAATATCCCGTGGAAATTGCCGAAGCAAGTCGAACATTTTCGAACGATGAAAAACGGAATTCGCAGACAAATCATCCAGCGGTGATGATGCTAGACAACTTGTTAGACAGACATCTAGCACACTCAGCGATGCCTGGTCACCAGTATAAGCAAGATGGTGTGTCGCTAGCATCCACCTCTGATTTTGCTGGTCCTAGCGAGCCGTACAAGACACAGATGCAGATATTTCCAGGGACACAGCAAAACGTAGGTGATGTTCCCGCAATTAATCAATTTCACCAGGAGCTAACACCGGCTGAAGATGAGGATTCATCCAAATACTTTCCGTTTGCATTACCTCCAGATGAATGGCTGATGTGAAACGTGTTACACATTCTCGGCACATATTCGTGCCGCACCACGTATAAAGCTCACATACAAATTTCTAGTTTATTGGCTCGTGCTATGCTTTTAAATTTGCACATACATTGTATTTGATGTATTTGCAATTTGGGGATAACTAAGGTAAATATTTTATATTCTATTGGCATGGTAAGCTTCGCCACTGATATATTTGTGCAAGCATAGTGTACGTTTCTTGTGTTTACTCTAGCCTACTCATTACGGAATATACTTCCAGCAAAAATGAATAACTCGAATAAAACCTGCCAATAACACAGCATGACATACAGGACATACAGGTCATACAAGTATAGCTTTCTAGAAGTCATAATGGAGAATTTAAGAAACTGAATTGATCATGACTGACAGAGCAATATTTCACTGACACCCAATTATGTCTGTCATTATGTTGTTGAGCAGATTCCATATTTTCAATCAGAATACATATGACTTATTGGATAAAATTATTATATTAATATTCATTACATTATCACGAGTATTGCGGAGTAATTTGGATAACAAAATAAATGAACTCAATCAGGGGAGTAGATTAGTGTCGAGGCTCGGGGGATGACAGTCATCATGCATTTGTGTGTTCAAAGTTGGCTCAGTTGGTCAATTGCATGGGACCATCAAACATTATATGCCTATTCAATTATAACACACATACCTCAATGAAAAATATATTGCGTAAAGTATAACTTTTTCACATATATCTAATTTTTTCATTTCTCGTGTAAGTTTATTTCTTGCGATACTGACTTTGTTGATAATATACCTAATGAACTGAACTGAACTCAGCAGAATTATCGAGGGTGTAATTGCATATTCACACCCCCAGCCAATTTATCGGGGGGGTATACACCCCCCATATCGCCCAGGATCTGCACCCATGAACTCAACTGATGTAGCTGCCATTCTATGAGACTAGCAGAAAGACATAACCACCGTGGCTTTTTAACAAAATCACTCAGGCAGCTGGCAACTAGTTGAGCAGACATTTATCATCTGGCCTGGCGATTTATTGTCACTGACAGCTCGTTCAGCACAGTCATACTGTACCGGCATATTGCAGCTGATGCACGAATATTGCAGAACTGGTGGCTGCAGGTCGATCTCTCGTCCACATGAGGTCCACCAGGTTGGGCCTCACTGATATCATGCTTATGCCCGACTCTTATACACACGCGCACACATGCAAATACATACACACACCTGCGTCTATTCTATCATACTAATTAGACTAATGTATATGATATTAATTTTTAGAAACAACTTCAAATTAGACTTTGAAAAAATTACTTTCAGCCATTGAAACACGTGGTATCATTTTGAGTCAGGTGTATATATTATGATGATTAGAATGACTATATATAATTGAACATGAAAACATTATTACAGTAATAATTAGTGATATTCAGACGATCTGTGTATGTGTGTGTGAGTGTATTATGAGTTTGACTCGCTCAAACGCAAAGCAAGCGTTCACTAGTCGGCAGCTGTTGAAAGCGGGAATGAATCAGCTAAATGAAATAATATCCACGTCTGTCAAACGTTTGCAGGAAGCTCAAGTATTATATATATATTAGACGTTACAAAAACATAACATTACATTTTATCACGAATTACCAAATATTTTGTACAGACGCATGAAATAACCATATGTAACAGAAATTCAAAAATCTAAATTATATTACAGACAGGCGCGCGTGGGTATCGCTGCCCCACGCGCGCCTACATGACGTCACACCACAACCGCACCACGACACCACTCCTAGCTCACACCGTGACACACGGGAGCACACCCGGACACACATACACGCGCACAGTCCTCACCCGCCGCAACAACCAATCAGCGGCGAGCCGGTCATTCGCTCGCCGCCGCGGGACATGAACAATTCACCAAACGCATACACACACAGCTAGACACAACTATACACACTTGCTTACACACTCTCGCACGTAATACGCAATTAAACTGTACACGATCACACATAGACACATTAACACGTTCACGCACACACAATCTCAGTCAACGTAGACAATGTCTCACACACACTCTCTCACTGCACACAATCACACTACACCATATTAAAAAAATAGTAAGAAATCTATAAGTACTCGAACGAGTGAAAACTAAAAACCACCAGCTCTCATTAATATCATTATTATTATTGTTGTTGTTGTTGATATTTATGATCAAGGTGAAATGGGAAGACAGATAATGCTAGAAAGTGTACGACTGCATTTATCTGAATTAATTGATGAATAAATACTGAACAGGAGTTAGATTTGTACAGCTGTCCATATGTTATTTGCCGGTTATATAGCATGCTGTGGGGACGCACCGGCCAGCTGGCGTTGCAAGTCGAGCCAGTCAAGAGCCGACATTGTGCGCCCGTCGGCACCCACGTGCTGTGATGACTTCAACTGGGACTGCAACCACTCGTGTCTCTCAGCCGCCTGCCCGCACGACACACACACACACACACGCACACACACACACACACACGACACACACACACACACGACACACACACACACACACACACACGCACACACATTGACAATATTCCCTACCATTCTGAGCAAAATACACAACTGCGAGAATTTCTAGCAAAAATCGGCTTGTATATGTACTAGTATGAGTGCGCGCGTATGTGTGTATGTGTTTTTTGTGTGTGTATGTACATATATGAATGCGTCAGAACATGCGTGTGTGCATGTGTGTGTGTGTGTGTATGTGTGTGTGAGTATATATGTGTATATTTGTGCGCGTATATATTTATATGTATATGCGTGTGTGTATGTGTACATATGTGTCAGTGTACACATGTGTGTGTTTGTGTGTGTGTGTGTTTGTGTGTTTGTGTTTGTGTTTGTGTTTGTGCCTTTGTGTTTGTGCTTGTGTTTGTGCTTGTGTTTGTGCTTGTGTTTGTGTTTGTGTGTTTGTGCTTGTGTTTGTGTTTGTGTTTGTGCGTTTGTGTGTGTGTGTGCGTATGTGCTTGTGTTTGTGTTTGTGTTTGTGCTTGTGTTTGTTTTTGTGTTTGTGTTTGTGTTTGTGTTTGTGTTTGTTTTTGTGTTTGTGTTTATGTTTGTGTGTTTATGTTTGTGTGTTTGTGTTTGTGTGTTTGTGTTTGTGTGTTTGTGTGTTTGTGTATTTGTGTTTGTGTTTGTTTTTGTGTTTGTGTTCATGTTTGTGTGTTTATGTTTGTGTGTTTGTGTTTGTGTGTTTGTGTTGATTGAAGCACTGACTCCTGCTTGTGATTTCATCAGAATCCAGTTGCAGTCCAACTGTTGTTCGGCCTGCACGAAGTAGCGACCGTCCGTCCAGAGGGCAGCAGCGTCGCTGGTTACTATGGCAACGCCAGCTGAGCCGCTGAAGCCGCTAATATGGCGCACCAGCTGGTCATGCGGCGATATGTACTCCGACTGCGTGAAACAGCATGCTCAATTTACTAATCCATATTACTGTTCTATAATAATCACCAAAATTATATCATTATAAATATTAGAATATGTTTTTCTTTATCTTGCTAGTGCCGTGTTAGCTTGAGATATTTACATTAGTGGAAATATGGCTTCCTGATTGATCGAATTGCGGTGGTAAATTGTGTAGTGCAAATTTTTGTAATTTTCCTAGTGGTGAATTGTTCTCTTTCCTCAACACTAGCCTGAAATGCAATGCCCCAGTAAGTGTATGTATGTATGTGTGTGTATGTACGTATGTGTGTGAGAGAGAGATTGTCGTGGAGAAAATCGTGAAAGTTTCGCACCAAATGTTCATCGTCCATGGGTATAATATAGGCTGCTAGTGAGGGGTACGAGTTGTCCACAGGATTTGCCATCAATCGCCGCAACTCAGCCAATCTAAATTGAATAAATTCAAAAAGTTACAACGTTTATAAGCATTACCAAATACTTGAATTTATTGAAATATTTTAAATTTTGGGTATGAATGGAATGGAGTGAAAATATACTCCAAACTCCTTTTCATCACAGCGAATTATATATTTCTCGACTAATTGGATATATTTATATTTATTATTATAAGCCGGAATTTATACGAATTGGTATTATTTTTACAAATTTATACTAATTTAATGTCTTGCAGAAAGGGGAGTTTTGCGCCAATTGGCAGCCCTGGCCCGCACATACAACTGGCAACACTGACCGAGCCGTGGTACTGACGCGAGTTTTCTGCAGTCGCTCAGAGATGACGCCACTGCAGCCAATTCTGTCTGCCAAATCTGGATGTCCATTGCGGTCTAGGGCCACCACTGCCGCACACAAAAATGCTGGCCACACACACACACACACACACACACACACACACACACACACACACACACACACACACACACACACACACACACACACACACACACACACACACACACACACACACACACACACACACACACAGACACATACATACACAGTGACGCTTCTCTCTCGTGGTTTAGTGGCGACTCAGCGAGTTGTTCAGTAGATTATAGATAGCGGGTGAAGCGGAGGTCACTGACAACTTGACCCAAATGACCCACAAACGGAGGCCAGACATCGCCCGTGCTGCTGGCTCGTTGACAGTGACTGGCAACAATCGAATTTGCCTGTACTGTGTGTGCCAGCAACGCTGACTATATATCCATTGGCGGATCCAGAGGGGGGGCTCGGGGGCTGAAGCCCCCCAAAATGTTCCATCAACACTCCATAACTGAGAGGTTCACTAAAAGTGGCCAAAGAATAGTATTTTTGTAGAGTTAGTTGATATAAGCATTATCGCTAAGCATATTTGTACATAATGTGTTTGTAAATGTGTGCATATATCATTGAAAATAATTTCAGCCCCCCAAAATCATTCAGCCCCCCCCATTTCACTCTGGATCTGCTACTGTCCATATCGTATCACACACAATTACTGTAGCTGTTGCTATCGGAATTATCTCCGTGTTTATCTTGACATGACACGAACATCTACAGTAGGGGTTCTTAACTTTTAGTTGACTCCATATCACCAATGGATTGTCGAATATGGCCCATACCCCCAACTCACTTAAATGTTCAAATATTTATCACCAATCTATCATTGGCCAGTAAGTCTTCCAGATCTACGAGTATTTCAATCGCTTCAATTCTCTGTAACTTAAATACGGATTACTTGGAGAAAAACATAATTATTGATAATTTTATTTCTAATAAAACATTGTTAATTGTGGACTCCGTGGTGTAGTTGTTAGCACACCCGCCTCACAAGCAGGAGATCTGTGGTTCGAAACCCGGCTGAGCAGAATTTCATTGGGCGAATTCTACAATCACACAGCCCCTGTCCACCCAGCAGAAAATGATGGTACCAGATACCAGTCATGAGTTGTGCCATGCATTCTGGGGAGGTGGCCCTCTCTATTACGTCCTACGTCTTACGTCCTTGTGGGGCCATCTGCGGTGGCAGCGAGCTGCACGGGGCACGCCTGTGTGTTCATAAACTTCGGTTTCTTCTCGTGTAGCAGCTGCCACTTAGGCATTTACCCTTTAACCATTGAACAGTGCTCGGAAATTGAGTCATATACCCCTGACTTTAGGTTCCCATACCCCAAGGTGTATGGGAACCCCCGGTTATGAGTCCCTGATCTACAGCATTGGTTCCAGTGGCGGCGCCAAGATTTTTCCGATGGGGAGGCTAAGGGGGGCTAAGGAAAAAGTTGTGTGGGGAAGCATGAAGAACTACACTCGAACGCTGACTACATAATATTATAATAAGGGACTGGGGCACACTGATTCAGTCCTCGAACTTGAATCATAGTTACAGGACTTCATTTACAGTGGCAAGAAATTTTACTGTCCATGACTATGATTTTTGGGAGGTTTAGAGGGGCTTGACATACATGTATTTGGGCGGGGAGAGGCTGAAACGCCCCAGGCCCCTCTTGGCGCCGCCACTGATTGGTTCTCAGCCTGGGTTAAATTACTTCCTGAGGTATTTTAGCAATTTTTATACATATATATATATATATATATATATATATATATATATATATATATATATATATATATATATATATATATATATATATATATATATATATCAATGTTGGCAACATTTTATGAAAGGGATAACATGCCTAATATGGCAGGCTAAACTGGGTAGACAAGTTGAAAAGGATTGGGAACCACTGATCTACAGTGATGACTGACGGTAAACTGAAGCTGAGGTTTTGTTCAACGAGACCCGGCCAGGATTAGAGCTGCAAAACCTCTGACACCCAAAAGTTCTATTCAATTTGCCTCCACCAACCGAGTTTTCTGCACTCGCCCCTGATACATATATATGCGCTCTTCGAAGTCAATGTTTAAAATGAACTATTACAAAACTTATACACTTGAAATACACACAAATATACGGTGTACGCTAAAAACTTGCTATATAGAGTATTAGATAGTCACCCACCTGATATTAAGCAGATACTCCTTGTAGATTGCATGACAATACAAACATACACACACACACAAACACACACAAACGTTTCACTGCATGCGCTCAATGTCGAAAACGTTGTCACCTGTCGCTCACAAGCAGCGCCACATACCAGAAATATGCGTGTGTTTATGTATGAGAGTTTGAACACACACAGACACGCGTGAGGCTGTGGCCTTGGTTGATATATGAACACTGAACAGGACCGGTTCACAGCGGCATCAAATGCAGTGCTAAGCTGCTACATATTCGGCTCGCTCTGCCTCGAAGCTCATGCGTGTGTGTGTGTGTGTGTGTGTGTGTGTGTGTGTGTGTGTGCCTGCGTGTGTGTGTGTGTGTGTGCCTGCGTGTGTGTGTGTGTTTTAAACGCTTCAATACAGGGACAAGCGACAGCGGTAAATACACCAGTATTTTAACATTTATAAAATGTCAAGTATAACACGGTTCAAAGCAGGGGCAAACAATGTGGTGAGTGTAAAGCACACAAACAACCTGCTACGTTAAACAGTCAGTCAGTCAGTGACAGTGGCGGCGCCAAGGGGGGATTGGGAGGGGGGTAGGGGGGTTGCGATAACAAAAGCGATAAATGATAAGTACCTTTATTTAGTTGAAATGTTTACAAAAACATACAAACTATTTTCCACGGTGAAAATTAATTAAACTAGACAAAAACTGTCACTGGAACCGTCTATGACCCACAAGTTCTAATATATTTATATCTCAACATCATTCCCCTACATCATTTGCTCAAGTACTGTTCTACTTTTACCGCTATAATATTTACAGCCAAAATTATATATTCCGCTATCACTTAAGCCCGATATAAGCTGCATTTAAACCCGTCCGTCGTGCGGGTCAATTCATAAAAAAGGGAATACAAATCAAACAGCTAAAATTGAAATCCATAGAAAAGTCCAAATTAATTATTGACATTTAGACCCACCCTGCATTCCATATTTCTACATTACACCTGTACTTACCGATAAATATATTAATGATTCTGCTAGATTGAGCACAAACAGTTTATTTTGTTGTTTAAATTCTATAAAAGACATGTATATAATCAAATTGTATGTATAAATGAGTATAACTAATAATTCCAGTATTTTTATCAGGATAATACTTGAAACCATACAAGTACCGCGATACTTGTAGCCCAATATGGTACATTATTAATATTGACTGAGCTGTGTGTGTGTAAGTGCGTGTGTGTGAGTACGTGTGTGTGTATGCGTTTGTATGAATACGTGTGTGTGTGTATGCAAATGTGTGTGTATGTGTCGGTGAGTTTCTACATGGCAGGGTTATGAGACGGTAGGTGTAAGCCACAAATAACACAAATACCTGGGCAAATGGGTTTTTGTTCTCAGAATCGCAGTGCACCTGCACTGGCCAGTGTACGCGATATAGCTGAAATTATCATGGTCATGTGGGTTTTCCAGTTTAACAGCGTATATGCATGTTTTATACCCGAATATGGCCCTGAGCAACAGTCGCTAATCTTATTTTGCAACGTGATACCAGAATGATATGTGCTGCTGAATGTAGATATATTGATTGCTTATATAATAATCGTATTCATATTTAAATCCGCACCTAACTTAACCTAGCATTTAAGCCCGCCCGTCGTGCGGAACAATAAAAAACATTTTCAATACGTAAACGAAAACGAATACAAATTAAAAAACAAGAAAATATACCTATACAAAGTCTTAACCAATAGAAAATGTGAATATATTTAGTTTAATTTTGACTTAATATTTCCTCCACAATAAACCCGCCACATATTTATAGCTGCCCTCGCACGGAATAATTCAGAACTCAAACACAAAACAAAAACAATTTAAAATGATTAAAATGACCAAATATATTCATCAGAATGTTTCCAAAACACATTTAAAACATAAAATCATTCCCCAACATCATTTGCTCAAGTGATATTCTACTTTTACCGCTATGATATTTACTACTATCAATTATCATGTTACGCTATCATTCAAGCCCGATATAACCTGACCCAAACCTGCCAAGCAAAACCCAACAATCCCACCTAACCCATCCTAACCCACCTAACCCATCCTATCCCATCCCATCCCATCCCAACCCATCCCAACCAATCCTAACTCAACTCATCCTAACCACCTAACCCAGTATAATCTGAATTGATCTAACTTATTAGTTTGCGATCAGCGGTGAATAATCCGTGTACATAAATAGCTTTATTTCTAGGCTCCAATGTGTGACATTATCTTGCATACACGTATGTGTTTGTGTGTCTGTGTGTATGCGTGAATCACACGGTGTGCTAAATTTGCAGATGAATGAAACGGTATGTACGTGTGTGGTGTGCGTGTATTTTTGGACATCGTTGTGAGTAATGAAGTGCTATATGAGTTATGCTACAATATGATGCATTCTTAAAAGTGATTTTAATTCAGTGAAATTTAATCGGTGTATATTCCTGTGTAATCGCAAGTGCGCATTATAGCTGTCAAATTGGCAATATGTCCTTTTGACTTTACACCGCCGTAACTTCATTTAGATACACTTTGGAAAATTAAATATTATACCATATTGTAGAAAAACAAAATTTCTAGCACGATGGTATAATTTATTTTAATGTGTGACAAATATTTACCGAGAAATAGGTAGAAAAATGAATAAATTTTAGTCGCACGGTGTTCAAGTGTAATTTTGGATGTATTTGAGAATTCTGCCGATTTTACACGTTTTTTGTATCTTTTGTGGATATAAATTATTACTAATCCTGTAGAAAATAAAATTATCTACACAATGCTATAATTTTTATAGCTGTACCATTGCTGGTTTATGAGGAATAGATAGCGGAATATTGACCAAAATATTCACGTTTTTCAGTGCAAATTTTACCTTTTTGACTTTGTCATTTTGACTTCACACCGCCGTAACTTTTTTTAATACACTTTCGAAATTTTCAATTTATACCGTGTAGAAAAATGAAACTCCCAGCATGATAGTATTATTTATTTAGATGTGTGATATTTAGTTGCTGAGAAATAGAGAAAAAAGTAAATATAATCGGACGCGTGGACTTTAAATAAAATTTTGAACAAAGCCAAGTGAAGCCAAGCCAAATTTTAACAAACCCAAGTGATGTGGCGTGATTAGCTGCAGCCAATGATGACCAAGCAGAGCTTGACGTCGCGAATCATACTAGTGGGTGAACCAAACCACCGAACACTTGAAACTGACTCACCAAACCCCTGGGGTTCGATCGAACCAGGTTAAGAACCACTGGCCCGGCCCCATAACAATCACACGACTAACACGTGGAAATGCAGTGTGTATCAATTTGTAACAGCACAAAATCTGTACTGACGCGTGTTATCGAGCCAATATATGAAATAAATGAAACCATGTAGCTCTTGGCTATCTTGCACGTGATTCAGTTGATTCTTTTCAATATATTAAATGATTTGCAGGACAGCTGCGGTCAGCAAGCAGCATGAAACATGACTGCTCGTTAGGAAATAGCATGACACCCAACAAAACACCGGCAAACTAATAAACAATACAAACTAGATTGGAGCTCATTGATTGATATGAAACAGTCTTCATGCGTTCCGGCAACTGTATTGCATATATCAACGTGTATAAGCAGTGCATCGTTTAATGCAAAACGCGCAAAAACAAGCTGACGCAGGTAAATGCAAAACATATACTCAATAAAACCAAAAAACCAATTGTATCCATACAATGCACTTGCGAAACCATTGACAAGGTATTAAAGAGATTAACGAATTTATCATAATTGTACATGAATATAATTTGTCTTATATTTCTGAATTCTTCCGCACGGCTGCGGGCTTAAATGTGAGGCGGCTTTAGGGAAAAACATTTCACCAATAATTATAACAAGGCTATACAAATTTAGAATATTTGGACTTTTCTATTGGTTTCTAATGGTTTTTGGATTTTTCAATTTAGACTTTTCTATTAGATTCGCTATTAGCTTTTGAATTTGTATTCCTTTTGTTTGATTAATTCTTCCTCACGACGTAAGGCTTCAAATACTAGAATCTAAATGCATTTTGGATCTGCCACTGAAGCACTATGCAAATACGCGTTCATGTGCGTATCAGTGCATAGTGATTTGGCACACCTTAACTTCATGGTTGACCGCGTTTGTACGTCAAAGCTCAGTGAGCAAAGCTCGCGGTGTGGGCTGGTGTTGGTCGTTGTATCACCCGGTACCAGCCACAAATAATAACAAAATGGCTGCAAACACAAAATCAAGCGTAGTAAGGGGGCATATTTTGTCTCTATGTGTGTGTGTGTGTGTGTGTGTGTGTGTGTGTGTGTGTGTGTGTATGTGTGTGTGTGTGTATGTGTGTGTGTGCGTGTGTGTGTGTGTGGCGACTGACAAGCATCAACACTTAAAACTGGCTCCATATATGGCAGTGACCATTAGCCCTTCACGATTCATTCATCCGCAATATCATATCCTTGGAATTGGGAATTTTATGGGATAATTTTTGTTTTTTTTAATTGATAAAATGTGGCAAAAAACGCCAAAATATATTGTCAAATGCTACAAAATGTTATTTAATTTTTATACAATATGTGAATTTCCAAATATTTCGTAGAATATTTGCATTTAAACATGTATCGAGCGACATTTCATTGGAAAGACACAGACGTTTTTTTTGCCGAGCGTTCGTTTTGCCGTCGCCGCTCGAGTGGGAACACACTTGGCGTTTATTTTGTCGTCCTCTCATCTGTTCACTCACAGACGTCACTCATTTGATCACTGACCACAGTGCAGTCAGGGTGCGTGCCAGTGTTGTATATATTGCTACTAGCACTGCGTGTTCCCGATCATTTCAAGTGAACATGGATAGAAACAATTGCTTGCATTGTTATTATATCGTCGTCAAGCAAAGAAACGGCGAAAAAACAGGTTAATTTGGGTTCATCCTATTAATCAGAAGAGAGAATGTTGGAGCCTTTTACACACTGTTTCCTGACTTGAGAAACGATGAAGATAAATTTTTCAACTACTTCAGAATGTCAATCTCTTCATTCGACGAACTGCATATGTTGGAAAATCACATAAAACTTAATAACGATATAACGCTGACAATAACGCTGACACGATAGAATCAACACTGCAACACGCTATGCTGTCAGCGACAAGCACAAGTGTGTATCAGCGCATTGAGTCACGTGGGCCACCACCCGCGTGGGCGGCAAAAAAAAACGTCGACGACATTTTTGCCGTCGTGAAAGTAGTGGCAGTGAGCGGTAACATTGCTGTCGTCGACGACAAAAAAAACGCTCGGCAAGTTTGCCGCTCAATGTGTACGGCGCAATAGCTTCATACACGCCACTACTGATACGACGGCGACGGCAAAATAAAAGCTCGGCACAAAAACGCCCAGTGTGTCCCCGGCCTTAGAGAGGCAAAATTTTCGTAGTATGTGGCAATTTCGTCACATATATAAAACATTAAAGTTTACCTTGATTGGGTCCTTTCCGATTAGATAGGGGTGCAGTGGGGACACCAGAATTTTTCTCGTGGGGGGATGAGGGGAGAGAAAAAGACGAAGAGCGGTATGGAGGCCAAAATAAGGAGCACAAATCGACAGAAAGTACATGGGTGCTAGCAAAATTGAAAACATACATACATACATACGAATAAATACAGAACTGAATACTTGTACAGACACACAAACACATGCACACGAACACATACACACGCACATATATACACAAACACATGCATACACATATACATATATGAATAATGTAATGTAATAGAGAATAAAAGGGAAATAGAGAAAATATATAATGGGAAAAGAAAGCAAAGTGAAAATTAAAAACAGAATAAAAAAGCATAGGAAATAAAAGAATAAAAATTAATGCTAGATTGGCCGTTGGCTAGCGAGTAGCTCTAAGTGCGTGTGTGTGAATACCTGTGTGTGTATGCGTGTGTGTGAATACGTGTGTGTGTATGCAAATATGTGTGTATGTGTCGGTGAGTTTCTACATGGCAGGGTTATGAGACGGCAGGTGTAAGCCACAAATAACACAAATACCTGGGCAAATTGAGTTTTTGTTCTCGGAATCGCAGTGCACCTGCACTGGCCAGTGTGCGCGATATAGCTGAAATTATCATGGTCATGTGGGTTTTCCAGTTGAACAGCGTATATGCATGCTTTCTACCCGAATATTGCCCTGAGTAACAGTCGTAAATAATATTTTGCAGCGGGATACCAGAATGATATGTGCTGCTGAATGTAGATATATTGTTTGCTTTTATAAAACTCGTATTAATATTCAAATCCGCACCTAACTTAACCTAGTATTTAAGCCCGCCCGTCGTGCGGAACAATAAAAAACTTTTTCAATACGTAAATGAAAACGAATACAAATTATAAAACAAGAAAATATACCTATACAAAGTCTTAACCAATAGAAAATGTGAATATATTTAGTTTAATTTTGACTTGATATTTCCCCCAACCCGCCACATATTTATAGCATATAAACCCGCAACTTGAAGCCGCTTATGCAACTTGAAATTAAACCAATTAAATTACACAGTTAAACTCAGTAGTTTACTTTGTTCCCAGTAGCATATTACCCGCCCGTCGTGCGGAACAATTCATGTGTTAATATTGAGGACAATAAAGTCTTTCTATTCAGTATAGTTTAGCCCACAAGTTCCGTACACACATTCATTGGACGTATTTGAAAAAATCACAAATCACGTATGATCAAGACAGTCATAAGTAGGCAACTGAGTGGACCGAGTTGCTTGCAGCACAGATAACAAAGCCAAGCGATGTGGCGTGATTAGCTGCAGCCAATGATGACCAAGCAGAGCTTGACGTCACGAATCATACTAGTGGGTGAACCAAACCACCGAACACTTGAAACTGACTCACCGAACCCCTGGGGCTCGATCGAACCAGGTTAAGAACCACTGGCCCGGCCCCATAACGATCACTCGACTATGAACACGTGGAAATGCAGTGTGTATCAATTTGTGACAACACAAAATCTGTACTGACGCGTGTTATCGAGCCAATATATGATAATAAATGAAACCATGTAGCTCTTGGCTATCTTGCACGTGATTCAGTTGATTCTTTTCAATATATTAAATGATTTGCAGGACAGCTGCGGTCAGCAAGCAGCATGAAACATGACTGGTCGTTAGGAAATAGCATGACACCCAACAAAACACCGGCAAATTAATAAACAATACAAACTAGATTGGAGCTCATTGATTGATATGAAACAGTCTTCATGCGTTCCGGCAACTGTATTGCATATATCAACGTGTATAAGCAGTACATCGTTTAATGCAAAACGCGCAAAATCTAGCTGACGCAGGGTAAATGCAATGCACCGCTTGTACATAGTCCGCCTCGTAGCCGAGTGGCTAAGACGCACGCTTTGTGCACGAGAGGTCTACGGCTCGATTCCCTGGCGAGGTGAAACGGATGGGTTCGTTTCTTAAAGTGATAGCCCAAATGCCGCAAGGCGGGTTTCGTTTGCGCGCAGCCGTACAGTTTTCTGTGCTGGCCGTGACTGCGAGATAGCTCGTGTGTGGCGGCCGGACCTGCGGTGTGCCAGCCGGGGCCGTGAGGATTTGCAACCGCAAAATTACACGCGAGCACAGCCTTCTCTGCTGCTGTGTATAAATGCGTGATTATATTTATGATAAATGCAAAACATACATTTAATAAGACCAAAATACCAATTGTATCCATACAATGCATTTGCGAAACCATTGACTGGGAATTATAGAGATGAACGGATTTATCAGAATTGTACATGAATTTATTTTGTCTTTTATTTACGAATTCTTCCGCACGGCTGCGGGCTTAAATGTGAGGCGGCTTTAGGGAAAATCATTTCGCCAATAATTATAACAAGGCTATACAAATTCAGAATATTTTGACTTTTCTATTGGTTTCTAATGGTTTTTGGACTTTTCAATTTAGACTTTTCTATTAGATTCGCTATTAGCTTTTGAATTTGTATTCCTTTTGTTTGATTGATTCTTCCTCACGACGTAAGGCTTCAAATACTAGAATCTAAATGCATTTTGGATCTGCCACTGAAGCACTATGCAAATACGCGTTCATGTGCGTATCAGTGCATAGTGATTTGGCACACCTTAACTTCATGATTGACCGCGTTTGTACGTCAAAGCTCGCGTGAGCAAAGCTCGCGGTGTGGGCTGGTGTTGGTCGTTGCATCACCCAGTGACAGCCACAAATAATAACAAAATGGCTGCAAACACAAAATCAAGCGTAGTAAGGGGGCATATTTTGTCTCTATGTGTGTGTGTGTGTGTGTATGTGTGTGTATGTGTGTGTGTGTGTGTGTGTATGTGTGTGTGTGTTGACTGACAAGCATCAACACTTAAAACTGGCTCCATATATGGCAGTGACCATTAGCCCTTCACGATTCATTCATCCGCAATATCATATCCTTGGAATTGGGAATTTTATGGGATAATTTTTGTTTTTTTTAATTTATAAAATGTGGCAAAAAACGCCAAAATATATTGTCAAATGCTACAAAATGTTATTCAATTTTTATACAATATGTGAATTTCTAATTCGTGAATTTTATTTCGTAGATTATTTGCATTTAAACATGTATCGAGCGACATTTCATTGGAAAGACACAGACGTTTTTTTTGCCGAGCGTTCGTTTTGCCGTCGCCGCTCGAGTGGGAACACACTTGGCGTTTATTTTGTCGTCCTCTCATCCGTTCACTCACAGACGGCACTCATTTGATCACTGACCACAGTGCAGTCAGGGTGCGTGCCAGTGTTGTATATATTGCTACTAGCACTGCGTGTTCCCGATCATTTCAAGTGAGCATGGATAGAAACAATTGCTTGCATTTTTATAATATCGTCGTCAAGCAAAGAAACGGCGAAAAAACAGGTTAATTTGGGTTAATCCTATTAATCAAAAGAGAGAATGTTGGAGCCTTTTACACACTGTTTCCTGACTTGAGAAACGATGAAGATAAATTTTTCAACTACTTCAGAATGCCAATCTCTTCATTCGACGAACTGCATATGTTGGAAAATCACATAAAACTCAATAACGATATAACTCTGACAATAACGCTGACACGATAGAATCAACACTGCAACACGCTATGCTGTCAGCGACAAGCACAAGTGTGTATCAGCGCATTGAGTCACGTGGGCCACTGTGACGGCTCAAGATGCGACATGGCCCAAGATGCGACAGCGACGCTTACGACGCGTTTAAGGCATTCAATGCCTTCACCGAATATTTGTTCCTTCACTGAAACTTGTAGGGTCTGTTATCATCTGTTATGAAATTGCATTTGTTGTTTGAATAGTCTCTTGCTGTCATATTCTGAGTTCACATTGATTTAATACGTCTTATTGGGGCCTTTATTTACTTAAATGCTTATTCTCGTGTGTTATTTTCGTTGCAGTGGAAGTTGTAAGGACCAATTCCATTGTTTGTTGTGTTTTGTTGTGGGAATCGTCTCTGTTCAGGAAAATAGCTGCAGACATTGAGCTATTATCTAAGTGATATTTGTATTTGTGTACTTTTCAGGAACCTTGCATTACTGTGTTTGTGGTGTAGTCGTATTGTAGGCCCCAAACATGAGTTTCTTGGGGATTTCGTTCTGAACGTCTTTTCCACATGTGTTCATTGCATGCTCCATCTGTTTTCGTTTTCCTCCGTTTCATCTCTTATGTTGTCAGCCCTGTATTTCTTACTATTTTTACGAGTTTTGTTTGGCAATTGAACCGAATAAAATCGTTGAGCCTTCAACGAATCATCTTGGTCTTCGAAGTATTTTTCTTTCTTTGCTCCCCGACTGTATAACTCGCTTCCTCGTACTGTTCTGTCAGCCACTTCCTATTCCTCATTTCGCTCGGCACTCTTTAGATACTTATTTGAATTATCATTTGATTCCACTTCTCTCACTCTTACTTCCTATGCTTCAATCTTATTTCTTACGCCTGCTCTTACCTTTTCATCTACTTGCTATTTGTGATATTTTAATTAAGTCTTGTTCCCTTTCGTCAGCTACTCTTGTGATTGCTCGTGTTTTGTGTTTATCTTTGAATATTTTGGCTTATCTTGCTGTTTAACGCGCGTGTGTTTTTGACATGCGCTATACCAAATAAATGTTGTTGTTGATCGGTGGTTTGTTTTTCTACGCGTGAGTATGTGCATATTTAGGAAAAACGCTTCAAGGCCCATTTTCGATTGGTGACTGTACCAATCGAAGCTACCTACACACGTTTAAAATGTGTGTAGGTGTACACGCGCATTCACATAGGAGTCATTTGTAGTGAACCACAGGCTTGGTTCATCCTTAGATTCTTCTGCAATTTTTAGTTCATTGTTGACTGCCGAAGTGTCTCTTGAGTGACTGTTTTCTGACAATGCATGACTGATTCACAGCTCGCCTTACAATCAAAGCATCACTATTTCTTACTAAATCAAATCTTGTTCTGCCACGGGGCTAGCAGAGTGGAATGCAGATGTCCATGTCCACAATGACTACATGTTCCCCTTCACCATGGAAAGTATTATCCGCTCAGAGGCGGGGTCTCATAGATGCCACGCTGCTCGCTGTGACCTGCTTCTCATGGACGGAATTCGAGCATACACACACACACACACACTTATTGTGTTCAACACGAATCTGAGTAGAATAAGATTGGTTGATGCTGAACAAGTGTTATACTAACCATGCAGTTTGAACTTGGACGCCCACTGGAGAATCTGATGTTTGATTATTGAAGAGGGCAGCGATGTTTGTAAATATACCCTCACATCCCCCAGAGTAGTGATTTTAAATTAAAGGAACTTCAATAGTTTTTAGTGTGCGTAGCCTACTTTATCCACATATTGACCATATATAGATTGTTGACCATACGCATTTAAACACATCAGTAGAGAAGGCTATGTTCGCGTGTAATTTTGCGGGGGCAAAGCCTCACGGCTCCGGCTGGCACACCGCATGTCCGGCCGCCACACGGGTTTTCGCAGTCACGGCCAGCACAGAAATACTTTCTCGGCACTCGTATCAATCACGTCACCGTTTGACCAACATGAAGCCCACCACCAGGTAAAACAGTTTAACTCGTGTACTAACCAACAAAGCAACAAGACCAATCAAGCAATAATATATTTCGTTCAGCGCATATAACCACATATGCGAGCAAAAATAATCAACGGCAAGAATAAATAGAATGAATCCAATGTAGCAAACACGTATACACACACAATATACAGAAACATCAACACCAGAACAAGCACACAAGAGAAAGCTAAAAGATTCCCGAAAACAACAGGCAGCAGAATATAAACGTGCGCTCATCAGTTTAACCAATCAATCACCTGCGGTATTAACAAACCAAACAGCTATCAAAACCATTCCCACAACAAAACACAACAAACAATGGAATTGGTCCAAACAACTTACAGTGCAACGAAAATATGACACCAGAATAAGCATTCAAGTAAATAAAGGACCCAATGAGACGTATTAAATCAATGCGAACTCAGAATATGACAGCAAGAGACTATTCAAACAACAAATGCAATTTCATAACAAACCCTACAAGTTTCAGTGAAGGGATAAATTTTCAGTGAAGGCATTGAATGCCTCCTAGGGTCTGTTATTATCTGTTATGAAATTGCATTTGTTGTTTGAATAGTTTCTTGCTGTCATATTCTGAGTTCACATTGATTTAATAAGTCTTATTGGGGTTGTTGTTGTTGTTGATTTGGGCTTGGCGTTTCGGCCAACGTTGACCATTTCACGCCGCTCACAATTTCATCAAAACTTGTGTGAAAGAAATAAAATATGGAACGGATGTTTAATGGGAAGGACGATTTGTGAAAAGGATAAAATTATGACCACAATTAATATATATTTTGTAAAATTCATGAGCGTGCATGCGTCTACTGCGCAGTACCCTGGACTAGCACATGACCGCGCAGGATATTCCCGTCGGTCTTGCGGTGTTGTACGTCGGTAATGTATATTGTAATGTGGCTTTACATACGTTTCTTGAGGCCGGTAATATCCATGAATTCCATGAGTGCACCCATGATTCGTGCATTTCCACTGTGTAGGATGGTCTCTGTGTTCGCTATGGCATTATTTTCCATGCATTCACCTATCATATGGCTTCGTGGTCCTGCATACTCTGGGCACTCCATCAGAAAATGGTTCACAGTGATGCGGCAATGACAATGGCTGCACATTGGCGCTGTCTCCCTCTCCAGGAGATGCCGGTGCGTCATCGCCGTGTGGCCAATTCTCAGGCGGGCCAGCATCCGTTCCGCGGATCTCGACAAGGAGACCGGGGCTGGCCATGGACCCGGTGCCTGGAATAATGTCGGCAGCATGTATCTGTTGGCAAGTGCCTGCCATGCCGTTCTGAACACATTGCTGGTACAGCGCTTGATATGGCCTTCCACTGTTCGCCTGTTTTGGTCGAGTAAAACCGTCGTGGTCAGCCTCAAGGCCGTTTTAGTGGCTTTGTCGGCCTTTTCGTTGCCCTCTATTTGTCTGTGGCTCGGCACCCATAGGAGTTCACACTCTGAGCCTTCGTCCCGCAATTCCTTGTAAAAACGATGAATGTGAGTTGATAAAATGTCCGAAGGGTTAAAACTGAGAATGGATAAAAGCGCAGACTTCGAATCAGACACGATGATTGTTTTTTGGTAATTTTCCTGCACGCACATTTGTATGGCTTTGTATATTGCGAATATTTCGGTATCGTACACCGACGCCCAGTCCGGCAGTCTGTAGTGGTGCGTGTGACTCACACCCGCCACGTGTCCACCGGCGGAGTAGACTGCACAACCTGCCCGTCCCTCGCTTCTCGAGCCGTCGGTGTAGATGAACTGGGCGTCCAAGTGTTCAGCCTTAAATTTGGCGAACTCTTGCTGGATTTCGGCGTCGGTCACATGTGATTTATTATCCAGCAGGAAACTCACTTGAGGACGCATCATGAGCCACGGCGGCTCCATCAGCGGCACTTCATATTGTATGCTGGCGCTGATACCAAGCGCTCGCTGAGCATAGCGTCCTCTGGTGCCGATATTTCCGCCCGACTGCCCCTGTAGACTGGTGGGTTGCTGCGCTGATATACTGTGTGCTGGGTGAGTTGGATTTGACAGCGCCTTGGCGTAATATCTGGTAATAAGATCTTGCCGTCGCAATTCCAGATTCTCAACTCCAGTGTATCCCTCCAGTAATTTGACGGGACTCGTCCTGAAAGCCCCGGTCGCCAGACGCAAGCAATTGTTTTGCACCGTGTCGAGTCGCTGCAACACTCGCGGTGATGCGGCCGAGTACACCTGTACACCGTACTCCAGTACTGGTCGCACGAGACTCTTGTACAGCCTGATCATGGTGAACGTGTCTGCGCCGCTGTGTTGTGCCTGTATTGTTTTTAAAATATCTGTTCTCCTTGAAGCCCTATTTATGATGTGTTTTACATGTTGCTCCATGTTGAGCTTGTGGTCGAATATCACTCCCAAGTATTTTGCATCGGTTTTATAGTCGATGTTCTCCAGGCAGACGCGTAGCGGCAGTGTTGGCTGCGCATGCCGATGCGCCGAAAACACGACCGCGACCGACTTACTCGCCGAGAACTGCAGACCGTTGCGTTCTGACCACACAGTCAAACGGTTCAAGCTGAGCTGCAGCAAGCCGTGCGCTCGCCGAGCATCTGCACTCGACGTCCACACTGCGCAATCATCAGCGTACAATGAGTATTTGACCCCGTTGGGCACATTAGAAAACACATCATCTATCATAACGTTGAATAAAATGGGCGATAAGCAGCTACCTTGCGGGAGTCCGATGTTTGTGTGGTGCTGATGAGAAGTAAAATTGTGCAATTTGATAAAAAACGATCGCTGTCCAATGATAAAATTGGTTAAAAATCGCATAAGATGGCCTCGGATGCCCAGTTTGTGCATCTTGTTTAAAACGATGTAAGGATGCACGTTGTCGTAAGCCTTCGTTATGTCTAAAAATGCAGCGATTGTGCACATTTTGCGTCTGAAACCAGCCCGAATGTCGGCCTCGAGACGCACGGCGTGATCAATGGCCGATCGTCCCGGCCTAAACGCGCACTGGTTTCCGTCCAGCAGTTGTGCGTTTTCGATCACGTGTGCGAGGCGGCGAGCCACCATGCGCTCCATCAGTTTGGACATGCAGCTGGTCAGGGTTATTGGCCGGTATGATGATGGCATATTCCGAGGTTTGCCAGGTTTCGGCAATGGCACAACAATTCCGTTTTTCCACTGCTGCGGGTATTGCCCAGAGGTCCATATTTGGTTAAAAGTGGATAAAATGTCGGTAAAAGTGTCCTGTGATAAATGTCTAAAAAATGCATAATGAAGGCGATCAGGTCTCATTGAAGTGTTTCCGGCTGAACATATGGCACTGGTCAGCTCATCGGCTGTGAATGAACCATTGTACTCAAGGTGCTCTCCTGTGGACTGTCCGTTACACGCCGCAATAAACTCTCTCTGCGCTTCAATTTGGAGCTCGGCAGACAGGTGTTGGCCTGAACTGACATCTGCCACGGCAGCCGCCAGTTCATCCACTATCTCATGTGGTTCGGTTACAGTTCTGCCGTTCACCTGGAGCAAGGGCAGTGCTGCCGGAGCATACTGCCCTCGAAGTGCTCGGATGCCTCTCCATATCTGGCTAACAGGAGTGTCTTTATTTATGGAATTTATATATTTTTCCCATGCGGACTTTTTGCATCTTCTTATAGTGCGACGGGCCACAGCACGCAGACGGCACAGCTCCTCTCTGTTCTCGGCTGTGTCTCGTCTCACGAATCTTCGAAGAGCTCTCTTTCGAAGCGCCACAGCTCGACGACAGTCATTGGTGAACCATGGAACCGGTGTGTGCTTGCGCGGTCTGCCGGTCAGCGGTATGGCACGTTCTGCTGCCGCAATAAGTACATCCGTGGTTTCCGTCACTCTGTCTTCTACTGATTGGCACTCGTTTGTGTTCATCTGGCTCAGTGCCATGAATTTCCTCCAGTCCGCCTTCTTGAGGTTCCATTTCCTCGTGCAATGTGATACTTGATGGTGCGTTGTTGTATGTATAAAAATCGGGTAATGGTCGGAGTCGTATGTGTCGCCGTCCACCGTCCAATGCAGAAGCGATGCAATGGACGGGGAGCACACTGACAAGTCTATCGCTGTGTGTGTGTTGTTCGCGATGTGATGATACGTTGGCGACCTGTCGTTCAAGATCACCAAATTGTTTCGTGATATGAAATCCTCTATCACGTGACCTCTTGTATCTAACGCGTTCATCCCCCATAGAGGACTATGCGCGTTCACGTCTCCAGCAAATAAAATGGGATTGACACATGCAGATAAAAGACGATCAAGTTTGTACCCGAGTGTGGAATTCGTGCACGGAGGAGGTAGATAAATGCTAAAAATATCAATGCAAACACCGTTGAGAGCGACAGTACAGGCTGCCGCTTGCAGGTCGTCGAATTGAGGCAGAGTTAGTCTTTGTTGCGGCAGCTGCTTACTCACGTACAGCGCCACTCCGCCCTGTCTCCTGCCGGCTCCGTCGTAGTTGCATCTGTACGACGAATAATTGCGCAGTTCAACGTCATATGAGTCGTTGTCGCGCAGCCATGTTTCCTGCACTGCTATCACGAGGGGCTGTTTTGATGTAAAGAAGTTCTTTAGTTCGGCCCATCTCGCTATTAACCCTCTACAGTTCCATTGTAGAATTGATAAAACCATACCTCAAGTTTTCTTTAAAACCTGATAAAAATGTTTATGTGTTAGATAAAACAGGGCGCACTGGTGATTCGCGTGTGTTGCGATCGCCAGTGGCGGCGATATTTTCGCGGCTCGGCGGCCGCTCCCCACACGGCGACTGTTGTCGTCGCCGCGTCACCGTGGTCCACTCGCCTCTACTGGCGGCGGTTCGTGGCCTCGGTGATTTACTGCGCGAGCGACTCCCCGCGCGTCGTGCCGACCAGCAGCGCCGTGTAGGCAGCTTGCGGTTGCTCGAGTTATACTGGTGATGTGGTGGCGATGCACGGTGATGAGAAGATGAATTTTCTGGATGACGGCTAGTTTGTGACGATCTCACAATTTTCCTCTGACTTGCGAAGTCGATTTTAGAAGCACTGGACTCGACCGGGTCAGTCTGAGTGGCAACACAGTGCATCTGTTTGGTTGCTGTCGTAGCTGCATATGATTTTTGATTGTTGAGTTGTCTCGTGTTGAAGATATTTCTTGCTTCTTTGTAGGATACGTCTCTGGCGACTTTGATGGCACAGATTTCTTTTTCATTCTTCCATTGCTCGCATTTGTTGCTTGATGCATTGTGGTCATTGTTTCCACAGTTGATACATTTTTGCGGAGCGGTACAATCGGAGTCACCGTGATCTGGCTGGCCGCATTTGACACATGCTGCTTCTTGTCTGCAGTTCTTGGTGCCGTGCCCGAAGCGCTGACACCGAAAGCACCTCAATGGGTTCGGTATAAATGGTCGCACTTCGTATCTCAAGTAGCCAGCTCTCACGTGAGTTGGAGCCGTCGTCGTTGGGAATGTGAGTACCAGCAGTGCTGTTGGAAGCCGCACACCGTTCCTGACCGACGTCATACGTCGGACCTCGGAGACGCCCTCGCCAGCAAATCCTCTTGTCACCTCTTGATCTTCAACGTGTCGTAGTTCTGGGGCATAAATTGTGCCTTTACTCGTGTTTCTGCTGTTATGCAGCGACACGGAGACTGAGCGTTCACAGAACTTGGTCATCTTCAGCAGAGTTTTCGTTTGTTTCTCGTTGTTTGTTTTGACAATACATGAACCGTCTTGTGGTGTTTCAACTTTTATTTTGTCTACTGCCGCACCGAATTTGCCCTTCAACTCGGCATGGATCCAGAACGGACCCAGTCGGCCGAAGTGGTGGTGGCCCTCGGTAGGCGTGAGTACAACGTATGAACCATTCGGGTCGGTACCTTGCGATCTCTCAAAGCATTGTGTCTGATCTTTTTCCGTATTCGTGCCATTTGGTCGGTTGTCCTGTGACGGTGGGCCTGATGTGGTTGATATTGATGATGATGATGAGATGGAGGTTTTCCTAGGAGACCCCGGGGTCGCAGGTGGTCTATCTTTTCTGCGTTTTCTTTTCCTCCCCGTCATCTCCCTTTGGTGTGGTCAGTAATTGATGAAAAAAAAAAAAAAAAAAAAAAAAATCCAAAAAAAGGAGAAAAAAAAAAATTATACAAAAACAAATAGGACCAAGACGAGAGAAGAGAACAAAATTAGAATGATACTCCGAAGGAAAAAATAAAGAACAGATCTGATTGATGTCGGATTTGACTACTCGGTGAGCTGTACAAACAACCACAATGAGGTCACAAACACGACTGACTGATATACGACTGAAAACTAAAAAAAGTTAGGTTAGGTTAAAAAACTAAAAAAAGTTAGGTTAGGTTAAAAAAAAACTAAAAAAAGTTAGGTTAGGTTAAAAAAAAAACTAAAAAAAAGTTGGGTTAGGTTAAAAAAAAACTAAAAAAAGTTAGGTTAGGTTAAAAAAACAAAAAAAAGTTAGGTTAGGTTAAAAAACTAAAAAAAGTTAGGTTAGGTTAAAAAAAAACTAAAAAAAGTTAGGTTAGGTTAAAAAAAAACTAAAAAAAAGTTAGGTTAGGTTAAAAAAAACTAAAAAAAGTTAGGTTAGGTTAAAAAAACTAAAAAAAGTTAGGTTAGGTTAGGTTAGGTTAGGTTAGGTATACACAAAAAAGTTAGGTTAAAATGTCACAAAGTGGTGAACTCTTCTACTCTTCTACTTCTCTTCTGAAAGAATAAATATAATAAGAAAGGAAGAATAAGAAATAAAACTAAAAGTTGGGTTGGGTCGGGTTAGGAATAGAATAAAGAAAAAAAAGTTAGGTTAGGTATACACACAAAGAAGTTAGGTTAGGTATACACACAAAGAAGTTAGGTTAGGTATACACAAAGAAGTTAGGTTAGGTATACAAAAAAAAAGTTAGGTTAGGTTAAGTTAGTTTAGGTATACACAAAGAAGTTAGGTTAGGCATAGAATAAAGAATAAATATAATAAGAAAGGAAGAATAAGAAAGAAAAAAAGTTAGGTTGGGTATACACACAAAGAAGTTAGGTTAGGTATACACACAAAGAAGTTAGGTTAGGTATACACAAAGAAGTTAGGTTAGGTATACAAAAAAAAGTTAGGTTAGGTTAAGTTAGTTTAGGTATACACAAAGAAGTTAGGTTAGGCATAGAATAAAGAATAAATATAATAAGAAAGGAAGAATAAGAAAGAAAAAAAGTTAGGTTGGGCATAGAATAAAGAATAAATATAATAAGAAAGGAAGAATAAGAAAGAAAAAAAGTTAGGTTAGGTTAAAAAAGTTAGGTTAGGTTAAAAAAAAAAGTTAGGTTAGGTTAGGTTAGGTTAGGTTAAAAAAAACTATAAAAAGTTAGGTTAGGTTAAAAAAAACTATAAAAAAGTTAGGTTAGGTTAAAAAAAAACTAAAAAAAGTTAGGTTAGGTTAGGTTAGGTTAGGTTAGGTTAGGTTAGGTTAGGTTAGGTATACACAAAAAAGTTAGGTTAAAATGTCACAAAGTGGTGAACTAGTAGAAGAGTTCACCACTTTGTGACATTTTAACCTAACATTTTTGTGTATACCTAACCTAACCTAACCTAACCTAACCTAACTTTTTTTAGTTTTTTTTTAACCTAACCTAACTTTTTTATAGTTTTTTTTTAACCTAACCTAACTTTTTTATAGTTTTTTTTAACCTAACCTAACCTAACCTAACCTAACTTTTTTTTTTAACCTAACCTAACTTTTTTAACCTAACCTAACTTTTTTTCTTTCTTATTCTTCCTTTCTTATTATATTTATTCTTTATTCTATGCCCAACCTAACTTTTTTTCTTTCTTATTCTTCCTTTCTTATTATATTTATTCTTTATTCTATGCCTAACCTAACTTCTTTGTGTATACCTAAACTAACTTAACCTAACCTAACTTTTTTTTTGTATACCTAACCTAACTTCTTTGTGTATACCTAACCTAACTTCTTTGTGTGTATACCTAACCTAACTTTTTTTTTCTTTATTCTATTCCTAACCCGACCCAACCCAACTTTTAGTTTTATTTCTTATTCTTCCTTTCTTATTATATTTATTCTTTATTCTATGCTCAACTTTTATTTTTTATTTCCTATTCTTCCTTTCTTATTATATTTATTCTTTATTCTATGCCCAACTTTTATTTTTTTCCTTTATTTCTATTTTATGTCACGATACTCATTATATCGGGATCGCCAAGTCGATGTTTGGCAGAGACGTGAATATAATAATTTTCAATCATACTTGAAATATATATAAAAAACGGTTTGACTAAATCGGTCGCAAAGACAATGTTCCAATATGACGATGAATCACTCACCAAGTTTATATAAAGTGTCTGGTATATGTCAAATACTACATTAGTCTTACACTACATTACACTTACATTAGTCTACAAGTCTTATTGGGGCCTATATTTACTTGAGTGCTTATTCTGGTGTCTTATTTTCGTTGCAGTGGAAGTTGTTTGGACCAATTCCATTGTTTGTTGTGTTTTGTTGTGCGATTGATTCTGATAGCTGTTTGTTAATACCGCAGGTGATCAACTGGTTAAACTGATAAGCGCACGTTTATTTTCTGCTGCCTGTTGTTTTCGGCAATCTTTTAGCTTTCTCATGTGTGCTTGATCTGGTTTTGATGTTTCGGTATATTGTGTGTGTATACGTGTTTGCTACATTTGATCCATTCTATTTATTCTTGCCGTTGATTATTTGTGCTCGCATATGTGGTTATATGCGCTATACGAAATATATTATTGCTTGATTGGTCTTGTTACTTTGTTGGTTAGTACACGAGTTAAACTGTTTTCCCTGGTGGTTAATAGGTTAAATGCCTAAGTGACAGCTGCTACATGGGAAGAAGCCGAAGCTTATGAACACACAGGTGTGCCCCGTGCAGCTCGCTGCCACCGCATAACCGACCCTCTCCACGCTATGGCGCCACAAGGACGTAAGACGTATCAGAGAGGGCCACCTCCCGAGAATGCATGGCACAACCCATGACTGATATCTGGTACCATCATTTTCTGCTGGGTGGACAGGGGCTGTGGGATTGTAGAATTCGCCCAATGAAATTCTGCTCCGCCGGGTTTCGAACCACGGACCTCCCGCTTGTGAGGCGGGTGTGCTAACAACTGCACCACGGAGTCCACAAAAGGGTGGTGGGCTTTATGTTGGTCAAACGGTGACGTGATTGATACGAGTGTCGAGAAAGTATTTCTGTGCTGGTCGTGACTGCGAAAACCCGTGTGGCGGCCGGACCTGCGGTGTGCCAGCCGGGACCGTGAGGCTTTGCCCCCGCAAAATTACACGCGAACATAGCCTTCTCTACTGATGTGTTTAAATGCGTATGGTCAACAATCTATATATGGTCAATATGTGGACAAAGTAGGCTACGCAACTATTGAAGTTCATGTAATTTAAAATCACTACTCTGGGGGATGTGAGGGTATATTTACAAACATCGCTGCCCTCTTCAATAATCAAACATCAGATTCTCCAGTGGGCGTCCAAGTTCAAACTGCATGGTTGGTATAACACTTGTTCAGCATCAACCAATCTGATTCTACTCAGATTAGTGTTGAACACAATGCGTGTGTGTGTGTATGTGTATGCTCGAATTTCGTCCATGAGAAGCAGGTCACAGCGAGCAGCGTGGCAGCTATGAGACCCCGCCTCTGAGCGGATAATACTTTCCATGGTGAAGGGGAACCTGTAGTCATTGTGGACATGGACATCTGCATTCCACTCTGCTAGCCCCGTGGCAGAACTAGATTTGATTTAGTAAGAAATGGTGATGCTTTGATTGTAAGCCGAGCTGTAAATCAGCCATGCATTGTCAGAAAACAGTCACTCAAGAGACACTTCGACAGTCAACAATGAACTAAATAATTGCAGAAGAATCTAAGGATGAACCAAGCCTGTGGGTCACTACAAATGACCCCTATGTGAATGCACGTGTACACCTACATACATTTAAAACGTGTTTAGGTAGCTTCGATTCGTTTAGTTCGATTCGTTTGTATTCGTCTTCGGTTAGTTTTTCTTAAATATGCACATGCTCTGTAACAAAACTGAAATTAAAATAAATTACAGACAGGCGCGCGTGGGCATCACTGCCCCACGCGCGCCTACAAGACGTCACACCACAATCGCACCACAAACACGACTCCAAGCTCACACCGTGACACACGGGAGCACACACACACACACACCCTCTCTCACTACACACGATTACACCACATGCTCACGCGTAGAAAAACAAACCACCGATCAACGATTTTATTCGGTTTAATTTCCAAACAAAACTCGTAGAAATAGTCAGAAATACAGGACTGACAACATAAGAGATGAAAAGGAGGAAAAACGAAAACAGATGGCGCATGCAATGAACACATGTGGAGAACACGCTCAAAACGAAATTCCCAAGAAACTCATGTTTGGGGCCTACAATACGACTACACCACAAACACAAAGACAAATACGCACAAAGACAAAAATCGTTCACAAAACCTAGATAATAGCTCAACGTCTGCAGCTATTTTCCTGAACAGATACCATTCCCACAACTAACACAACAAACAATGGAATTGGTCCAAACAACTTCCACTGCAACGAAAATAAGACACCAGAATAAGCCCTCAAGTGAATAAAGGCCCCAATAAGACTTATTAAATCAATGTGAACTCAGAATATGACAGCAAGAAACTATTCAAACAACAAATGCAATTTCATAACAGATAATAACAGACCCTAGGAGGCATTGAATGCCTTATACGCGTCGCAAGCGTCGAGGTCGCATCTTGGGCCAGGTCGCATCTTGGGCCGTCACATGTGTTGGTCGTTGCACTCACCCAGTGACAGCCACAAATAAATAACAAAATGGCTGCAAACACAAAATCAAGCGTAGTAAGGGGGCATATTTTGTCTCTATGTGTGTGTGTGTGTGTTGTATGTGTGTGTATGTGTGTGTGTGTGTGTGTATGTGTGTGTGTGTTGACTGACAAGGCATCAACACTTAAAACTGGCTCCATATATGGCAGTGACCATTAGCCCTTCACGATTCATTCATCCGCAATATCATATCCTTGGAATTGGGAATTTTATGGGATAATTTTTGTTTTTTTTAATTTATAAAATGTGGCAAAAAAACGCCAAAATATATTGTCAAATGCTACAAAATGTTATTCAATTTTTATACAATATGTGAATTTCTAATTCGTGAATTTTATTTCGTAGATTATTTGCATTTAAACATGTATCGAGCGACATTCCATTGGAAAGACACAGACGTTTTTTTTGCCGAGCGTTCGTTTTGCCGTCGCCGCTCGAGTGGGAACACACTTGGCGTTTATTTTGTCGTCCTCTCATCCGTTCACTCACAGACGGCACTCATTTGATCACTGACCACAGTGCAGTCAGGGTGGCGTGCCAGTGTTGTATATATTGCTACTAGCACTGCGTGTTCCCGATCATTTCAAGTGAGCATGGATAGAAACAATTGCTTGCATTTTTATAATATCGTCGTCAAGCAAAGAAACGGCGAAAAAACAGGTTAATTTGGGTTAATCCTATTAATCAAAAGAGAGAATGTTGGAGCCTTTTACACACTGTTTCCTGACTTGAGAAACGATGAAGATAAATTTTTTCAACTACTTCAGAAATGCCAATCTCTTCATTCGACGAACTGCATATGTTGGAAAATCACATAAAACTCAATAACGATATAACTCTGACAATAACGCTGACACGATAGAATCAACACTGCAACACGCTATGCTGTCAGCGACCAAGCACAAGTGTGTATCAGCGCATTGAGTCACGTGGGCCACCACCCCGCGTGGGCGGCAAAAAAAAACGTCCACGACATTTTTGCCGTCGTGAAAGTAGTGGCAGTGAGCGGCAACATTGCTGTCGTCGACGACAAAAAAAAAACGCTCGGCAAGTTTGCCGCTCAATGTGTACGGCGCAATAGCTTCAAGCACGCCACTACTGATACGACGGCGACGGCAAAATAAAAGCTCGGCACAAAAACGCCCAGTGTGTCCCCGGCCTTAGAGAGGCAAAATTTTCGTAGTATGTGGCAATTTCGTCACATATATAAAACATTAAAGTTTACCTTGATTGGGTCCTTTCCGATTAGATAGGGGTGCAGTGGGGACACCAGAATTTTTCTCGTGGGGGGATGAGGGGAGAGAAAAAGACGAAGAGCGGTATGGAGGCCAAAATAAGGAGCACAAATCGACAGAAAGTACATGGGTGCTAGCAAAATTAAAAACATACATACATACATACGAATAAATACAGAACTGAATACTTGTACAGACACACAAACACATGCACACGAACACATACACACGCACATATATACACAAACACATGCATACACATATACATATATGAATAATGTAATGTAATAGAGAATAAAATGGAAATAGAGAAAATATATAATGGGAAAAGAAAGCAAAGTGAAAATTAAAAACAGAATAAAAAAGCATAGGAAATAAAAGAATAAAAATTAATGCTAGATGGCCGTTGGCTAGCGAGTAGCTCTAAGTGCGTGTGTGTGAATACCTGTGTGTGTATGCGTGTGTGTGAATACGTGTGTGTGTATGCAAATATGTGTGTATGTGTCGGTGAGTTTCTACATGGCAGGGTTATGAGACGGCAGGTGTAAGCCACAAATAACACAAATACCTGGGCAAATTGAGTTTTGTTCTCAGAATCGCAGTGCACCTGCACTGGCCAGTGTGCGCGATATAGCTGAAATTATCATGGTCATGTGGGTTTTCCAGTTGAACAGCGTATATGCATGTTTTATACCCGAATATGGCCCTGAGTAACAGTCGCTAATCTTATTTTGCAACGTGATACCAGAATGATATGTGCTGCTGAATGTAGATATATTGATTGCTTATATAATAATCGTATTCATATTTAAATCCGCACCTAACTTAACCTAGCATTTAAGCCCGCCCGTCGTGCGGAACAATAAAAAACATTTTCAATACGTAAACGAAAACGAATACAAATTAAAAAACAAGAAAATATACCTATACAAAGTCTTAACCAATAGAAAATGTGAATATATTTAGTTTAATTTTGACTTAATATTTCCCCCAACCCGCCACATATTTATAGCTGCCCTCGCACGGAATATTTCAGAACTCAAACACAAAACAAAAACAATTTAAAATGATTAAAATGACCAAATATATTCATCAGAATGTTTCCAAAACACATTTAAAACATAAAATCATTCCCCAACATCATTTGCTCAAGTACTATTCTACTATTAATGCCATGATATTTACTACTATCAATTATCATGTTACGCTATCATTCAAGCCCGATATAACCTGACCCAAACCTGCCAAGCACAACCCAACAATCCCACCTAACCCATCCTAACCCACCTAACCCATCCTAACCCAACCAATCCTAACCCAACACATCCTTACCACCTAACCCAGTATAATCTGAATTGATCTAACTTATTAGTATGCGATCAGCGGTGAATAATCCGTGTACATAAATAGCTATATTTCTAGGCTCCAATGTGTGACATTATCTTGCATACACGTATGTGTTTGTGTGTCTGTGTGTATGCGTGAATCACACGGTGTGCTAAATTTGCAGATGAATGGAACGGTATGTACGTGTGTGGTGTGCGTGTATTTTTGGACATAGTTGTGAGTAATGAAGTGCTATATGAGTTATGCTACAATATGATGCATTCTTAAAAGTGATTTTACTTCAGTGAAATTTAATCGGTGTACATTCCTGTGTAATCGCATGTGCGCATAATAGCTGTCAAATTGGCAATATGTCCTTTTGATTTTACACCGCCGTAACTTCATTTAGATACACTTTGGAAAATTAAAAATTATACCATATTGTAGAAAAAAAATTTCTAGCACGATGGTATAAATTATTTTAATGTGTGACAAATAGTTACTGAGAAATAGGTAGAAAAATGAATAAATTTTAGTCGCACGGTGTTCAAGTGTAATTTTGGATGTATTTGAGAATTTTGCCAATTTTACACGTTTTTTGTATCATTTGTGGGTATAAATTATAACTTTTCTTGTAGAACACAAGATTATCTACACAATAGTATAATTTTTATAGCTGTACCATTGCTGGCTTATGAGGAGCAGATAGCAGAATATTGACTAAAATATTCACGTTTTTCAGTGCTAATTTTACCCTTTTGACTTCACAGCGCCTAACTTTTTTTTAATACACTTTCGAAATTTTTAATTTATACCGTGTAGAAAAATGAAACTCCCAGCATGAGAGTATTATTTATTTAGATGTGTGATATTTAGTTGCTGTGAAATAGAGAAAAAAGTAAATAAATCGGACGCGTGGACTTTAAATAAATTTTTGAATGTAGATTGAACTTTTGTCATTTTTACATCTTTTATATTTAATTTTTGGGTATAAATTAAAACCTCTCCTGTAGAATAGAAAATGCTCTACACAGTGGTAAATTTTTTATAGTTGTACCATTCCTAGTTTATGAGGATTCGATGGCAGAATATTGACCAGAATTATCGCATTTTTCAGGGTTCATTTTGTCTTTTCACCGCTATAACTTTTTTGATTTATTTTTTAAAATTTAAATTTTAACTCATCGTGTAGACAATAAAATTTACAACGTGATGGGATAAATTGTTAGCGGGTACATTAAGTGGTTATTGAGTAGCAGCTTGCAGAATATGGTCCCAGGAGGGTGGGACACACACACACAGACAGAGGATCTCTTTTATATATATAGATTTAAACCCGCCCATCATGCGGAACAATTCTTAAAATAAAATTCATATTCAATCCATAAAAGGGAACGAATGTAAAAAAAGCAAAAACATTTTTCCTGTAAAGATTTTAACCAATAGACAAGTCTAAATGTGAATGTATATATTTTTATTTTGACAAATATTATCCCTCAATCCGCCTCATATTTAAACCTGCCCGTCGTGCGGAAATAATTCAGAACTCAGACACGAAACAATGAAAAATGAATGCAGTTTTTCATAATATTATCACTCTCTATGTATTCATAACTTATCATTCATAATTTATTCATTACTTAATAAAAAAAAATCCGAAATATATTTATAACTTAAAAAAAAGTTAGGTTGGGCATAGAATAAAGAATAAATATAATAAGAAAGGAAGAATAAGAAAGAAAAAAAGTTAGGTTAGGTTAAAAAAGTTAGGTTAGGTTAAAAAAAAAAAGTTAGGTTAGGTTAGGTTAGGTTAGGTTAAAAAAAACTATAAAAAAGTTAGGTTAGGTTAAAAAAAACTATAAAAAAGTTAGGTTAGGTTAAAAAAAAACTAAAAAAAAGTTAGGTTAGGTTAGGTTAGGTTAGGTTAGGTTAGGTTAGGTTAGGTTAGGTTAGGTATACACAAAAAAGTTAGGTTAAAATGTCACAAAGTGGTGAACTAGTAGAAGAGTTCACCACTTTGTGACATTTTAACCTAACATTTTTGTGTATACCTAACCTAACCTAACCTAACCTAACCTAACTTTTTTTAGTTTTTTTTTAACCTAACCTAACTTTTTTATAGTTTTTTTTTAACCTAACCTAACTTTTTTATAGTTTTTTTTAACCTAACCTAACCTAACCTAACCTAACTTTTTTTTTTAACCTAACCTAACTTTTTTAACCTAACCTAACTTTTTTTCTTTCTTATTCTTCCTTTCTTATTATATTTATTCTTTATTCTATGCCCAACCTAACTTTTTTTCTTTCTTATTCTTCCTTTCTTATTATATTTATTCTTTATTCTATGCCTAACCTAACTTCTTTGTGTATACCTAAACTAACCTAACCTAACCTAACTTTTTTTTTGTATACCTAACCTAACTTCTTTGTGTATACCTAACCTAACTTCTTTGTGTGTATACCTAACCTAACTTTTTTTTTCTTTATTCTATTCCTAACCCGACCCAACCCAACTTTTAGTTTTATTTCTTATTCTTCCTTTCTTATTATATTTATTCTTTATTCTATGCTCAACTTTTATTTTTTATTTCCTATTCTTCCTTTCTTATTATATTTATTCTTTATTCTATGCCCAACTTTTATTTTTTTCCTTTATTTCTATTTTATGTCACGATACTCATTATATCGGGATCGCCAAGTCGATGTTTGGCAGAGACGTGAATATAATAATTTTCAATCATACTTGAAATATATATAAAAAACGGTTTGACTAAATCGGTCGCAAAGACAATGTTCCAATATGACGATGAATCACTCACCAAGTTTATATAAAGTGTCTGGTATATGTCAAATACTACATTAGTCTTACACTACATTACACTTACATTAGTCTACAAGTCTTATTGGGGCCTATATTTACTTGAGTGCTTATTCTGGTGTCTTATTTTCGTTGCAGTGGAAGTTGTTTGGACCAATTCCATTGTTTGTTGTGTTTTGTTGTGCGATTGATTCTGATAGCTGTTTGTTAATACCGCAGGTGATCAACTGGTTAAACTGATAAGCGCACGTTTATTTTCTGCTGCCTGTTGTTTTCGGCAATCTTTTAGCTTTCTCATGTGTGCTTGATCTGGTTTTGATGTTTCTGTATATTGTGTGTGTATACGTGTTTGCTACATTTGATCCATTCTATTTATTCTTGCCGTTGATTATTTGTGCTCGCATATGTGGTTATATGCGCTATACGAAATATATTATTGCTTGATTGGTCTTGTTACTTTGTTGGTTAGTACACGAGTTAAACTGTTTTCCCTGGTGGTTAATAGGTTAAATGCCTAAGTGACAGCTGCTACATGGGAAGAAGCCGAAGCTTATGAACACACAGGTGTGCCCCGTGCAGCTCGCTGCCACCGCATAACCGACCCTCTCCACGCTATGGCGCCACAAGGACGTAAGACGTATCAGAGAGGGCCACCTCCCGAGAATGCATGGCACAACCCATGACTGATATCTGGTACCATCATTTTCTGCTGGGTGGACAGGGGCTGTGGGATTGTAGAATTCGCCCAATGAAATTCTGCTCCGCCGGGTTTCGAACCACGGACCTCCCGCTTGTGAGGCGGGTGTGCTAACAACTGCACCACGGAGTCCACAAAAGGGTGGTGGGCTTTATGTTGGTCAAACGGTGACGTGATTGATACGAGTGTCGAGAAAGTATTTCTGTGCTGGTCGTGACTGCGAAAACCCGTGTGGCGGCCGGACCTGCGGTGTGCCAGCCGGGACCGTGAGGCTTTGCCCCCGCAAAATTACACGCGAACATAGCCTTCTCTACTGATGTGTTTAAATGCGTATGGTCAACAATCTATATATGGTCAATATGTGGACAAAGTAGGCTACGCAACTATTGAAGTTCATGTAATTTAAAATCACTACTCTGGGGGATGTGAGGGTATATTTACAAACATCGCTGCCCTCTTCAATAATCAAACATCAGATTCTCCAGTGGGCGTCCAAGTTCAAACTGCATGGTTGGTATAACACTTGTTCAGCATCAACCAATCTCATTCTACTCAGATTAGTGTTGAACACAATGCGTGTGTGTGTGTATGTGTATGCTCGAATTTCGTCCATGAGAAGCAGGTCACAGCGAGCAGCGTGGCAGCTATGAGACCCCGCCTCTGAGCGGATAATACTTTCCATGGTGAAGGGGAACCTGTAGTCATTGTGGACATGGACATCTGCATTCCACTCTGCTAGCCCCGTGGCAGAACTAGATTTGATTTAGTAAGAAATGGTGATGCTTTGATTGTAAGCCGAGCTGTAAATCAGCCATGCATTGTCAGAAAACAGTCACTCAAGAGACACTTCGACAGTCAACAATGAACTAAATAATTGCAGAAGAATCTAAGGATGAACCAAGCCTGTGGGTCACTACAAATGACCCCTATGTGAATGCACGTGTACACCTACATACATTTAAAACGTGTTTAGGTAGCTTCGATTCGTTTAGTTCGATTCGTTTGTATTCGTCTTCGGTTAGTTTTTCTTAAATATGCACATGCTCTGTAACAAAACTGAAATTAAAATAAATTACAGACAGGCGCGCGTGGGCATCACTGCCCCACGCGCGCCTACAAGACGTCACACCACAATCGCACCACAAACACGACTCCAAGCTCACACCGTGACACACGGGAGCACACACACACACACACCCTCTCTCACTACACACGATTACACCACATGCTCACGCGTAGAAAAACAAACCACCGATCAACGATTTTATTCGGTTTAATTTCCAAACAAAACTCGTAGAAATAGTCAGAAATACAGGACTGACAACATAAGAGATGAAAAGGAGGAAAAACGAAAACAGATGGCGCATGCAATGAACACATGTGGAGAACACGCTCAAAACGAAATTCCCAAGAAACTCATGTTTGGGGCCTACAATACGACTACACCACAAACACAAAGACAAATACGCACAAAGACAAAAATCGTTCACAAAGACAAATATCACCTAGATAATAGCTCAACGTCTGCAGCTATTTTCCTGAACAGATACCATTCCCACAACTAAACACAACAAACAATGGAATTGGTCCAAACAACTTCCACTGCAACGAAAATAAGACACCAGAATAAGCCCTCAAGTGAATAAAGGCCCCAATAAGACTTATTAAATCAATGTGAACTCAGAATATGACAGCAAGAAACTATTCAAACAACAAATGCAATTTCATAACAGATAATAACAGACCCTAGGAGGCATTGAATGCCTTATACGCGTCGCAAGCGTCGAAGTCGCATCTTGGGCCAGGTCGCATCTTGGGCCGTCACATGTGTTGGTCGTTGCATCACCCAGTGACAGCCACAAATAATAACAAAATGGCTGCAAACACAAAATCAAGCGTAGTAAGGGGGCATATTTTGTCTCTATGTGTGTGTGTGTGTGTGTATGTGTGTGTATGTGTGTGTGTGTGTGTGTATGTGTGTGTGTGTTGACTGACAAGCATCAACACTTAAAACTGGCTCCATATATGGCAGTGACCATTAGCCCTTCACGATTCATTCATCCGCAATATCATATCCTTGGAATTGGGAATTTTATGGGATAATTTTTGTTTTTTTTAATTTATAAAATGTGGCAAAAAACGCCAAAATATATTGTCAAATGCTACAAAATGTTATTCAATTTTTATACAATATGTGAATTTCTAATTCGTGAATTTTATTTCGTAGATTATTTGCATTTAAACATGTATCGAGCGACATTCCATTGGAAAGACACAGACGTTTTTTTTGCCGAGCGTTCGTTTTGCCGTCGCCGCTCGAGTGGGAACACACTTGGCGTTTATTTTGTCGTCCTCTCATCCGTTCACTCACAGACGGCACTCATTTGATCACTGACCACAGTGCAGTCAGGGTGCGTGCCAGTGTTGTATATATTGCTACTAGCACTGCGTGTTCCCGATCATTTCAAGTGAGCATGGATAGAAACAATTGCTTGCATTTTTATAATATCGTCGTCAAGCAAAGAAACGGCGAAAAAACAGGTTAATTTGGGTTAATCCTATTAATCAAAAGAGAGAATGTTGGAGCCTTTTACACACTGTTTCCTGACTTGAGAAACGATGAAGATAAATTTTTCAACTACTTCAGAATGCCAATCTCTTCATTCGACGAACTGCATATGTTGGAAAATCACATAAAACTCAATAACGATATAACTCTGACAATAACGCTGACACGATAGAATCAACACTGCAGCACGCTATGCTGTCAGCGACAAGCACAAGTGTGTATCAGCGCATTGAGTCACGTGGGCCACCACCCGCGTGGGCGGCAAAAAAAACGTCCACGACATTTTTGCCGTCGTGAAAGTAGTGGCAGTGAGCGGCAACATTGCTGTCGTCGACGACAAAAAAAAACGCTCGGCAAGTTTGCCGCTCAATGTGTACGGCGCAATAGCTTCAAGCACGCCACTACTGATACGACGGCGACGGCAAAATAAAAGCTCGGCACAAAAACGCCCAGTGTGTCCCCGGCCTTAGAGAGGCAAAATTTTCGTAGTATGTGGCAATTTCGTCACATATATAAAACATTAAAGTTTACCTTGATTGGGTCCTTTCCGATTAGATAGGGGTGCAGTGGGGACACCAGAATTTTTCTCGTGGGGGGATGAGGGGAGAGAAAAAGACGAAGAGCGGTATGGAGGCCAAAATAAGGAGCACAAATCGACAGAAAGTACATGGGTGCTAGCAAAATTAAAAACATACATACATACATACGAATAAATACAGAACTGAATACTTGTACAGACACACAAACACATGCACACGAACACATACACACGCACATATATACACAAACACATGCATACACATATACATATATGAATAATGTAATGTAATAGAGAATAAAATGGAAATAGAGAAAATATATAATGGGAAAAGAAAGCAAAGTGAAAATTAAAAACAGAATAAAAAAGCATAGGAAATAAAAGAATAAAAATTAATGCTAGATGGCCGTTGGCTAGCGAGTAGCTCTAAGTGCGTGTGTGTGAATACCTGTGTGTGTATGCGTGTGTGTGAATACGTGTGTGTGTATGCAAATATGTGTGTATGTGTCGGTGAGTTTCTACATGGCAGGGTTATGAGACGGCAGGTGTAAGCCACAAATAACACAAATACCTGGGCAAATTGAGTTTTGTTCTCAGAATCGCAGTGCACCTGCACTGGCCAGTGTGCGCGATATAGCTGAAATTATCATGGTCATGTGGGTTTTCCAGTTGAACAGCGTATATGCATGTTTTATACCCGAATATGGCCCTGAGTAACAGTCGCTAATCTTATTTTGCAACGTGATACCAGAATGATATGTGCTGCTGAATGTAGATATATTGATTGCTTATATAATAATCGTATTCATATTTAAATCCGCACCTAACTTAACCTAGCATTTAAGCCCGCCCGTCGTGCGGAACAATAAAAAACATTTTCAATACGTCAACGAAAACGAATACAAATTAAAAAACAAGAAAATATACCTATACAAAGTCTTAACCAATAGAAAATGTGAATATATTTAGTTTAATTTTGACTTAATATTTCCCCCAACCCGCCACATATTTATAGCTGCCCTCGCACGGAATATTTCAGAACTCAAACACAAAACAAAAACAATTTAAAATGATTAAAATGACCAAATATATTCATCAGAATGTTTCCAAAACACATTTAAAACATAAAATCATTCCCCAACATCATTTGCTCAAGTACTATTCTACTATTAATGCCATGATATTTACTACTATCAATTATCATGTTACGCTATCATTCAAGCCCGATATAACCTGACCCAAACCTGCCAAGCACAACCCAACAATCCCACCTAACCCATCCTAACCCACCTAACCCATCCTAACCCAACCAATCCTAACCCAACACATCCTTACCACCTAACCCAGTATAATCTGAATTGATCTAACTTATTAGTATGCGATCAGCGGTGAATAATCCGTGTACATAAATAGCTATATTTCTAGGCTCCAATGTGTGACATTATCTTGCATACACGTATGTGTTTGTGTGTCTGTGTGTATGCGTGAATCACACGGTGTGCTAAATTTGCAGATGAATGGAACGGTATGTACGTGTGTGGTGTGCGTGTATTTTTGGACATAGTTGTGAGTAATGAAATGCTATATGAGTTATGCTACAATATGATGCATTCTTAAAAGTGATTTTACTTCAGTGAAATTTAATCGGTGTACATTCCTGTGTAATCGCATGTGCGCATAATAGCTGTCAAATTGGCAATATGTCCTTTTGATTTTACACCGCCGTAACTTCATTTAGATACACTTTGGAAAATTAAAAATTATACCATATTGTAGAAAAAAAATTTCTAGCACGATGGTATAAATTATTTTAATGTGTGACAAATAGTTACTGAGAAATAGGTAGAAAAATGAATAAATTTTAGTCGCACGGTGTTCAAGTGTAATTTTGGATGTATTTGAGAATTCTGCCGATTTTACACGTTTTTTGTATCATTTGTGGGTATAAATTATAACTTTTCTTGTAGAACACAAGATTATCTACACAATAGTATAATTTTTATAGCTGTACCATTGCTGGCTTATGAGGAGCAGATAGCAGAATATTGACTAAAATATTCACGTTTTTCAGTGCTAATTTTACCCTTTTGACTTCACAGCGCCTAACTTTTTTTTAATACACTTTCGAAATTTTTAATTTATACCGTGTAGAAAAATGAAACTCCCAGCATGAGAGTATTATTTATTTAGATGTGTGATATTTAGTTGCTGTGAAATAGAGAAAAAAGTAAATAAATCGGACGCGTGGACTTTAAATAAATTTTTGAATGTAGATTGAACTTTTGTCATTTTTACATCTTTTATATTTAATTTTTGGGTATAAATTAAAACCTCTCCTGTAGAATAGAAAATGCTCTACACAGTGGTAAATTTTTTATAGTTGTACCATTCCTAGTTTATGAGGATTCGATGGCAGAATATTGACCAGAATTATCGCATTTTTCAGGGTTCATTTTGTCTTTTCACCGCTATAACTTTTTTGATTTATTTTTTAAAATTTAAATTTTAACTCATCGTGTAGACAATAAAATTTACAACGTGATGGGATAAATTGTTAGCGGGTACATTAAGTGGTTATTGAGTAGCAGCTTGCAGAATATGGTCCCAGGAGGGTGGGACACACACACACAGACAGAGGATCTCTTTTATATATATAGATTTAAACCCGCCCATCATGCGGAACAATTCTTAAAATAAAATTCATATTCAATCCATAAAAGGGAACGAATGTAAAAAAAGCAAAAACATTTTTCCTGTAAAGATTTTAACCAATAGACAAGTCTAAATGTGAATGTATATATTTTTATTTTGACAAATATTATCCCTCAATCCGCCTCATATTTAAACCTGCCCGTCGTGCGGAAATAATTCAGAACTCAGACACGAAACAATGAAAAATGAATGCAGTTTTTCATAATATTATCACTCTCTATGTATTCATAACTTATCATTCATAATTTATTCATTACTTAATAAAAAAAAATCCGAAATATATTTATAACTTAAAAAAAAGTTAGGTTGGGCATAGAATAAAGAATAAATATAATAAGAAAGGAAGAATAAGAAAGAAAAAAAGTTAGGTTAGGTTAAAAAAGTTAGGTTAGGTTAAAAAAAAAAAGTTAGGTTAGGTTAGGTTAGGTTAGGTTAAAAAAAACTATAAAAAAGTTAGGTTAGGTTAAAAAAAACTATAAAAAAGTTAGGTTAGGTTAAAAAAAAACTAAAAAAAAGTTAGGTTAGGTTAGGTTAGGTTAGGTTAGGTTAGGTTAGGTTAGGTTAGGTTAGGTATACACAAAAAAGTTAGGTTAAAATGTCACAAAGTGGTGAACTAGTAGAAGAGTTCACCACTTTGTGACATTTTAACCTAACATTTTTGTGTATACCTAACCTAACCTAACCTAACCTAACCTAACTTTTTTTAGTTTTTTTTTAACCTAACCTAACTTTTTTATAGTTTTTTTTTAACCTAACCTAACTTTTTTATAGTTTTTTTTAACCTAACCTAACCTAACCTAACCTAACTTTTTTTTTTAACCTAACCTAACTTTTTTAACCTAACCTAACTTTTTTTCTTTCTTATTCTTCCTTTCTTATTATATTTATTCTTTATTCTATGCCCAACCTAACTTTTTTTCTTTCTTATTCTTCCTTTCTTATTATATTTATTCTTTATTCTATGCCTAACCTAACTTCTTTGTGTATACCTAAACTAACTTAACCTAACCTAACTTTTTTTTTGTATACCTAACCTAACTTCTTTGTGTATACCTAACCTAACTTCTTTGTGTGTATACCTAACCTAACTTTTTTTTTCTTTATTCTATTCCTAACCCGACCCAACCCAACTTTTAGTTTTATTTCTTATTCTTCCTTTCTTATTATATTTATTCTTTATTCTATGCTCAACTTTTATTTTTTATTTCCTATTCTTCCTTTCTTATTATATTTATTCTTTATTCTATGCCCAACTTTTATTTTTTTCCTTTATTTCTATTTTATGTCACGATACTCATTATATCGGGATCGCCAAGTCGATGTTTGGCAGAGACGTGAATATAATAATTTTCAATCATACTTGAAATATATATAAAAAACGGTTTGACTAAATCGGTCGCAAAGACAATGTTCCAATATGACGATGAATCACTCACCAAGTTTATATAAAGTGTCTGGTATATGTCAAATACTACATTAGTCTTACACTACATTACACTTACATTAGTCTACAAGTCTTATTGGGGCCTATATTTACTTGAGTGCTTATTCTGGTGTCTTATTTTCGTTGCAGTGGAAGTTGTTTGGACCAATTCCATTGTTTGTTGTGTTTTGTTGTGCGATTGATTCTGATAGCTGTTTGTTAATACCGCAGGTGATCAACTGGTTAAACTGATAAGCGCACGTTTATTTTCTGCTGCCTGTTGTTTTCGGCAATCTTTTAGCTTTCTCATGTGTGCTTGATCTGGTTTTGATGTTTCTGTATATTGTGTGTGTATACGTGTTTGCTACATTTGATCCATTCTATTTATTCTTGCCGTTGATTATTTGTGCTCGCATATGTGGTTATATGCGCTATACGAAATATATTATTGCTTGATTGGTCTTGTTACTTTGTTGGTTAGTACACGAGTTAAACTGTTTTCCCTGGTGGTTAATAGGTTAAATGCCTAAGTGACAGCTGCTACATGGGAAGAAGCCGAAGCTTATGAACACACAGGTGTGCCCCGTGCAGCTCGCTGCCACCGCATAACCGACCCTCTCCACGCTATGGCGCCACAAGGACGTAAGACGTATCAGAGAGGGCCACCTCCCGAGAATGCATGGCACAACCCATGACTGATATCTGGTACCATCATTTTCTGCTGGGTGGACAGGGGCTGTGGGATTGTAGAATTCGCCCAATGAAATTCTGCTCCGCCGGGTTTCGAACCACGGACCTCCCGCTTGTGAGGCGGGTGTGCTAACAACTGCACCACGGAGTCCACAAAAGGGTGGTGGGCTTTATGTTGGTCAAACGGTGACGTGATTGATACGAGTGTCGAGAAAGTATTTCTGTGCTGGTCGTGACTGCGAAAACCCGTGTGGCGGCCGGACCTGCGGTGTGCCAGCCGGGACCGTGAGGCTTTGCCCCCGCAAAATTACACGCGAACATAGCCTTCTCTACTGATGTGTTTAAATGCGTATGGTCAACAATCTATATATGGTCAATATGTGGACAAAGTAGGCTACGCAACTATTGAAGTTCATGTAATTTAAAATCACTACTCTGGGGGATGTGAGGGTATATTTACAAACATCGCTGCCCTCTTCAATAATCAAACATCAGATTCTCCAGTGGGCGTCCAAGTTCAAACTGCATGGTTGGTATAACACTTGTTCAGCATCAACCAATCTGATTCTACTCAGATTAGTGTTGAACACAATGCGTGTGTGTGTGTATGTGTATGCTCGAATTTCGTCCATGAGAAGCAGGTCACAGCGAGCAGCGTGGCAGCTATGAGACCCCGCCTCTGAGCGGATAATACTTTCCATGGTGAAGGGGAACCTGTAGTCATTGTGGACATGGACATCTGCATTCCACTCTGCTAGCCCCGTGGCAGAACTAGATTTGATTTAGTAAGAAATGGTGATGCTTTGATTGTAAGCCGAGCTGTAAATCAGCCATGCATTGTCAGAAAACAGTCACTCAAGAGACACTTCGACAGTCAACAATGAACTAAATAATTGCAGAAGAATCTAAGGATGAACCAAGCCTGTGGGTCACTACAAATGACCCCTATGTGAATGCACGTGTACACCTACATACATTTAAAACGTGTTTAGGTAGCTTCGATTCGTTTAGTTCGATTCGTTTGTATTCGTCTTCGGTTAGTTTTTCTTAAATATGCACATGCTCTGTAACAAAACTGAAATTAAAATAAATTACAGACAGGCGCGCGTGGGCATCACTGCCCCACGCGCGCCTACAAGACGTCACACCACAATCGCACCACAAACACGACTCCAAGCTCACACCGTGACACACGGGAGCACACACACACACACACCCTCTCTCACTACACACGATTACACCACATGCTCACGCGTAGAAAAACAAACCACCGATCAACGATTTTATTCGGTTTAATTTCCAAACAAAACTCGTAGAAATAGTCAGAAATACAGGACTGACAACATAAGAGATGAAAAGGAGGAAAAACGAAAACAGATGGCGCATGCAATGAACACATGTGGAGAACACGCTCAAAACGAAATTCCCAAGAAACTCATGTTTGGGGCCTACAATACGACTACACCACAAACACAAAGACAAATACGCACAAAGACAAAAATCGTTCACAAAGACAAATATCACCTAGATAATAGCTCAACGTCTGCAGCTATTTTCCTGAACAGATACCATTCCCACAACTAAACACAACAAACAATGGAATTGGTCCAAACAACTTCCACTGCAACGAAAATAAGACACCAGAATAAGCCCTCAAGTGAATAAAGGCCCCAATAAGACTTATTAAATCAATGTGAACTCAGAATATGACAGCAAGAAACTATTCAAACAACAAATGCAATTTCATAACAGATAATAACAGACCCTAGGAGGCATTGAATGCCTTATACGCGTCGCAAGCGTCGAGGTCGCATCTTGGGCCAGGTCGCATCTTGGGCCGTCACATGTGTTGGTCGTTGCATCACCCAGTGACAGCCACAAATAATAACAAAATGGCTGCAAACACAAAATCAAGCGTAGTAAGGGGGCATATTTTGTCTCTATGTGTGTGTGTGTGTGTGTATGTGTGTGTATGTGTGTGTGTGTGTGTGTATGTGTGTGTGTGTTGACTGACAAGCATCAACACTTAAAACTGGCTCCATATATGGCAGTGACCATTAGCCCTTCACGATTCATTCATCCGCAATATCATATCCTTGGAATTGGGAATTTTATGGGATAATTTTTGTTTTTTTTAATTTATAAAATGTGGCAAAAAACGCCAAAATATATTGTCAAATGCTACAAAATGTTATTCAATTTTTATACAATATGTGAATTTCTAATTCGTGAATTTTATTTCGTAGATTATTTGCATTTAAACATGTATCGAGCGACATTCCATTGGAAAGACACAGACGTTTTTTTTGCCGAGCGTTCGTTTTGCCGTCGCCGCTCGAGTGGGAACACACTTGGCGTTTATTTTGTCGTCCTCTCATCCGTTCACTCACAGACGGCACTCATTTGATCACTGACCACAGTGCAGTCAGGGTGCGTGCCAGTGTTGTATATATTGCTACTAGCACTGCGTGTTCCCGATCATTTCAAGTGAGCATGGATAGAAACAATTGCTTGCATTTTTATAATATCGTCGTCAAGCAAAGAAACGGCGAAAAAACAGGTTAATTTGGGTTAATCCTATTAATCAAAAGAGAGAATGTTGGAGCCTTTTACACACTGTTTCCTGACTTGAGAAACGATGAAGATAAATTTTTCAACTACTTCAGAATGCCAATCTCTTCATTCGACGAACTGCATATGTTGGAAAATCACATAAAACTCAATAACGATATAACTCTGACAATAACGCTGACACGATAGAATCAACACTGCAACACGCTATGCTGTCAGCGACAAGCACAAGTGTGTATCAGCGCATTGAGTCACGTGGGCCACCACCCGCGTGGGCGGCAAAAAAAACGTCCACGACATTTTTGCCGTCGTGAAAGTAGTGGCAGTGAGCGGCAACATTGCTGTCGTCGACGACAAAAAAAAAACGCTCGGCAAGTTTGCCGCTCAATGTGTACGGCGCAATAGCTTCAAGCACGCCACTACTGATACGACGGCGACGGCAAAATAAAAGCTCGGCACAAAAACGCCCAGTGTGTCCCCGGCCTTAGAGAGGCAAAATTTTCGTAGTATGTGGCAATTTCGTCACATATATAAAACATTAAAGTTTACCTTGATTGGGTCCTTTCCGATTAGATAGGGGTGCAGTGGGGACACCAGAATTTTTCTCGTGGGGGGATGAGGGGAGAGAAAAAGACGAAGAGCGGTATGGAGGCCAAAATAAGGAGCACAAATCGACAGAAAGTACATGGGTGCTAGCAAAATTAAAAACATACATACATACATACGAATAAATACAGAACTGAATACTTGTACAGACACACAAACACATGCACACGAACACATACACACGCACATATATACACAAACACATGCATACACATATACATATATGAATAATGTAATGTAATAGAGAATAAAATGGAAATAGAGAAAATATATAATGGGAAAAGAAAGCAAAGTGAAAATTAAAAACAGAATAAAAAAGCATAGGAAATAAAAGAATAAAAATTAATGCTAGATGGCCGTTGGCTAGCGAGTAGCTCTAAGTGCGTGTGTGTGAATACCTGTGTGTGTATGCGTGTGTGTGAATACGTGTGTGTGTATGCAAATATGTGTGTATGTGTCGGTGAGTTTCTACATGGCAGGGTTATGAGACGGCAGGTGTAAGCCACAAATAACACAAATACCTGGGCAAATTGAGTTTTGTTCTCAGAATCGCAGTGCACCTGCACTGGCCAGTGTGCGCGATATAGCTGAAATTATCATGGTCATGTGGGTTTTCCAGTTGAACAGCGTATATGCATGTTTTATACCCGAATATGGCCCTGAGTAACAGTCGCTAATCTTATTTTGCAACGTGATACCAGAATGATATGTGCTGCTGAATGTAGATATATTGATTGCTTATATAATAATCGTATTCATATTTAAATCCGCACCTAACTTAACCTAGCATTTAAGCCCGCCCGTCGTGCGGAACAATAAAAAACATTTTCAATACGTAAACGAAAACGAATACAAATTAAAAAACAAGAAAATATACCTATACAAAGTCTTAACCAATAGAAAATGTGAATATATTTAGTTTAATTTTGACTTAATATTTCCCCCAACCCGCCACATATTTATAGCTGCCCTCGCACGGAATATTTCAGAACTCAAACACAAAACAAAAACAATTTAAAATGATTAAAATGACCAAATATATTCATCAGAATGTTTCCAAAACACATTTAAAACATAAAATCATTCCCCAACATCATTTGCTCAAGTACTATTCTACTATTAATGCCATGATATTTACTACTATCAATTATCATGTTACGCTATCATTCAAGCCCGATATAACCTGACCCAAACCTGCCAAGCACAACCCAACAATCCCACCTAACCCATCCTAACCCACCTAACCCATCCTAACCCAACCAATCCTAACCCAACACATCCTTACCACCTAACCCAGTATAATCTGAATTGATCTAACTTATTAGTATGCGATCAGCGGTGAATAATCCGTGTACATAAATAGCTATATTTCTAGGCTCCAATGTGTGACATTATCTTGCATACACGTATGTGTTTGTGTGTCTGTGTGTATGCGTGAATCACACGGTGTGCTAAATTTGCAGATGAATGGAACGGTATGTACGTGTGTGGTGTGCGTGTATTTTTGGACATAGTTGTGAGTAATGAAATGCTATATGAGTTATGCTACAATATGATGCATTCTTAAAAGTGATTTTACTTCAGTGAAATTTAATCGGTGTACATTCCTGTGTAATCGCATGTGCGCATAATAGCTGTCAAATTGGCAATATGTCCTTTTGATTTTACACCGCCGTAACTTCATTTAGATACACTTTGGAAAATTAAAAATTATACCATATTGTAGAAAAAAAATTTCTAGCACGATGGTATAAATTATTTTAATGTGTGACAAATAGTTACTGAGAAATAGGTAGAAAAATGAATAAATTTTAGTCGCACGGTGTTCAAGTGTAATTTTGGATGTATTTGAGAATTCTGCCGATTTTACACGTTTTTTGTATCATTTGTGGGTATAAATTATAACTTTTCTTGTAGAACACAAGATTATCTACACAATAGTATAATTTTTATAGCTGTACCATTGCTGGCTTATGAGGAGCAGATAGCAGAATATTGACTAAAATATTCACGTTTTTCAGTGCTAATTTTACCCTTTTGACTTCACAGCGCCTAACTTTTTTTTAATACACTTTCGAAATTTTTAATTTATACCGTGTAGAAAAATGAAACTCCCAGCATGAGAGTATTATTTATTTAGATGTGTGATATTTAGTTGCTGTGAAATAGAGAAAAAAGTAAATAAATCGGACGCGTGGACTTTAAATAAATTTTTGAATGTAGATTGAACTTTTGTCATTTTTACATCTTTTATATTTAATTTTTGGGTATAAATTAAAACCTCTCCTGTAGAATAGAAAATGCTCTACACAGTGGTAAATTTTTTATAGTTGTACCATTCCTAGTTTATGAGGATTCGATGGCAGAATATTGACCAGAATTATCGCATTTTTCAGGGTTCATTTTGTCTTTTCACCGCTATAACTTTTTTGATTTATTTTTTAAAATTTAAATTTTAACTCATCGTGTAGACAATAAAATTTACAACGTGATGGGATAAATTGTTAGCGGGTACATTAAGTGGTTATTGAGTAGCAGCTTGCAGAATATGGTCCCAGGAGGGTGGGACACACACACACAGACAGAGGATCTCTTTTATATATATAGATTTAAACCCGCCCATCATGCGGAACAATTCTTAAAATAAAATTCATATTCAATCCATAAAAGGGAACGAATGTAAAAAAAGCAAAAACATTTTTCCTGTAAAGATTTTAACCAATAGACAAGTCTAAATGTGAATGTATATATTTTTATTTTGACAAATATTATCCCTCAATCCGCCTCATATTTAAACCTGCCCGTCGTGCGGAAATAATTCAGAACTCAGACACGAAACAATGAAAAATGAATGCAGTTTTTCATAATATTATCACTCTCTATGTATTCATAACTTATCATTCATAATTTATTCATTACTTGTAGTATGTGTGTGCATGTGTGTGTGTGTGTGTGCATTGGTGCATGCATGGTGTGTGCATCATCTGGCTGTGCAACATGAGCTCACTGTTGCTGGGATGTATGTGCGCGTGCAGCAGTTGACTGGTGTATAATTCCAGGTATGTCCTGTCCTTGCAAGTGTGATCGATGATGACTCATGGTTCGTTGCTGGTGTGTAATGTCGTGTGAGTGTGGGAGAGTTGGCTGTAGGTTGTCGTTGTGTGTGGTCGTTGTGTCTGAATAAAGTGTTTTTGCGTTGTGCTCGTGCGTCTTTTACAAGCTATTTCGGCTTTAAGTATTTTTGAGATGCTCTCTTCAGCTGCAGTGAAGTGCGCGGGTGCCAGAGCTGAGTGTCTATCTGTTGAAGACGTCCTCGTTAGAGCTCGTATGGTCCTGAGCGACCAGAAAGTCACAGAGACAGCTGCCAGAATATGCTGTGGCGCTGCTGTTGTCAGGGACAATGAGAGAAATGATACAGCTGCTGTCCGAGCGTCACGGACCTTGGGACAGCGAGAGCAGCGTAGGCCCATATATTGTTGGAGTTGCGGAGCACGAGGACACATTGCCAGGCTGTGCCCGGTTCAGGGAAACGGATTGGGGAGCGGTGCGTCGGCACCGGCATCCGCTCCCAGACACTGAATATATGCACAGGTGCACTGCCAATTGTGAAGCTCCGCGTCAACGGTCGAATGTGTCAGTGTCTTGTCGACACAGGTTGCACTGACACTTTGGTGTGTCGAAGTCGATGTCGGCGATGGAAGCCTGAACGTGTCAGTTTGACAACATTGAGCGGCAGCAAATTTGTGTGTGAAGGCACTGGTTTCATTGAAGTGTGTTCAAGTGATGGCGGTAAGGTGCGATTGAAAGCGTTGGTGGTTTCTAGACCGTTGTTAGGCGTCGATGTCATCCTTGGAATGTCTGGCATTTCGGCTTTGGGCGGAGTTATCGTGACTTCGAATCATGATATCACTTTAGGTGGAACACTTGGATGTGCCATGACTAATGATGCTTCCGACAGTTTGGTGGAAGGGGAAAAGCACCGAAGTCAGAAGGTTATTGGCGATGTGAGACAGGATCGCTGTGAATCTGGACCGCTGCCGGATATTGAGACGGCTGACTTCAGAGTCCACTTTAATTCCTCGAAGGCGAAATGGACCGTTGGTTGGAAGTGGGCAAATGATGTTGTGCCAGTGGTCCTGAAGAACACCACGGCTATGTACGGAATGAGTGCTCCCGTCCGCGAAAAATTCAACTCTGAATTGAACACGTGGATAGACCGAGGCTGGCTCATTCCACATGATCGTGTCAAGCATGGCGATCCCCGTGGCTTGGTGCCGTTGATGGCAGTTGAGCAACGTGATGGTACACGGGTTCGTCCCGTGCTGGATTTCAGAGAGCTGAATGGCTACCTCTCTCCACACACTGCGGACGCAGAAGTGTGCGCGGATCAAACAAGGAAATGGCGGCGCCACGGAAGCAACGTTGCAGTTGTGGACCTGAAGAGCGCTTATTTGCAAGTGCACGTGGAACCGAGCCTGTGGACCTATCAGACCGTTGAAGTGAATGGCTGTAGGTATTGCCTGACCAGGCTCGGCTTTGGTCTCAGCATCGCTCCATTAGTGATGAAGTTGATCGTCCAAACTGTTCTGGAGCGCAACGCCACAATGAAAGGAGCCGTTTTGCCGTATGTGGACGACCTGCTGGTTGATGAGAACAGAGTCAAAGCGGAGCAAGTTGTAGAGCATTTCCGTCGTCATGGGCTCGAATGTAAGTCGCCTCAGAGAGTTGCTGACGGCGCTAGGCTCCTCGGGCTGAAGGTGCAATCATGTAAGGGTGTTGCACAATGGAAACGCGATGCTGCCATCCCAGCTGTTCCGAGCAGAATCACAAGACGAGCTGTGTTCTCTTGGTGTGGACGCCTCATTGCTCACTTACCCGTTTGCGGGTGGATGCGTCCAGCTGCAGCCTGGCTGAAAAGGCGCGCCAATGAGCTCTCTAGAGCATGGGATGATGTCATTCAGGATGACTCCTTGGCTGCTCAGCTGGCATGGACTCATGATCGCGCTGTGAGCGATGACCCCGCTCATGGAGAGTGGTCCGTTGACGGTGATAAAGCAGTTGTTTGGACTGATGCCAGCTCTTTGGCCACAGGTGTAGTGCTACAGTCTCTCAACGGCACGACAATCGAAGATGCCAGCTGGCTGCGCCGTGACGAATCAGCACACATCAACCTGGCGGAGCTGGACGCAGTTGTGCGAGGTCTGAACATGGCTGTCGTCTGGGATTTCAAATGCATCGAACTGAAGACCGACTCGGCTACTGTGTATAGTTGGGTGTCGGATGCACTATGTGGTAAGGCTCGCCTCCGAACAAAAGCCAACGGTGAGATGTTGATTCGCCGTCGCGTGGACCTAATATGTCAGCTCAAACGAGAGCTGTCCTTGGATTTGACAGTGAGCTTGGTGCGATCGCATGAAAATATTGCTGATCTGGTGACCAGAGTGCCGCAGACTTGGCTTCGTGGTGCAAATGCGAGAATCCAAGCTGTTTGCGCGGCCGGTGCTCGTGGCGCCTGCAATCGCGCCTTTCTTCTAAACGAATGTGTGGAAGATGCTATCACGAATGTTCATGTGGAAGCAGGACACCCTGGAGTCCGGCGAACGTTGTATTTCTCAAAGCGTCGCCGCTTGAACGTGACAAGGCGCCAAGTGCAGCAGGTTGTTTCTGCGTGTCAGATTTGTCAGTCGATCGACCCGGCCCCAGTCAAATGGAGACGCGGCGATTTGAGTGTGCCAGAACTGTGGCAGAGAGTCGCTGTTGACGTGACGCATTTCAAGGGACACGTGTATCTCACCATCATTGACTGTGGACCATCGAGATTTGCGTTGTGGCGACACCTGCCTGCTGAGTCGACCAATCACGTTGTTCGAGAATTGGACGCAGTCTTCTTCGAACGCGGTGCTCCACGTGAAATACTTTCAGACAACGGCACGGTTTTCCGCAGTCGCGAGTTCGCTGCGTTCGCTGCCAGGTGGAGCGTTCGTCTGAGGTATCGTTGTGCCTATCAACCATCTGGCAATGGTATCGTGGAGCGGTGTCACCGCAGCATAAAAACCACAGCAGCGAGAAAGCAATGTTCGGTGCAGGAGGCTGTGTACATTTATAACATCTCACCAAAAGATGATGTTAGATCCACCACAGCTCCGGCTAACATCATTCATGGCTACACAGTACGTGTGAGGAACATTGACCCTGAGCCCGATGTGGAAGCGAACGAGGTGAGGTGTCGCTACCAAGTGGGTGATGAGGTGTGGGTAAAACCCGCCGACGCGCGCTGCGCCAGCAGGTATTCACAAGGAGTTGTCACGGCAATCATCTCTGAACAAGCTGTGGATGTTGACGGCATGACGAGACACGTTCGGGATCTACGATTTAGAGGTCGCCCAGGTGTTCGCAGAGTTGCCAACAACTTAGCTGTTCAAGAGGAGCTGACAGTGCCGTCGCAGAATCCAGCTCAGGCGAGTGACGAACTGATGGTTTGTTCTGTTGCGGATCAGCGACTTCAGCGTGATGATACGTCGCCGCCAGCATCAGATGAACAGCAGGAGGCTGTCGTGGACGGACTCATCGGGAGTGAGATCAACGAGGGCGGCCCAAGAACATCGATCCGGACTCGCAGGCCACCTGCGTGGTTGAGCAGTTATGAGCAGTGATGTGTGTTACGGCGTGTGCATGTATGATCCTTGAAGATCAGGGGGAAGTGTAGTATGTGTGTGCATGTGTGTGTGTGTGTGTGCATTGGTGCATGCATGGTGTGTGCATCATCTGGCTGTGCAACATGAGCTCACTGTTGCTGGGATGTATGTGCGCGTGCAGCAGTTGACTGGTGTATAATTCCAGGTATGTCCTGTCCTTGCAAGTGTGATCGATGATGACTCATGGTTCGTTGCTGGTGTGTAATGTCGTGTGAGTGTGGGAGAGTTGGCTGTAGGTTGTCGTTGTGTGTGGTCGTTGTGTCTGAATAAAGTGTTTTTGCGTTGTGCTCGTGCGTCTTTTACATTACTTAATAAAAAAAAATCCGAAATATATTTATAACTTAAAAAAAAGTTAGGTTGGGCATAGAATAAAGAATAAATATAATAAGAAAGGAAGAATAAGAAAGAAAAAAAGTTAGGTTAGGTTAAAAAAGTTAGGTTGGGTTAAAAAAAAAAAGTTAGGTTAGGTTAGGTTAGGTTAGGTTAAAAAAAACTATAAAAAAGTTAGGTTAGGTTAAAAAAAACTATAAAAAAGTTAGGTTAGGTTAAAAAAAACTGAAAAAAGTTAGGTTAGGTTAGGTTAGGTTAGGTTAGGTTAGGTTAGGTTAGGTTAGGTATACACAAAAAAGTTAGGTTAAAATGTCACAAAGTGGTGAACTAGTAGAAGAGTTCACCACTTTGTGACATTTTAACCTAACATTTTTGTGTATACCTAACCTAACCTAACCTAACCTAACCTAACTTTTTTTAGTTTTTTTTAACCTAACCTAACTTTTTTATAGTTTTTTTTTAACCTAACCTAACTTTTTTATAGTTTTTTTTAACCTAACCTAACCTAACCTAACCTAACTTCTTTTTTTAACCTAACCTAACTTTTTTAACCTAACCTAACTTTTTTTCTTTCTTATTCTTCCTTTCTTATTATATTTATTCTTTATTCTATGCCCAACCTAACTTTTTTTCTTTCTTATTCTTCCTTTCTTATTATATTTATTCTTTATTCTATGCCTAACCTAACTTCTTTGTGTATACCTAAACTAACTTAACCTAACCTAACTTTTTTTTTGTATACCTAACCTAACTTCTTTGTGTATACCTAACCTAACTTCTTTGTGTGTATACCTAACCTAACTTTTTTTTTCTTTATTCTATTCCTAACCCGACCCAACCCAACTTTTAGTTTTATTTCTTATTCTTCCTTTCTTATTATATTTATTCTTTATTCTATGCTCAACTTTTATTTTTTATTTCCTATTCTTCCTTTCTTATTATATTTATTCTTTATTCTATGCCCAACTTTTATTTTTTTCCTTTATTTCTATTTTATGTCACGATACTCATTATATCGGGATCGCCAAGTCGATGTTTGGCAGAGACGTGAATATAATAATTTTCAATCATACTTGAAATATATATAAAAAACGGTTTGACTAAATCGGTCGCAAAGACAATGTTCCAATATGACGATGAATCACTCACCAAGTTTATATAAAGTGTCTGGTATATGTCAAATACTACATTAGTCTTACACTACATTACACTTACATTAGTCTACAAGTCTTATTGGGGCCTATATTTACTTGAGTGCTTATTCTGGTGTCTTATTTTCGTTGCAGTGGAAGTTGTTTGGACCAATTCCATTGTTTGTTGTGTTTTGTTGTGCGATTGATTCTGATAGCTGTTTGTTAATACCGCAGGTGATCAACTGGTTAAACTGATAAGCGCACGTTTATTTTCTGCTGCCTGTTGTTTTCGGCAATCTTTTAGCTTTCTCATGTGTGCTTGATCTGGTTTTGATGTTTCTGTATATTGTGTGTGTATACGTGTTTGCTACATTTGATCCATTCTATTTATTCTTGCCGTTGATTATTTGTGCTCGCATATGTGGTTATATGCGCTATACGAAATATATTATTGCTTGATTGGTCTTGTTACTTTGTTGGTTAGTACACGAGTTAAACTGTTTTCCCTGGTGGTTAATAGGTTAAATGCCTAAGTGACAGCTGCTACATGGGAAGAAGCCGAAGCTTATGAACACACAGGTGTGCCCCGTGCAGCTCGCTGCCACCGCATAACCGACCCTCTCCACGCTATGGCGCCACAAGGACGTAAGACGTATCAGAGAGGGCCACCTCCCGAGAATGCATGGCACAACCCATGACTGATATCTGGTACCATCATTTTCTGCTGGGTGGACAGGGGCTGTGGGATTGTAGAATTCGCCCAATGAAATTCTGCTCCGCCGGGTTTCGAACCACGGACCTCCCGCTTGTGAGGCGGGTGTGCTAACAACTGCACCACGGAGTCCACAAAAGGGTGGTGGGCTTTATGTTGGTCAAACGGTGACGTGATTGATACGAGTGTCGAGAAAGTATTTCTGTGCTGGTCGTGACTGCGAAAACCCGTGTGGCGGCCGGACCTGCGGTGTGCCAGCCGGGACCGTGAGGCTTTGCCCCCGCAAAATTACACGCGAACATAGCCTTCTCTACTGATGTGTTTAAATGCGTATGGTCAACAATCTATATATGGTCAATATGTGGACAAAGTAGGCTACGCAACTATTGAAGTTCATGTAATTTAAAATCACTACTCTGGGGGATGTGAGGGTATATTTACAAACATCGCTGCCCTCTTCAATAATCAAACATCAGATTCTCCAGTGGGCGTCCAAGTTCAAACTGCATGGTTGGTATAACACTTGTTCAGCATCAACCAATCTGATTCTACTCAGATTAGTGTTGAACACAATGCGTGTGTGTGTGTATGTGTATGCTCGAATTTCGTCCATGAGAAGCAGGTCACAGCGAGCAGCGTGGCAGCTATGAGACCCCGCCTCTGAGCGGATAATACTTTCCATGGTGAAGGGGAACCTGTAGTCATTGTGGACATGGACATCTGCATTCCACTCTGCTAGCCCCGTGGCAGAACTAGATTTGATTTAGTAAGAAATGGTGATGCTTTGATTGTAAGCCGAGCTGTAAATCAGCCATGCATTGTCAGAAAACAGTCACTCAAGAGACACTTCGACAGTCAACAATGAACTAAATAATTGCAGAAGAATCTAAGGATGAACCAAGCCTGTGGGTCACTACAAATGACCCCTATGTGAATGCACGTGTACACCTACATACATTTAAAACGTGTTTAGGTAGCTTCGATTCGTTTAGTTCGATTCGTTTGTATTCGTCTTCGGTTAGTTTTTCTTAAATATGCACATGCTCTGTAACAAAACTGAAATTAAAATAAATTACAGACAGGCGCGCGTGGGCATCACTGCCCCACGCGCGCCTACAAGACGTCACACCACAATCGCACCACAAACACGACTCCAAGCTCACACCGTGACACACGGGAGCACACACACACACACACCCTCTCTCACTACACACGATTACACCACATGCTCACGCGTAGAAAAACAAACCACCGATCAACGATTTTATTCGGTTTAATTTCCAAACAAAACTCGTAGAAATAGTCAGAAATACAGGACTGACAACATAAGAGATGAAAAGGAGGAAAAACGAAAACAGATGGCGCATGCAATGAACACATGTGGAGAACACGCTCAAAACGAAATTCCCAAGAAACTCATGTTTGGGGCCTACAATACGACTACACCACAAACACAAAGACAAATACGCACAAAGACAAAAATCGTTCACAAAGACAAATATCACCTAGATAATAGCTCAACGTCTGCAGCTATTTTCCTGAACAGATACCATTCCCACAACTAAACACAACAAACAATGGAATTGGTCCAAACAACTTCCACTGCAACGAAAATAAGACACCAGAATAAGCCCTCAAGTGAATAAAGGCCCCAATAAGACTTATTAAATCAATGTGAACTCAGAATATGACAGCAAGAAACTATTCAAACAACAAATGCAATTTCATAACAGATAATAACAGACCCTAGGAGGCATTGAATGCCTTATACGCGTCGCAAGCGTCGAGGTCGCATCTTGGGCCAGGTCGCATCTTGGGCCGTCACATGTGTTGGTCGTTGCATCACCCAGTGACAGCCACAAATAATAACAAAATGGCTGCAAACACAAAATCAAGCGTAGTAAGGGGGCATATTTTGTCTCTATGTGTGTGTGTGTGTGTGTATGTGTGTGTATGTGTGTGTGTGTGTGTGTATGTGTGTGTGTGTTGACTGACAAGCATCAACACTTAAAACTGGCTCCATATATGGCAGTGACCATTAGCCCTTCACGATTCATTCATCCGCAATATCATATCCTTGGAATTGGGAATTTTATGGGATAATTTTTGTTTTTTTTAATTTATAAAATGTGGCAAAAAACGCCAAAATATATTGTCAAATGCTACAAAATGTTATTCAATTTTTATACAATATGTGAATTTCTAATTCGTGAATTTTATTTCGTAGATTATTTGCATTTAAACATGTATCGAGCGACATTCCATTGGAAAGACACAGACGTTTTTTTTGCCGAGCGTTCGTTTTGCCGTCGCCGCTCGAGTGGGAACACACTTGGCGTTTATTTTGTCGTCCTCTCATCCGTTCACTCACAGACGGCACTCATTTGATCACTGACCACAGTGCAGTCAGGGTGCGTGCCAGTGTTGTATATATTGCTACTAGCACTGCGTGTTCCCGATCATTTCAAGTGAGCATGGATAGAAACAATTGCTTGCATTTTTATAATATCGTCGTCAAGCAAAGAAACGGCGAAAAAACAGGTTAATTTGGGTTAATCCTATTAATCAAAAGAGAGAATGTTGGAGCCTTTTACACACTGTTTCCTGACTTGAGAAACGATGAAGATAAATTTTTCAACTACTTCAGAATGCCAATCTCTTCATTCGACGAACTGCATATGTTGGAAAATCACATAAAACTCAATAACGATATAACTCTGACAATAACGCTGACACGATAGAATCAACACTGCAACACGCTATGCTGTCAGCGACAAGCACAAGTGTGTATCAGCGCATTGAGTCACGTGGGCCACCACCCGCGTGGGCGGCAAAAAAAACGTCCACGACATTTTTGCCGTCGTGAAAGTAGTGGCAGTGAGCGGCAACATTGCTGTCGTCGACGACAAAAAAAAACGCTCGGCAAGTTTGCCGCTCAATGTGTACGGCGCAATAGCTTCAAGCACGCCACTACTGATACGACGGCGACGGCAAAATAAAAGCTCGGCACAAAAACGCCCAGTGTGTCCCCGGCCTTAGAGAGGCAAAATTTTCGTAGTATGTGGCAATTTCGTCACATATATAAAACATTAAAGTTTACCTTGATTGGGTCCTTTCCGATTAGATAGGGGTGCAGTGGGGACACCAGAATTTTTCTCGTGGGGGGATGAGGGGAGAGAAAAAGACGAAGAGCGGTATGGAGGCCAAAATAAGGAGCACAAATCGACAGAAAGTACATGGGTGCTAGCAAAATTGAATACATACATACATACATACGAATAAATACAAAACTGAATACTTGTACATACACACAAACACATGCACACGAACACATACACACGCACATATATACACAAACACATGCATACACATATACATATATGAATAATGTAATGTAATAGAGAATAAAATGGAAATAGAGAAAATATATAATGGGAAAAGAAAACAAAGTGAAAATTAAAAACAGAATAAAAAAGCATAGGAAATAAAAGAATAAAAATTAATACTAGATGGCCGTTGGCTAGCGAGTAGCTCTAAGTGCGTGTGTGTGAATACGTGTGTGTGTATGCGTGTGTGTGAATACGTGTGTGTGTATGCAAATATGTGTGTATGTGTCGGTGAGTTTCTACATGGCAGGGTTATGAGACGGCAGGTGTAAGCCACAAATAACACAAATACCTGGGCAAATTGAGTTTTGTTCTCAGAATCGCAGTGCACCTGCACTGGCCAGTGTGCGCAATATAGCTGAAATTATCATGGTCATGTGGGTTTTCCAGTTGAACAGCGTATATGCATGTTTTATACCCGAATATTGCCCTGAGTAACAGTCGTAAATAATATTTTGCAGCGGGATACCAGAATGATATGTGCTGCTGAATGTAGATATATTGTTTGCTTTTATAAAACTCGTATTAATATTCAAATCCGCACCTAACTTAACCTAGTATTTAAGCCCGCCCGTCGTGCGGAACAATAAAAAACTTTTTCAATACGTAAATGAAAACGAATACAAATTATAAAACAAGAAAATATACCTATACAAAGTCTTAACCAATAGAAAATGTGAATATATTTAGTTTAATTTTGACTTAATATTTCCCCCAACCCGCCACATATTTATAGCATATAAACCCGCAACTTGAAGCCGCTTATGCAACTTGAAATTAAACCAATTAAATTACACAGTTAAACTCAGTAGTTTACTTTGTTCCCAGTAGCATATTACCCGCCCCTCGTGCGGAACAATTCATGTGTTAATATTGAGGACAATAAAGTCTTTCTATTCAGTATAGTTTAGCCCACAAGTTCCGTACACGCATTCATTGGACGTATTTGAAAAAATCACAAATCACGTATGATCAAGACAGTCATAAGTAGGCAACTGAGTGGACCGAGTTGCTTGCAGCACAGATAACAAAGCCAAGCGATGTGGCGTGATTAGCTGCAGCCAATGATGACCAAGCAGAGCTTGACGTCACGAATCATACTAGTGGGTGAACCAAACCACCGAACACTTGAAACTGACTCACCGAACCCCTGGGGTTCGATCGAACCAGGTTAAGAACCACTGGCCCGGCCCCATAACGATCACTCGACTATGAACACGTGGAAATGCAGTGTGTATCAATTTGTGACAGCACAAAATCTGTACTGACGCGTGTTATCGAGCCAATATATGATAATAAATGAAACCATGTAGCTCTTGTCAATCTTGCACGTGATTCAGTTGATTATTCTCACAATTTCAAATGATTTGCAGGACAGCTGCGGTCAGCAAGCAGCATGAAACATGACTGGTCGTTAGGAAATAGCATGACACCCAACAAAACACCGGCAAATTAATAAACAATACAAACTAGATTGGAGCTCATTGATTGATATGAAACAGTCTTCAGTCTTCAGTTCCGGCAACTGTATTGCATCTCTCAACGTGTATAAGCAGTGCATCGTTTAAAGCAAAACGCGCAAAATCTAGCTGACGCAGGGTAAATGCAATGCACCGCTTGTACATAGTCCGCCTCGTAGCCGAGTGGCTAAGACGCACGCTTTGTGCACGAGAGATCTACGGCTCGATTGGATCAAGGACGACAAAATACACGCCAAGTGTGTTCCCACTCGAGCGGCGACGGCAAAACGAACGCTCCGCAAAAAAAACGTCTGTGTCTTTCCAATGGAATGTCGCTCGATACATGTTTAAATGCAAATAATCTACGAAATAAAATTCACGAATTAGAAATTCACATATTGTATAAAAATTGAATAACATTTTGTAGCATTTGACAATATATTTTGGCGTTTTTTGCCACATTTTATCAATTAAATAAAACAAAAATTATCCCATAAAATTCCCAATTCCAAGGATATGGTATTGCGGATGAATGAATCGTGAAGGGCTAATGGTCACTGCCATATATGGAGCCAGTTTTAAGTGTTGATGCTTGTCAGTCAACACACACACACATACACACACGTAGACACACACACACACACACACACACACACACACACACACATAGAGACAAAATATGCCCACTTACTACGCTTGATTTTGTGTTTGCAGCCATTTTGTTATTATTGGTGGCTGGTACCGGGTGATACAACGACCAACACCAGCCCACACCGCGAGCTTTGGTCACGCGAGCTTTGACGTACAAACGCGGTCAATCATGAAGTTAAGGTGTGCCAAATCACTATGCACTGATACGCACATGAACGCGTATTTGCATAGTGCTTCAGTGGCAGATCCAGAATGCATTTAGTTTCTAGTATTTGAAGCCTTCCGTCGTGAGGAAGAATTTATAAAGCAATAGGAATACAAATTCAAAAGCTAATAGCAAATCTAATAGAAAAGTCTAAATTGAAAAGTCCAAAAAACCATTAGATACCAATAGAACCAATAGTCCAAATATTCTGAATTTATATAGCCATGTAATAATTATTGGTGAAATGTTTTTCCCTAAAGCCGCCTCACATTTAAGCCCGCAGCCGTGCGGAAGAATTCAGAAATATAAGACAAAACAAATACATGTACAATTATGATAAATCCGTTCATATCTCAAATTCCTAGTCAATGGTTTTGCAAGTGCATTGTATGGATACAATTGGTTTTTTTGCTTTATTGAATATATGTTTTGCATTTACCCTGCGTCAGCTAGATTTTGCGCGTTTTGCTTTAAACGATGCACTGCTTATACACGTTGAGAGATGCAATACAGTTGCCGGAGCGCATGAGGACTGTTTCATATCAATCAATGAGCTCCAATCTAGTTTGTATTGTTTATTAGTTTGCCGGTGTTTTGTTGGGTGTCATGCTATTTCCTAACGACCAGTCATGTTTCATGCTGCTTGCTGACCGCAGCTGTCCTGCAAATCATTTAATATATTGAAAAGAATCAACTGAATCACGTGCAAGATAGCCAAGAGCTACATGGTTTCATTCATTTCATATATTGGCTCGATAACACGCGTCAGTACAGATTTTGTGCTGTCACAAATTGATACACACTGTATTTCCACGTGTTCATAGTCGTGTGATTGTTATGGGGCCGGGCCAGTGGTTCTTAACCTGGTTCGATCGAACCCCAGGGGTCTGGTGAGTCAGTTTCAAGTGTTCGGTGGTTTGGTTCACCCACTAGCATGATTCGTGACGTCAAGCTCTGCTTGGTCATCATTGGCTGCAGCTAATCACGCCACATCACTTGGTCTTGATATCTGTGCTGCAAGCAACTCTGTCCACTCAGTAGTAGCCTACTAGTGTGACTGTCTTGATCGTACGTGTTTTGTGATTTTTTCAAATACGATGGGTCCAATGAATGCGTGTACGGAACTTGTGGGCTAAACTATACTGAATAGAAATACTTTATTGTCCTCAATATTAACACATGAATTGTTCCGCACGACGGGCGGGTAATATGCTACTGGGAACAAATCAACTACTGAGTTTAACTGTGTAATTTAATTGGTTTAATTTCAAGTTGCATAAGCGGTTTCAAGTTGCGGGTTTATATGCTATAAATATGTGGCGGGTTGGGGGAAATATTAAGTCAAAATTAAACTAAATATATTCACATTTTCTATTGGTTAAGACTTTGTATAGGTATATTTTCTTGTTTTTTAATTTGTATTCGTTTTCATTTACGTATTGAAAATGTTTTCTATTGTTCCGCACGACGGGCGGCCATAAATGCTAGGTTAAGTTAGGTGCGGATTTAAATATGAATACGATTATTATATAAGCAATCAATATATCTACATTCAGCAGCACATATCATTCTGGTATCACATTGCAAAATATGATTAACGACTGTTACTCAGGGCCATATTCGGGTAGAAAGCATGCATACACGCTGTTCAACTGGAAAACCCACATGACCATGATAATTTCAGCTATATCGCGCACACTGGCCAGTGCAGGTGCACTGCGATTCTGAGAACAAAAACCCATTTGCCCAGGTATTTGTGTTATTTGTGGCTTACACCTGCCGTCTCATAACCCTGCCATGTAGAAACTCATCGACACATACACACACATTTGCATACACACACATTTGCATACACACACACGTATTCACACACACGCACACACACACACACACGTCACAATACGCTGTCACAATATGGAGTCCGCATTTACAGAAGCACAAGGAAAAACTAGAGAAAGTACAAAGATCAGTTACAAAAATATCACACGAGACAAGACATTTAGGCTACAATGAAAGACTGAGAAAATTGAACCTATCTACACTAGAAGAAAGAAGAGTCAGAGGAGATTTGATAGCTATATATAGATATATGACAGGCAAAGAAAATATTCAAAATACCAGTCTGTTCCAGCCGACCAGTTTCACACGTTTACATGCTCTAACATGCTGAAACACGCCCTTAGGGCCTGTTTCAGGGTTTTAGGGCGTGTTCGCCCTCAGGGCCCTTAGGGCGTGTTTCATTATCAATAGTCTTACAAAAAGTAGAGCCATTATAGTCTATTATTTCATTATAGTCATAGCCATTATTTCATTATAGTCTTCATAATTAGAGCCAAAAAAGATATAAAGAAGCACAGTGTCCCTCAACGTAGTGTAGATTTTTGTAATAGAACACCGTAAAATATAATAGGACAGCCAACAACAAGTAAATTCAAAGACAATTATGATCTCTGGAAGGCAGGAGACACGAGTTTCTGACTCATTCCTGCGCGAACAACTCGGTAAGAACACGTATTCACACACACACGCACTCAGAGCTACTCGCTAGCCAACGGCCATCTAGCATTTATTTTTATTCTTTTATATCCTATGCTTTTTTATTATCTTTCTAATTTTCACTTTGCTTTCTTTTCTCTATTCCCATTATACATTTTCTCTATTTCCATTTCATTCTCTATTACATTACATTACATTACATTCATATATGTATATGTGTATGCATGTGTATGTGTATATATGTGCGTGTGTATGTGTTCGTGTGCATGTGTTTGTGTGTATGTACGAGTATTCAGTTTTGTATTTATTCGTATGTATGTATGTATGTATTCAATTTTGCTAGCACCCATGTAAATTCTGTCGATTTGTGCTCCTTATTTTCCTTATAAATAGCCTGTGAATAATTGTTTGAATGTTGTAGTGATTGTGTGTTGGTATTTGCGTTGTTATTGTGTTCTCATGTGATTTGTGTCTGATGATGGAGTCTTGTAACTCCGAAACGTTACGTAATATAGGGAAGTTGTTGAGTTGTCTGAATAGAAGCGATCAGAAATTGGCTAGAGACATGGAATCGACCAAAAAGAAAGTTGCTAAATGTGAAATAGCAATCCAGGTTTATCTCGTTTGCAAGCGCGAAAATATATATATATATATATATATATATATTTTATAAAATACATCAAAAAGACGAGCCAAGAACACAACATATTTAGTAGATAAAAATGAATATAAACATTAAGACACGCGTATATGATTTTGACACACTTTTAAGTAAATAATATATAACTAACAATCGACAATTACATGCAATAAATATTACCATTAAATCAGAATTTGCAATTAAGTTCAATTCCTTTGCAGCCGTTCATGATGCAGCTGGAGACATTTTCTTGAATGTATGCTGCCTCTGCATATCTTCTAGTAGCATCGTCTAATATTCCGCTGTGTATAACTGTCCACTTTATCGATACTTCCATTTTGTTATGCTCTTCCATGAAATGCTTTATAATTGGACCTCCCAGCTTATAGTTGGAGTGTTCCAGGATCCTCACACGTACTGGTCGCGAGGTCTCACCAATGTAGATTTTTTCACATACCGTGCACACTATCTTATATATGACATTTTTCCTCCAACATAGTTTTCTGTCGGGACTCATGGATGTGGCACAGGTATCACATTGTGGTGCGCACCTGAAACGCTCTCTTGGTGGAGCGAAAATCCGCTTCAGCGGTTGACCCGGGTCGAACCACACCCGTATTTTCCCTTGGAGACCTGTTCTCTTGATGAGGGAATAACATTGTCGGCGACTGCTCTCACCCAGATACGGTAGTTTGATGAAATATTTGTCTTCCTTGCTTTCAGCTTGCTTGTCTACTCTGATATCTCTAATTGCCTTGTTCTTGCTCCTTTTGATCACATAGTCGGGGTAGCCATTTTGTCTAAATCGGTTCTCAATGGTCTTAATGGAAGTCTGAAGTGTCGCCGGTGTAGTGGCTCTTCTCGAAGCCCTCACAAATTCCCCATATGCTATTGCACACTTAGCACTTTTTGGACCATTAGACATCCAAGATGTGATTGAGCCGCTGTGGTGAGGCTTCATGTATACCTCAGATACAAATTGTTCACCGTTGTAGCTGATGTTGCAGTCCAAAAAAGCCAGTCTGCCATTCTTCGGCAGCTCAATAGTAAACTCAATAAAATTTGAGATGGAATTGGCGGTAGCTAGCAACACTGCGGTGTCAATGTCGTCATACCAAGCTACAAATATATCATCGATGTATCTCTTGTATTTGAGTGGCCGATGAAATGCCGTTTGAAATTGCTGGTCCAAATAGTCGGCGAATATGATGGCCAGTTGAGGAGCCAGTGGATTTCCCATTGATAATCCTTCGATCTGTTTATAGAGTTTAGCTCCCTGAATGACGACATCATTTGATATGGCCATATTGACCAAATCAACAATATCCTCAACCGCCATCTCATGAAACATATCGTCTTTGGACTTGTTGTTAATTAAAAAGTCACGTAACACTTCATCTAAGCCCTTATTGTTGTCATCTGAGCAGCGTGGAATAGTGCCATATAAGTTTTTTATGTCAAGAGAGGCAAACCCCTTTACTCCGCATTGTGGTAGTGTTTTAAGCCACTGCAAAAACTCATCTGAACTTCTAAGATGTGCGGGTACATTATTGAGAAGTCCATCCAATTTCTTCGAAAGGCATTTTGCTAGTTTTGTGGCTGGCCCGTCGACTGCAGCAACTATGGGTCGCCCTTTCAGTTCTCCGACCTTGTGGTCTTTGGGTAAGGTGTAAGCCGAACTAGGCATTGGGAAGCTACATTTGAGCTTAGAGAGGCAGCTCTGAACAGTTTTGTTCTTTCTATATTTTTGTATAGCGTAGTCGAGGTTTTTGTTGAATTGGGCTTGCCTGGTGGATGGAAGCAAGATTTAATTTCCTGAAAATTTCCTCCCTCGACTGTTGATTCAGTCAGCATCCTCTCATAGTGCTCAGTGCTGAGTGCCATTAGACGTCCGGTCTGTAGGAGTGATGACGGTATTTCTTTGCATCTTAATCTCTTTGATCTTATGCAACTCATCTGGCATTTTATTCGGTAAAAGTTTATGACTGTTTTTCAAAATCTTCATCGCCCCACCAGCAAATTCCTGTATTGCTTCATTTGGGATGCCATCTTTTTCCATTTTTGCGATGCTTTTTTGAATTGTGGCTCCACACTCTTTCGTAATTCGTCGACAATCTTTCCTGCAATATTGTTGAGGCACGTATGATGGACCATTGTTTAGCAAATTTCTGTGAGGAAGACCATCGTTAGACTTGTCTACAAACATTATCCTGTCGCTTTGTTCCGTCGCATCAAAACCGCACTTTGTCACCTTCTTCTCGGCCGTCGACAGCAAGTTATTAAACTTTTTCATTTTCTTTGTGTGCAGCTCATTGTTCATATTCACAATCCAGTGTGAGCTGTAGCCATTCCTTACTTTTTCATTTTCTTTGTGTGCAGCTCATTATTCTTATTGAGTCTTATTCTTATTGAGTTTCTATTCTTCTTATTGAGTATTATTCTTATTGAGTCTTATTCTTATTGAGTATTCTTATTGAGTCTATTTCTTATTGAGTCATTATTCTTATTGAGTCATTATTCTTATTGAGTCTTATTATTCTTATTTCTTTGTGTGCAGCTCATTATTATAGTGTGGAGCCACAATTCAAAAAAGCATCGCAAAAAAAAAGATGGCATCCCAAATGAAGCAATACAGGAATTTGCTGGTGGGGCGATGAAGATTTTGAAAAACAGTCATAAACTTTTACCGAATAAAATGCCAGATGAGTTGCATAAGATCAAAGAGATTAAGATGCAAAGAAATACCGTCATCACTCCTACAGACAAGACCGGACGTCTAATGGCACTCAGCACTGAGCACTATGAGAGGATGCTGACTGAATCAACAGTCGAGGGAGGAAATTTTCAGGAAATTAAATCTGTGCTTCCATCCACCAGGCAAGCCCAATTCAACAAAAACCTCGACTACGCTATACAAAAATATAGAAAGAACAAAACTGTTCAGAGCTGCCTCTCTAAGCTCAAATGTAGCTTCCCAATGCCTAGTTCGGCTTACACCTTACCCAAAGACCACAAGGTCGGAGAACTGAAAGGGCGACCCATAGTTGCTGCAGTCGACGGGCCAGCCACAAAACTAGCAAAATGCCTTTCGAAGAAATTGGATGGACTTCTCAATAATGTACCCGCACATCTTAGAAGTTCAGATGAGTTTTTGCAGTGGCTTAAAACACTACCACAATGCGGAGTAAAGGGGTTTGCCTCTCTTGACATAAAAAACTTATATGGCACTATTCCACGCTGCTCAGATGACAACAATAAGGGCTTAGATGAAGTGTTACGTGACTTTTTAATTAACAACAAGTCCAAAGACGATATGTTTCATGAGATGGCGGTTGAGGATATTGTTGATTTGGTCAATATGGCCATATCAAATGATGTCGTCATTCAGGGAGCTAAACTCTATAAACAGATCGAAGGATTATCAATGGGAAATCCACTGGCTCCTCAACTGGCCATCATATTCGCCGACTATTTGGACCAGCAATTTCAAACGGCATTTCATCGGCCACTCAAATACAAGAGATACATCGATGATATATTTGTAGCTTGGTATGACGACATTGACACCGCAGTGTTGCTAGCTACCGCCAATTCCATCTCAAATTTTATTGAGTTTACTATTGAGCTGCCGAAGAATGGCAGACTGGCTTTTTTGGACTGCAACATCAGCTACAACGGTGAACAATTTGTATCTGAGGTATACATGAAGCCTCACCACAGCGGCTCAATCACATCTTGGATGTCTAATGGTCCAAAAAGTGCTAAGTGTGCAATAGCATATGGGGAATTTGTGAGGGCTTCGAGAAGAGCCACTACACCGGCGACACTTCAGACTTCCATTAAGACCATTGAGAACCGATTTAGACAAAATGGCTACCCCGACTATGTGATCAAAAGGAGCAAGAACAAGGCAATTAGAGATATCAGAGTAGACAAGCAAGCTGAAAGCAAGGAAGACAAATATTTCATCAAACTACCGTATCTGGGTGAGAGCAGTCGCCGACAATGTTATTCCCTCATCAAGAGAACAGGTCTCCAAGGGAAAATACGGGTGTGGTTCGACCCGGGTCGACCGCTGAAGCGGATTTTCGCTCCACCAAGAGAGCGTTTCAGGTGCGCACCACAATGTGATACCTGTGCCACATCCATGAGTCCCGACAGAAAACTATGTTGGAGGAAAAATGTCATATATAAGATAGTGTGCACGGTATGTGAAAAAATCTACATTGGTGAGACCTCGCGACCAGTACGTGTGAGGATCCTGGAACACTCCAACTATAAGCTGGGAGGTCCAATTATAAAGCATTTCATGGAAGAGCATAACAAAATGGAAGTATCGATAAAGTGGACAGTTATACACAGCGGAATATTAGACGATGCTACTAGAAGATATGCAGAGGCAGCATACATTCAAGAAAATGACTCCAGCTGCATCATGAACGGCTGCAAAGGAATTGAACTTAATTGCAAATTCTGATTTAATGGTAATATTTATTGCATGTAATTGTCGATTGTTAGTTATATATTATTTACTTAAAAGTGTGTCAAAATCATATACGCGTGTCTTAATGTTTATATTCATTTTTATCTACAAAATATGTTGTGTTCTTGGCTCGTCTTTTTGATGTATTTTATAAAACAGTACTTGATAAAGCCTTGTTGAGGCGAAACGTCGTACTAATACATAAATAACTGTGCCCGATGAAGTATACTTTTTTCATCATATAACATTACCGGGTGCGTGAGTGCAACTTCTTTATGCGAAATATATATATATATATATATATATATATATATATATATGTAAATTACACATTATATATGTATATTACACATTTCGGGTATATAAATATAAATTGTGCACGCATATAAGACATTTTATCATATATATCATTTTGACATTTTATCTTCTACGATATTCAGTGTAACAGGCTTCGCATAAATACATCTGAGAAAAGTTATTGGTGTTATAATCAAAAATGACGAAAAACGTTTAGGTACGAACATGCGTTTGGCCAAGGCGTTAAACTTTTTACAAGGCTCTCAATTTAAGTTGAACTCACATGAAGTATTTTCAGCGGCACTTGCGATTGCACATTAATATAAACTAATTAAATTTCACTGATGCTCGGTCACAATGCATCATATTAGCTGCAAGCACTTTTGGTGTGGGTTTTTTGCGTACAGGCTAACTCAGGCTCCACTGTACTGAATGTAAACACTTTATTGTCCTAAATATTTACACGATTTGAGCACAAAAACAGCCCTAAAAAGTTTAATTTTTGTCTCTCTGAGCTTATTAGTATTGTATGTACAACAACACTTGTATACTTCAACAAAAAGTGGCTTAACTGCACGGGCTCAATGGTATAGATGTTAATGACATGTATGCAGTGGCGGCACCAAGAGCGGACTTGGGGGGGGGGGGCTGGATCTCCCACCAACAATTATGCCAAGCCCCCCTAAGCCCCCCAAAAATCATAATCATGGACAATACATTTTCTTACCACTGTAAATGAGGCCTGTAATTTTGGTTCAAGTTCGAGGACTGGATCAGTGTGCGCCAGTCCCTTATTATATTATGTAGTCAGCGTTCGAGTGTAGTTCTTCATGCCTCGCCAAGCTCCCTCAATTTTTTCCTCAGCCCCCACAACTTTTTCCTCAACCCCCACAACTTTTTCCTCAGCCCTCTCATCGGAAGAATTCTGGCGCCGCCACTGTATTTATGGTATGGCTTTGTAGGAACGCCGACAGTAACGAGTAAGTAACACACACGAGCTGCAACGAACAACTGGTGTATTTACAGAAGCACAATGTGTTGTTGTCTTTACACCTTCACATTTGGCGCACACAAGGTCTAACAATAAAACAGAAGCAATATAACAATTACATGATATTTAACTATTGAATAAATAGAAATAACAGACGGCAGCCACAGCTTCAAACGTGAACGAAGCGATAGCTCATTTTATGAAAATAGATATGACACCCGGGTCGCAACTAATATAACGACATAGACAATAAATATAGACAATACAACGCTCAATTTCACTGTGTAAAATGAAATTTATTCTCATTAACAGGGTGTTATCGGATAGAAGTAGTGGATCATTGGCATGGTAGTTTGGGAGCCCCTGCTCTAGCAAGCGTAGATATCTACCAGGACTGATAATGATACCAACCCATTTTATCATTAGTCATACCACACTGAGTGTGAGCTACGAAACTGTGGAAATAGGCAGAAAAAGCAAGCAATGCACAAATATAAGAAAAAAAAGATGAAAAATCAACAACAAGCAGAACAACAGATCGTCTCTTCGTTTAATTAATTGCATTGTACTGTAGCGATTAGCTACAGAAAAACCAGCAATCACTAACTATTACGCACATATATTATGTCCGACACCAAAGCGTGACCAAGGCACAATTGAACAAAATGCTATGTGTGCAAGCGGCGTCTAACTACATACTGCCAGGTCATTGCTGACGTGGACCAATCAGGTGCCACGCCAGCGACAGGTCAGACGTGGACCAATCATAAAGCCGAGAGTGGCCCACACAGCATAACAACATATTTAAATACGCACTAACATTAAATAATACAAAAGAAAACTAATAGTAATTACAATGAATATATAATATAACATTACATCAATTTATACTAAAACAACTCACAGTACTCAAAACACAAAATATAACAATGAACAGCGCAATTGTCGCATAACGCTTATATGCGTCGCAACCACTCCAAATTAAACAACGTCACCACACGACTCCCTCCCCCAGAAGCGGAGCTACCAGCAAAAAAAAACAGGATACAAATCTAGAACAGAACGAAAAGAGAAAAACGATGAACGAAAACAATGATGATGTGATGCGGTTCGACGGAACATTTCAAACCATTGATGCGGAGCATTTCAAACCAGGATACGGAAGAAACATGGACGAAGTTGTGAAAAGTCACAAGACGAACATGTAAACGGTCCTGGAAAAATATATACTTGTGAAAAAACTACAACGAACGATAAGTTGAATGCAACTACCGACACGAGAAATCCCGGAACTAGAATTCTCGGGCAACAATACACTGAACAAAGAGTGGAACCTTGAAACACACAAAAAAACATGAAGTTCCCGTACAAAAACTGAACGTAAGAACAGCTGGTATCAACACATGAAATGCATAACACTAGAAATAAGCACACAAGTCCGTACATCTATGATCCGTACGTACACCAGCCAGGAAATGTCATGTACGCACACAACAATAAAATAAGACAAGTTCACTATATACTCGCAAAAACAGGTACAATTTAAAAAATGCAAGCACGTTAGTACGCACACAATAGTTGTACGCATACAATAATGTGCACTCACACGCGTAAACCAACGTATGCGTACACATCTATAAATAAGAGATATACACACGCACAATCATAAATAAACATGCCTCTCCGTGTGCATGTGGGCGTAACATGAGCATACAAAATGTACACCTAACAACAATCGTATGCAAACATCTCAACAACAATAGCATCAAAAATAGAAAAACTGCGGTTCTCGCCGAAAACGAACAGTTCGACCGCTGCGCGTCTTCACGCGAGTATCTTGATGCCTGCTCGGTTCTTCTGACTGAGGTGAGACGTCAGCCGGCGCTTGAGTCTTGGGCGTGGTGTCAGCAGTGTCAGCGTGATGTGGTGCTACATGGTGTGACCTTACCGGTAGGACGGCCGGCTTCAGCCGGGCGACAGAGACGGTCTCGGTCGATCCTGATGGCAGCTCGACAGTAAACACTGCCGGGCCACGATGCACCACACGATATGGCCCGCTGTACGGAGCCTCCAGCGAATGCCGCACCCGGTCCACACGGATCCACACGTGTGAACAGTGCTGCAGTTGGGATGGAACGTACTCCTGCGATTGCCCATGCCTTGTACCAGCAGACATTAATCGGAAATCCATCTCCGACATCCTTATCGCCAGCTCTCGAACAAAACCACGTTGGTTGTCTGCAGAGTCGGCGTCGTCGAGAGCGATTCGCGGGCACATCAACTCAGTGCCGGTCACCGCACTGAAGGGAGACAAACCATGGCACGACGGAAGCATCCGCATGCCCATGAGTACGATTGGCAGTGCATCGAACCATTCTTGACGTCGCGCTCGGATAGATGCCTTGAGTACCCGATGTCGCCGCTCGATAAAACCATTGCTCTGTGGATGGTAAGCCGTCGTGCGCAATCTGTGAAAGCCGATGGTATTGGAGAGCTCTCTGAAGAGGTCAGACTCAAATTGCGGACCGCGGTCGGTTACGACAAAAAGCGGTACGCCGAAACGTGAGACCCACAAATTAACGAAAGCCCTCGCAATCGTTTCTGCGGTGCAGTCAACCAGCGGTACGGCCTCGACCCAGCGTGTAGCGCGGTCAACACACGTCAACAGATAGCGGAAAGCGTTGGAAAACGGGTGGCCGCGCATAACCTGCGGAGGCAGCGGGCCCACGATGTCGATGTGAACGGTTTCAAACCGTCCGCCCGGCGCGAAAAATGGCGTTGGGGGTGGCTTGGTATGTCGGTGAATTTTACTTTCCTGACAAGCAAGACACTCGGTCACCCAGCACTGCACATCTCGCACCAACGACGGCCAGAAATAGCGGGATTTCACGAGTGTCACACTGGCTCTTTTGCCAGGGTGAGCCGTGTTGTGCAGGCTGGTGAAAATGGCGCGTCTGTGAGACAGTGGCACATACGGACGCGGGTGGCCCTGTGACGTCTCGCAGTACAACATGTGGTCGCCGCTCACGGGAAAAGGCTTCAGAGAGTGCTGAGCGACACACATGTCCGGATCAGCGGCCTGTGAAGCCGCCAGAGCCGGCAGATCCCACGCGTCCACGGCGATACTGCACGCTGCGCGCGATAGGCAGTCCGCGACGACATTATCTGCGCCCCTGATGAAGTGCAGGTCGGCCACGTATTCAGTGAGCACCGCGAGATGGCGCTGCTGGCGATCCAGCTTGGCGGGGCGACGACTGTAAAAAGCGCCGACCAAAGGTTTGTGGTCGGTGAACAAGATGGTACGGCCGCCTTGTATCGTGTGCTTAAAGTGCATAACGGCCATGTATGCTGCCAGCAGCTCGCGGTCGAAAGCAGCGTACTGCTGCTGTGCGTGCGATAATTTCCTAGAAAAGAAACCGATCACGTGAGGCGTACCATCCACTACCTGGTGCAGAGCGGCGCCAGCAGCGTGCGCGGAACAATCTGTGACCAGGTGGTAGTCGGACGCAGTCGGATGGTGAGCTGCCAACAAACATGCGGTTGCCAGAGCTTGTTTCACTGCGTCGAATGCAGCTTCTCCTTCCTCGGACCACACAACCGCAGCATTCTTCTGGCATTTTCGCAACATTTCCGACAAAGGGTGCGATATCTCTGAAAAGTGCGGGACCATACGGCGATAAAACCCGGCCATGCCTAGAAATCTACGCAATCCCGCAGTATCCTTTGGCAGAGGAAATGCCTGAATGGCCTCAACTCTGTGCTTCGGCGGGCCGATGCCCTCACCACTGATGGTGTGCCCGAGGAAATCTATCGACGTCTTGAAAAATTCGCATTTGTTGGCGGCGATACGACGTTTGTGCGAACTGAGGACGCGTAAAACATCGGTGAGGTCAGAAACATGTCGATCTGCAGACTCGGAAAAAATTATGATATCATCAAGATATACAAAAACACAGGAAAAGTGGCGAAAGATGGAGTCCATGAACCTCTGGAAAGTGGCTCCACTGTTATGCAGACCAAGAGGCATAAACAGGTACTCAAATAGCCCAAACGGTGTTGTGACCGCCGTTTTTTCAATGTCGCTTGGTGCCATCGGAATATTATAAAAGGCGCGCACCAGATCATGCTTACTGAACACCGTCTTGGCGTGTATGCGCGACGCCACCGCATGTATATGCGGCAGCGCATACCGGTCGGGGACTGTGATGCTATTGAGAGCGCGGTAGTCACCCGTCACACGCCACTCACCCGGGCTTCGTTTCGGAACAAGATGGAGCGGTGAAGCCCACGGAGACTTCGACGGACGCACTATACCTTGTTCAAGCAGCTGGTCGAAGACTTGACGCGCTGCCGCTTCTCGCTGCGGGTTGAGGCGGCGTGGCGAAGCGAACGTTGGTGCAGAGCTGCCCGTATCGATGGTGTGCGAAACAGCTGATGTATTTGCTGTCGGTGGATGCTGAGACGGCGAGATGAGACACGGACATTTCGACAGCAGCAGCTGCACACTCGGAGGAACATCAGCTGCATCGTTGACAACAACACCGCATGTGTTCACAGAAGAATCTGAGCATTGAACAGATAAATCTGTGCTCGAATCGCGAATGCTGCGCCGACGACAATCCACGATCAAGTCGAAATGGGCCAAAAAATCCTGGCTGAGAAGAGCTTGCGTGACGTCAGCGACGATAAAAGTCCAGTACAACTGACGACGGAGACAGCGTAGACCAACCTTCAAACGAACCTCGCCGTAAACTTGTATTGGTTGCCCACCTGCCGACCTGATGCTCACCGCGCTCGGTTCAACTGTAGCTGGTGACACGATTGTCGGGGGTATTACTGATACCGCCGCGCCCGTGTCCACGATGAACATATACGGCTTCTCATTTATGACGGCTGTGACTTGCAAAAGCGGCAGGCGAGTATTCACAGAGTTACACGCCTGCCTCACTAGTTTTCCGTCGGCTGACGAGCAGGTGAGGCAGTACGCGAGGACGGCTGCATTCGGACGTCACGGCTCTTCTTGGGCCAGCGGCACCAAGGCTTGCACGTACGAGCTTTGGGTCCGTAAAACAGGTGTGCTCTACATACCTGTGGCTTCTGTCCGACGAAATACGGCTGGAGACCTAGACCGGTGCTCGGCGATGCGACCGGACTTCTGTTGAACGTATCGCGCACGCCAGCCGATGCGGAAACCCCAGCGGGGGCCGCCAGGCACGGTACAGTTGGTGTCGTTATGCCATACGATGTTGACGCGAGCAGGGGAACCAGTTCATCTGCCAATTTGGCCAATCCCGTCAATGACAATTCCTTGTGCGAAGCCAGAGCCGGTCCGATAGCTGATGGGAGGGCCTGTACAAACTTGTGTCGAACAAGGTCATCCGATACCCCCACCTTGCGAGCAGTTGTTTGCAGCTCAGCCATATAAATTGATGGTTTTCCGGTCAGCGGCTGCTTCGATATGAGCTCTTGAAACAGCTCCGGTCTGGAGCGTTCATACAGCTGAGTGACTTCTTCTCTGATGGTACTGTAGCTGCGCGTATTCAGACAACTGGGTGGAAGGTGATTTATGACGTCCGGATCAAGTGACGCCAGCACGTGATCGAAGCGCGTCCCGTCAACGGTGATATTTTGCAGCCTGAATTGCGCCTCCAAAATGTGAAACCAGCCTTCAGCAGACTTGGGCATAAATACAGGCACTTTTACGGCGACGCGGTTGACAGTGGCCTCAGGCTCGACATGGAATTTGTCGTCAAATGACATTGTGATTCGAAGAATGAGAACGACAGTGAAATGGCAACGGACCGACAATAGAAGACGGAAATAAATGAAAATAATGAATAGGATGTTAAATAGACCCGACGAAATACTGGCAGAACAATGAAAACTAAGGAAAACAGGTTGAAATTGAAAAAAAATATATGAAACCGGAAAATATAGACACCTGAAAAAAATATGAATGGCCAGAGGACGAATCAGGTGAGTGATTAATATTGAAATATGGAGAATGATAACGGAAAAAATGTACTCACGACTCACTCGGGGCACCACTTGTAGCGATTAGCTACAGAAAAACCAGCAATCACTAACTATTACGCACATATATTATGTCCGACACCAAAGCGTGACCAAGGCACAATTGAACAAAATGCTATGTGTGCAAGCGGCGTCTAACTACATACTGCCAGGTCATTGCTGACGTGGACCAATCAGGTGCCACGCCAGCGACAGGTCAGACGTGGACCAATCATAAAGCCGAGAGTGGCCCACACAGCACAAGAACATATTTAAATACGCACTAACATTAAATAATACAAAAGAAAACTAATAGTAATTACAATGAATATATAATATAACATTACATCAATTTATACTAAAACAACTCACAGTACTCAAAACACAAAATATAACAATGAACAGCGCAATTGTCGCATAACGCTTATATGCGTCGCAACCACTCCAAATTAAACAACGTCACCACAGTACTGTTATCCGTATACATTGACAGAACTGAAAATATTTCTATTCGATTAGGAATTTGTGCGTCATTTGCGCCATATTTTGAGACTGAAGCGCTTTATTGCATGGAATATTGGCGGCAGGCGGCTGGAGAAACTGGCAAGTGGTAGCAATCATACACTAGGCACGTGATCTATGGAAATATTCACTTGGTTGCATCAGTGATTCAGTGATGTTCGAATGTTTTGGTCATAAGGTGAAAAATAATAGTGGCATATTGAAAATATGGAGGCGTCGCTGCGCAAATGCATTAACTCGGAATTGAAAATCATGCACACGCCATGCGCCTGCACTTTCAGTATAAAATGCACTTCATTCTTACACACGAAATTGCCTAGAGGTCTATTCAATAAATGTAATGAAATGCAGTGGTTGCCGCGTGCGATAAAATGAGCGATATACGATAAACGATAATTATCGCTGAGGTCAAGTCTTTTATCGTTTATCGCAAAGTTTTCTAAAATTATTGCTCATTCACTTACCGTTAGTCCCAAAAAATGAGGAACGATAAACGATAAGTTCAAAATACTTTAGTAAAAATTAAAAATGTGCAAGGCGGCTCGTAATTGAGTTCCAGTATACAATTGTGCGTGCGAGCATAAGCTTGATAACAATATGACAACACGGTAAGCTTGATAACAAGATAACAACACGGTAAGCTTGATAACAAGATGACAACACGGTAAGCTTGATAACAAGATAATAACACGGTAAGATTGATAACAAGATGACAACACGGTAAGCTTGATAACAAGATGACAACACGGTAAGCTTGATGACAATGTAACAACACGGTAAGCTTGATAACAAGATGACAACACGGTAAGCTTGATGACAATGTAACAACACGGTAAGCTTGATAACAAGATAACAACACGGTAAGCTTGATAACAAGATGACAACACGGTAAGCTTGATGACAATGTAACAACACGGTAAGCTTGATAACAAGATAATAACACGGTAAGCTTGATAACAAGATAACAACACGGTAAGCTTGATAACAAGATGACAACACGGTAAGCTTGATGACAATGTAACAACACGGTAAGCTTGATAACAAGATGACAACACGGTAAGCTTGATGACAAGATATCAACACGGTAAGCTTGATAACAAGATAACAACACGGTAAGCTTGATAACAAGATGACAACACGGTAAGCTTGATAACAAGATAACAACACGGTAAGCTTGATAACAAGATGACAACACGGTAAGCTTGATGACAAGATAACAACACGGTAAGCTTGATAACAGGATAACAACATGGTAAGCTTGATGACAATGTAACAACACGGTAAGCTTGATAACAAGATGACAACACGGTAAGCTTGATGACAATGTAACAACACGGTAAGCTTGATAACAAGATGACAACACGGTAAGCTTGATGACAATGAAACAACACGGTAAGCTTGATAACAAGATGACAACACGGTAAGCTTGATGACAAGGTAACAACACGGTAACGTTATCTGTGCCGAAACGATTGTGTCCGATTATCGGGACCAATCCGAGCTCTTGATGCCCGGTTTCAGTAAGCCATTGCTAATCAAACGTGACTCAAAAAACAGGCGGCGTGGCATGGCAGTGTACGTACGCAAAGGCTTTTCAGCAACGAGAATTACAGCGCACGATTGCACTTGTCATGAAGTTATGCTGCTGCGTGTCAACACCGCCTTGATGCATTCTTATATCTTTGGAGCATACCAAAATCCAGACAGTAACGACTCTATCTACGAATGTCTCTTGTCAGCCATGTCAACAATTCAGGAGAAGGACACCAAGTCAGCATTTGTATTTGTGGGAGACATGAACGCCCATCACCGTGAGTGGCTCTTGTCGACATCTCCTACAGACGCTCATGGTAGAGCAGCATATGATTTCTGCAACATTTCTGGCTGCTCCCAAATAGTGTTCGGTCCCACACATCAAGCGGGAAACTTTTTGGACTTGGTTATGACAGACGTCTCAGATATCGTGAGTGTAAACGTGGAAGCTCCAATAGGAAGTTCAGATCACTCGTCGCTGTCCGTGAAGTTGACATTGAGACAGAAGGTTTCTCCTTACACGATTTCAAGGCTCGTGCAAATGAAGAACAATGCTGACTGGGTGAAAGTGAATGATGAATTGAAAGCAAATAAAGTTTCAAATCCGCAGCAGAAGGAATGTCTCATCGATGCATTGAACAAATACATTACCGATGTCATCTCAAGGAAAGTGCCTACTAAAAAACTACGTTTTTGCTCTGATGACAAAGCCTGGTTCACCAACGAATGTCGCAGCGCACGTGAATCCAAGCAGGAGGCTTACCACAAGTGGCTCCAATCACGCTCAGCCGATTCATGGAATGTCTACATTGAGGCCAGAAGGCATGCTGAGCATGTGTATTCAGAAGCGGAAGCACGTCACTCAAAGAAACTTGCTGAAAAGCTAACATCTGCCAATGACGCCCACAAATGGTGGTCAACGTTTAAATCGTCAGTGTTTGGACATGACCTGTCTGTCCCTCCTTTATTTTTAGCGAACGGTGAGCTCAAAAGCAACCCAACAGAGAAGGCAGAGTTGCTTATGGATTACTTCAATATCAAGCAATGTCAAGGGTCCATTCCGTCTGACGATTCATCTGTCCTCGCCCCGAAAATCAAAGGCATTGCCTTCCGATCAAAATAAGTGGCGAATCTCATGAAAGACCTTGATGCCCACGAAGGAACAGACCCTCTGAATATGTTTCCGCTATTTTTCAAGAACACCGCAGATACTCTAGCTCCGAAGCTCGGTGGTCTTTTCAGGCGCTTGATGAAGACTGGTTCGTTTCCATCATGTTGGCGGGTTGCGAATATCACGCCCATACCAAAAGGAACCAATTCAGCTGATGTTGCAAACTACCGGCCGATATCAATTACGCCGATTCTGTCCAAAATATTCGAGCACTTGATATCTTCCAGACTGTCCAAGTACCTGGAGAGCAACAATCTGCTGCGGGAAAACTAATTTGCATACCGCAAAAAACTCAGCACCACTGACGCTCTGCTTACTATCACGCACGAGCTCCAGCAAGTGCTAGACAAATGCAGTGAAGCCTGGATTGTGCAGTTGGATTTCTCGGCAGCATTTGACCGTGTGAGCCACCAGGGCTTGTTGCAAGAACTGAGAAACATTGGAGTCGGCGGCCGCTTGCTAAGTGTTTTGCATCAGTTTCTCTCCAATCGCGTACAACGTGTTGCCATCGATGGAGCATACAGTCGCTGGCAGAGCATTGCCTCTGGTGTCCCACAGGGAAGTGTGTTGGGTCCTATTTTATTCAGCATTTACAGCTCTGACCTGTATACAACCACACGCAGCCCTGTATATGGATATGCTGATGATATCACCTTGATGGCTGTAATTTCATCTCCTTCGGACAGACCACAGGTGCGTCAAACGGTCAACGACGATCTCAGCAGCGTCCTGAAGTGGTGTGAGAGGTGGAATATGATGCTGAGCACTTCGAAATCTAAATGCTTGTTGGTTTCTAGGTCACGTACCGTTCAGCCTTCACATGGAGCTATCCTCATAAATGACGCACAACTCAGCGTGTGTGATGAGCTCCTAAGCTTGTAAACATATGAGACAAGGTTCGGACGCACAAGAGAGAGTGTATTCTCGTCCACACACATTTCATTCTGGACGCCTCGGAACATTCTAACATTCATTTACATTCTGTAAAAATTGCAAACTCCAAGAAATCGACGATGAGAAGCTGAATCACATGGTTGTGGAAAATCGCGAATAGCGGAAAGCTTATCGTCAGGTGGCTGTACTCCATCAGCTGTGATCTTGTGCCCGAGAAAGTCAACGCTTTTCTGGAAAAAGCCACACTTCTCTATTGATAGACGCAGACCATATTTATCTAATATGTCAAACACGGCTGCTAAGTCACGTGTGTGCTGCTCCTCGTCGGCCGAAAACACCAGTATATCATCGAGGTAGACAAATGTACAGCGAAGGTGAGACAAAATGGTGTTCATCATGCGTTGAAACGTTGCTCCAGCATTTCCAAGATCCATGGGCATAAATGCGTAGTCATAGAGACCAAAGGGCGTGACAACTGCAGTTTTGGCGATGTCAGACTCACTCATGGGAGCCTGATGGTACGCTTGTAGAAGGTCCACTTAAGAAGACACACGCATACCGTGCAGATGCTCCGACAGATCCTGGACATGTGGTAGCGGGTATCTGTCGGGCACTGTCTTCACGTTCAGCACGCGATAATCACCTGTGATGCGCCATTCACCAGGTGTTTTCTTAGCCACAATGTGCAGTGGAGAAGCCCACGGTGAATTTGAACGGCGGACAATGCCGGACTGCAGCATGGCTTCAAACGCATCTCTGGCGGCTTTTTCCTTGTCAGATGATAGACGGCGTGGGCGGGCGAACACGGGCGCTGCACTGCCAGTGTCGATGGTGTGCTGCACAGGCATGGTGGCTGCTGTGTGAGATTGAGACATCAACAAACCGGGTCGCTGGGTCAACAAAGACCGCACGGGCGCCGGGAGTTGACTGACGTCGTTCACAACCAGTCCAACAGTTTGCTCAGTACTTATTTTTGCAGGAACGCATAATGATGTAACAGTGTCACGGAGACCTCTTTGGTGACAATCTACCACGAGCTTGAAATGGCTGAGAAAATCGTGTCCCAGCAACGGTGAAACTGCGTCAGAGACAATAAAAGTCGAGGTAAACTTTCGACGCAATTTGTGGAGAACAATATCCAAACGGACTTCACCATGCACCAACATGGGCTGGCCGTTGGCTGCTGATATGCGTATCGATGTTGGTTGTAGCATCAGCATGTTTACCGCGTTCCGGGGTATAATAGACACGCCGGCACCAGTGTCGACTATGAAATTCAGCCATTTGTCGTTGATACGGGCTGCGACTCTTAGAAGCGGCAGGCCATATGGTGCAGCTACCATGACCTGCCGCTCTAGTCTTCCACCGAAGTGAAAACACTTGAGAGGTTGACCGGCGAAGGCGACGAGCTCCTGGAGGTCGGCTGGATGTCCAAGCTTGGCGACTTATTCGGCCATTGACACCATGGTTTACATGTCCGCGTGGCTGCGCCGTAAAATATGTGGCCACGACAGATCTTAGGCCACTGATTGTCATGGAATGGTTGAAGACCACGATGCCGATTGGCTGCTGTTGTCCAGTAGTTCCTGCGTTCTCGACGACGACGACTTGGCTGCATTGCAGTAGACGTGGAGGGTGCGGCGAGACATTGCGACTGCGCGAGTGGCATCAACTCATCTGCCAGTTTCCCTAATTGGACCAGTGGCGTTTCTTTTTGCGCTGCAAGTACAGGTCCAATCGATGCTGGTAACGCCTGAGTGAATTTATGGCGTACCAGGTCTTCTGTGACATTCACTCTCCGCGCTCGTGACAATAGCTCACCCAGGTACAATGACGGCTTACCTGTCATTACCGTGGTAGATATGAGCTCGTCAAACAACTCTGCCTTCGACCTTTCAAATGTTTGAAGTACCTCTTCTTTCAGCTCAGAATATGACTGCTTACTGATTGTCGTAGGAGCAATCTTACTAGGGCTGGGCAGGAACCGTGAAAATTGATACTCACGGTTCCGGATCCGTAGGGCAGTGGAACCGTTGGAACCGGTTCCGGAACCGGTTCCGCTTGGATGAAAAAATATATTGTCTGTGCGCATGTTTAGAGATCACCCAAAGGGAGAAGACACAAAAAAGAGTTGGCATAGATGAACGTGTGACTGGGAAAATAACAAATGTTTATATAAATTCAAAATTTTATTCAAAGTCAAAGTTCTATCAGTTTCATTATAGTGGGTATTCTCACAAAATTAAATTCAACATTTCATAAATTTCATTTTTGTGGGGGATCCTCATTTTGTTTTTTTGGGTGAGTGAGGCATATAACTCTTGACTACGGCCCTGTAATTTGAAGAAAAGGTTTAATATTCAATGAAGACATGTATAAGGCATTAACATCTCTATATTTAACAACAGAAAATGTATACAATGCTGACACAATAATGTGGCTAATGCTGCAAAAATGTGCTAAATAGTCAATGTACTTTCCAATACAAACAATGTTTGCGTATCACCTGTTACATAATATCTCAAACAAACAATAATTTGATTTCGGCTATTGCCCGAAAACGTTCGCTTATTCCGTAACGCACACGTTTACACACACATACACAAAACGCGTATATATTACACATTTTTATTCAAAAAGAGAATCATATTTATGTTTTCTTCTTTGAGACTGTTCCGTCTGTGTGATATCCATTCACCGGCTTTTGAAAATAAACGTTCAGATGGAACGGAAGATGCCGGTGTGCACAAATATTTTGTCCCACTTCATGTAGTCGAGGGAGTAACAACGCTCGGTCCCTCCACCATGATAATGGATTCACTTCTCGGGAGACGTGAAATGGAAAATATGAAAAATATGAATTTGAATAGTTCTATATCGAGGCATATTGGCAATTTCACAACAATTCCATATTAGCGATATAATGGGCGTTCTCGGGTAAAAAAAAGTTACATTAGGGAAGAAGTATGTTAGTTATTAGTATGACTAAATGCTTAAATGATACAGTATACGCCGAGTTCAATAAAAGAGTGATTTTCCCCTTAATGCCCTCATTGAGTGATCATTATGAGATACAATGATGAACATTGTGCACATTTTCGTAATAATCGCAATGTCACTCAGGCCCCTCTGCTACGCTACTAATGTTGGAACACTACAATACTAAATTTAAAAAAGATTGAAATTGATAAACATGCCATTTTATTAAGTGCAAACAATTTGTAATGCTAAATATTTATGCACGCTAATGTTTTAAAATAAGGCAAAGACAAATTTTACTCACCACTCAAGTGTACACGGTGGACCTCACTAGATTCAACTAAACAGCTCAAACACTAGTTGAGATGTTGGCGCTGGCAGTTTGACTGACAAATTATTTGTCCTTAGCCGCGTACAACCAAGGCAGCCTGCTGATTTCAGTCATAACAGATTCTGAGTGAAAACACGGTTTCCACACGAATATGACAGGATTCATCAATGTCCACACAATCTGACTTCCATCCAGGATTTTCACGCACATTTCGTTCGATACAAACAAACTTAGCAGGCATCTTTCTCGCCTGGTTCACACCTGTATGGGTTTTCACATTCCTTGTGGGCGACACGTCAAATGTGATCGATGTGCCGTGATCACAGCTTTGGTCATGTATGCTTGTGTGCATTAGAATGTGTGGATTCTTTACTTTTCCAAAAGTTTAACTAGTACCAAGTTGCGATAGATACATTTTTTCATGCTGATTCCGAAAATGTCTATTTTATTGGATTCAATGAGAAAACCTTTTCCGGAAGTCAAGTTGAAACATCCATTTTGTCGTGAAATTGCGATCGTGTAGCGTTTAATTGGCTGTCTTTTATTTTAAAATTAGTGTTGTTTGTTTGTTTGATTGTTTAATTGTAATTGAAGTCACCATGGAAAGGATGCAGTTTTCACGCAGATTTAGAAAAATGTTGTATCAACATTCATGCGATACTTTTTCGCTCAAATTAGCTGAAAATGCGGTTATTTAATCAAATTCCGGTAATCATACGCCAAAAAATAATATATTAATAATATATTCAATAAAAAAAGCGTAATAAATAATATGTATTAAGTTTAGTATTATGCCTCGTGTAATATGACTCTGCGCGCACAGACTTACTTGCAAATAATGTACATGTATTTCAGAAAAAAGAAGACAATATAATACGCATTTTTTAAATACACGTGAAAAACTGCATTCACCGCAATTTCGTATTAGCGTTAATTCTAAAACGCACCGTAGTGTTCATGTAGTGTGTGCGCAATGCGCATACATTTTCCTGTCAGTCCTGATACTAAGATCCGTGTGGACCCGGGTCCGAGAATCGGAACCGTGTGGACTCGCATCCGTGTGGACCCGGGTCCAAGAATCGGAACCGTGTGGACTCGGATCCGTGTGGACCCGGGTCCGAGAATCGGAACCGTGTGGACTCGGATCCGTGTGGACCCGGGTCCGAGAATCGGAACCGTGTGGACTCGGATCCGTGTGGACCCGGGTCCAAGAATCGGAACCGTGTGGACTCGGATCCGTGTGGACTCGGATCCGAGAATCGGAACCGTGTGGACTCGGATCCGTGTGGACCCGGTTCCAGAACCGGTTCCGAGTCTCGGACCCGGTTCCAATACCCACGTAGCAGAACCGTCAGAACCGGTTCCGGAACCGGTTCCTGCCCAGCCCTAAATCTTACCCACGACGTTGGGAGGAAGAGCAGCAATGACGTGAAAAAACCTTGTGGACTCAACCGTGATATTTGCAAGACGAAATTGTGCTTCCATGATGGTAAACCATCCCTCTATAGAACTCTCCATGAACGGCGGTGGTTTGATACCAATTCCATTCACAGAAGAAGCGCACATAGTTTTATCATCGGTAGACATATTGCCAAATCGAAATATGCAGAATAATAAAAAAGCAGTATTCAAGACGAAGGGGTCACCAATGCGGTGGTTCACTCTGGTTAAATCAATTTTACCACACACAACATAACATGATACATATGAGACAAGGTTCGGACGCACAAGAGAGAGTGTATTCTCGTCCACACACATTTCATTCCGGACGCCTCGGAACATTCTAGTATTTTCTGCTTTGGCGTACCAATCAGCGATGGCGTCTATTGATGCAAATATATATAAACATTTAATATAAATCACATATAACAAATTAATCAGTAAGCTTACAATGAAATTAATTAACATGACATAAAATGTAATACAAATAGCAATAAACCGAAAATATTGAATGCCTTGACGAAACAAGTAACAAATTTAAACGTCTTGATTTGAACGACATTCATTTGTCATTAACTGAAAATTAAACAAGCAAATACAAAGTAAAATACATAAATTATAATATTTATAAATATTCAATGAGGAATGAAAATGATCAAAAGATTAATTAATAAAAGCATAGACAGACACTACAGAAGATATATTTGATTGATGTATGTTCAAATACATTTTGTATATCAAGTAGCCTGCTGGTATAAGCGGCTGGTTAAACCACTTGATTTAAACTTTTTTTTAAACCATGTTTTTTTCAAAATCGATTTTTTGAAAAACGGTTATCGTAGATTTAAAGATTTTGGAAAAAATTGGCGGCAGATCAAGGAAAGTTGAACCAAATTAATTGTTTTTGTATAATAACCAGTTTGATAACTGGTTTTATGAATGATGTTTCTTTGATGTAGTTATTTGTGTTCAAACACCTTTTTATACAATACATATATTTCCTCAGTCGTTTTTTCCCTACATGAAAACATTGCCCGTTTTTCTGGTCAGGATTGCCACATTTTATGGAGTCTCATTAGGGACACTAAGTGTGTGTGTATATTTGTACTATTTGTGTGAATATATGCAGTGTTTGTACTTTCATATTTGCAAATAATTGATCTGCTGAATGAAATGATGAAAGTTATTATAATCAACGTAGTTCATTTATGGGAGGAAAAAGGTAATGTGTAAAACATTATACAAATGCCACCTGTTGTTGTTTATTTAAACAGTTCCAGGTTTTTAGCAGAAAAAACGGTTTTCAAACAGTGCTTTCTTACCCAATGCTTAACTCAATAATTGAATGCAAAGCTGTACTGTACATAAAAGTGCCGCACAGTACCGTGCAAACAATGATATTAGGGCTTTCAGACACATTATATCAATCATTGTGCATATTTGATGATAATTTAATTTGATAGGGTCACTAATAGCATGAATAATTCATGTGTTAATAAAAAATAATTCATTTAACATCCCAAATATATCATTTCCATAATTTGAATTATTTGCATGAGTCTTAAAAAAACAAATAACTTGTTATTTTGGTCGAGTTAATTTTGGCCAAAAAACGTTTTTTTAGGTCGCATCTCCAGTCGTGGCCGCCGTCCACACAGACCACGCCGTCTCGCCTTCGTTTCTTCCAGACAGTGGCGGCGCCAAGGGGAGGCTTGGGGGGTGGTACCCCAAAAAATATGTTAAGCCCCCCTAAGCTCCTCCAAAAATTATGATCCTGGACATTTCAAATTTCTTACCACTGTAAATGAATTTCTGTAATTTTGATTTAAGTTCGAGGACTGGATCAGTGAACCCCATTCCCTTTTTATAATATTTTGTAGACAGCGTGCGAGTGTAGTTCTTCATGCTTCGCCAAGCCCCTTCAACTTTTTCCTTTGCCCCTCAACTTTTTCCTTAGCCCCCCCTCCGCCCCCTATCGGAAAAATCCTGGCGCCGCCACTGCTTCCAGATCCCAGGCTTCAGCAGATCAGGCCGGTTAGCATGCTTTCCTCGGCGATTCTCACCGCGTTTGACTCTTTCGTAACTTTGCAGTATGCGACTGCGTTTCTGGTGAACACAGTGTACAGTCGTTTTTCTCTTCTCAACTGCAGTAGGTTGTTGAAGATCTGTCGGTTTTGTTGTGTGAGCAGTTCGTTCATGTAGACTCGCTCCTCGCTGGGCTTGCGAAAAACGCTTTTCATATATAATCTTTGTGGTGTATTGGTGCTTGGTTTTCGGTAGTTGCTATTTTTCGGCGTGTACATGTTGGTGTATCAGTGTGAGTGTACAAACAAGCAGAGGTGTGAGCGCTGAGCCAATTAGTTCACAGAAGAGAGAGGAGTGCACTAAACAGGGCACTATCCTATTTGCGCATCGCTCCAAAGTGCGCTAAGCAAAATGGAGGCGGAGCTAACAAGCGCGCTAGGGACCCACCGTTTTGCGCTAAACCGTTAAGCCAACGTAAACTGAATAGGCTCCGCCCACCGGATTAGCCCAGGCGCCGAGAGGGATGGGGCTCCGCTCAGTGCAGCAAGAAATTTGTGAGCCGTCATTGCAGAGAATGAGTGCAACGCTTCAATTTCTATGCGCGTTGCTTAGAATTTAGTGAATTTCAAGGCGTAGAGTAGCCTACACTGTTCTTGTCGTTTTGAGATGATCGTTTGGGCTTCTTTCTCAACATGGTTTATAAGGCTCTTTGGCGTGTTTTAGACAGCCTGGAAAATATAAATATATGTTTATTGATATAATTGGAATGTTAATAGTGTTAATTGGAGTGCTAGCAGTGTTTGTCGAGCAGTTCGCTCTCCAGCATTTCCATTCGCCGCACCATGTAGTCAAATTTTGTTTCCAATTTCTACTATCAGATGGGTGGATGATCGGATCAGATTTTCGAGTTTTCCGGTGTCTCCGTCGCCTGTCAACTCCGCTTGTTTTTACGGTTGCTGTGGTGATTTTGTGTTTCTTTTCGCTTTTTTGCACTAGTTTTGTACGGCACTGCTGCTATGCTTTTCATTGCCGTCAAAGTCAGTTGCTTGTTCACAGTCTTCGTCACAGTCATCGCTCGAACTCATAATAATGAGCTTAAGGTCAATGTAGAAACACACTACTGTTGTTCACTACACTGGAATATTACTGGGCGCGTTGATAAACTGAAACTATGGTCGCATAATCACGTCCGACCACGACCACGGGTCACATACGACTGAAATTGATGTTGGCGTAAACGTGTTAACAAGGAATTATAGAGATGAAACACAGTGTCATCATTTTTCACTGTTTTTGTTTTGTATTTTATTTCTGAATTCTTCCTCACGACGAACGGGTTTAAACGGGAATGACGGGAGAGTTGAGGGAAATTTTTCTTCAATAATATAAATTATATATATATAAATTTAGACTTTTAGAATTGTCTGTTGGTTCGGCCTTTTGGTTTCTAAATATTATTTATCTTGTTTTATGAATTGTTGCGCACGACGGGCAGGTTCAAATGCTAGTGTGCATATAAATCATGGAATGTAGCGGATCATGGGCGGACACATTTCTCAGCCATAAGATGCGTTGGTGTCGTGTTGTGTTCTGCTGTGCTGTACAAGCCCAGCGGGACACAACTACGCAAGCCCAGCGGGACGTGTGTTATTGAGACACTCAGATAACACCCCAGACAGATGTGTTGTGCTTACCTAGTTGCTTACCTAGTTGTGGTACAGGAAATGAGCTTACGCTCGGACTGTCCTGTCTCTTTCCCACTGAATATCCAATTTATGTTTGAACTCTCCTATAGTTTTGGCCTTTACGATTGTCTTGTGTAATTTATTCCAAGCGTCAATTCGCCTGAATGGAAAACTGTATTTCTTTATGTCTTTTTTGCACCGAGGTTTTCTCAGCTTCTTCAAGTTGTTGTGGTGATGGATGTGTGTGTATGTGTGTGCGTTATTTTCCATCGTAAAAATTTTGTCCTCGAAAAATTGAGCATTGATGAGCCAGTGTGAATAAGTTTTCATTTTTGATCGAAAGCTACAAACATTGCCGCAAAAACATGAATATCAAAATCATTTACCGATAGCATGCGACGTAATTCCAATTCTTCAAATTGCACAAGTTGAGATTAAAATTACAGAGAAGAGTTGATTGCATTCTATTTACTCAACATACGTCGCAGTTTGGCTCCAAAAAATCATGCTCGATGGTGTGCGCGTGTGTCTGCTGGTGTGTATTCGCCCTGCTTGTAGGTGCGCATGTTTTGCGGAGCGCAGCGCTATACAAACAGCTTCATCAGTGCCAGAGCCGCAGGTGAAAACACTGAGGGAAGGCGATGTGTGCGAAGCAGGTGTGCGGTGCGAGAAAGAGAGTCGAGATAGAGAGAGTCGAGATCAAGAGAGGGATTAGCCAACGAAGATGACTTCGTTCATTGGTCTTCCACCACCAGTTGTTCACCCTTATTCTCGTCTGAGTAAGTGGTCACGAGATTCAGTAAATGCCGGTGTGTTTAAGTGAGCTCTCACTGACAACAATCTGCAGTCGGAACGAAGTCAACTGTGGTGAGAGGACCAGACAAACAGTCCACTGAAGAAGTCGTGATAAATTCACAACCAAAGGACAATTATGGAAGGAATAACCTCATCGATAACACCTTTCAGCAAGCTCGATCAACTAGAGATTATCTCTTTATCACATTTGTTATATTAAATTAAATTTGAGCTGTAATTGTGATATTTTCGACGAGTGCCTTTCTAATCTGTTAGCGTGATTTGTATGCACACATGATACACACGACAAAAGCACTGCACTTTATTTGAGCAACACTCCCAGATTTATCTTCCTATGCAAACAAACCAGACACACATTGCTTGCATGGTCATATCATGCGGCCAAAACCAAAGCAATTGCTTGAATATTTCATGCATTCAGGTGTTGGATGCTTTTTTGCACACCGGTCGTACAACTCATTGCACTCAAAGGTCAGTCTCATCATACTATCTAAATATGACTCGGTTGAGGATGAGATGTCTTGTTCACGGCGCGCAGTTAGGCTACGTGCTCGCAGCACTTGGACACACGTGGCAGCAATGACCAGAACCACGACGATCTGAGCTGAGCTGGAATTACACCACACACAATTTACACATCAACAGGCTACATACACCTTGACTCACGCTAGCTTCAATAGCTGGCACAAGACGTCTATTGCATTAATAGCCGAATAGAATATATTGAAATATCAAGATCATTGCCTTCATGTTAGTGAAAGATCAAATTAGACGCATGTTGATTGCGCTTAATGTGTATGCACACAACACACACACATACAACTACAAGATCGAGTTTAGCAACAGTGCAGTCATAATCATCGCTATCATCGCTAATTATTGACTCAGCAGAAGCAATGTGATCTCTTCATTCGGTTCTCATTACGCGGTCAAGCATACAAATCCGTTCAGACATTTCACTCTAGAAGTCCACAATACACGAGTCCAGCATCGTAGAAGTTAACTTGCAATTAATCCTAGCTGTATCAACACTGGTTAAATTTTGCTGGTACAATTATTTGATTTGAATTCATTGCATTCACTTATTCAATTAAGTTGTTTTGACAAAATAATCAAGACTTAAGATGATAGAGCAAAATAGGCATTTATCCGTGAAATCCCTTAAAATAGGCAAATATTGACATTGATGACATTTTGCCTGAGCACCCAGTCTTTAGTGATAACACTTAGTTTATCTAATCACCGCTATGGAGATGATTAAAAATTAGAGGACATTTTGCCTGCAATATATCCGTTCATGAATTAGTCTACCACAGTTCTGAAAGTGTTTCATAGCAAGTTTTGCAATGCTGAACGAAATAATGCAGCCAAAAATTATTTATGACAAATTTGTGTAGCTTTATTCAAGTTGAACATTAATTGAATAAAGTAACATGTGAGGTATTAAGTTAGTAGTAAACAAGTATCATTGTTAAATCGGCACAGCTTTACTTACCAGCTGAGAAATTTCATGTTATTACCCGAAATGAATGGTAGACAAGTGCACACAACAAAGACACGGTGAGGCTCTCTCAAGCACTTCCACGACACAACACACTTCCACTAGGCCCCACACCGAGTTATACCGGTGAGAATGGGTGTTTCGTGACACGATGAGCCGGAAAAATCGCATGCATGCCGAATTTACATTCAAACTCAGTGCACCACCGCACAGTGGCTCCCAAACAACACGCAATCTAATACTGTCAAAAATTTGAAAGCATCTATGAATAACGTACTCATCATCGTGTTGACCATCAAGGACAATGTGGTGAGTGAAAAGCAACCTGCTACGTTTAACAGACCAGAAACAGTCCGTCAGTGTGACCGAGTAGTTCTAAACCTTATTGAATGTACTGAGCCCAGTGGCGGCGCCAAGGGGAGGCTTGGGGGGACTGGAACCCCCCCCCCCCAAAAAAAAAATATGCCAAGCCCCCCTAAGCCCCCCCTGTTGTGTGTGTAAGCGTATGAGCGCCATAACACTAGAGACGTATATGTTATTGCGTGACCTGTCAAGGTCACAGACACTTGTGTGTGCGTTCATGTATGTGTGCGTGCTAGTCAGTGTGATTCGTGTTGCGGACCTGTGAAGTCATAGTGTGATCGTATTGTGTGGTGGTTGTGTGTGTGTGCATAGAATAGAATTGTATCAAGGGCGTTTTGATGGTGCTGAGTAAAACATAACATGGCGCAGTCGGTGATGAACCGGTGAATCTTCCTGAAGCTGTTTGAAGTTTGTGAAGACTACATCGTGTTTGTGAATATATAATTGTGATTTTGTGAATTCGTGAGCTGCAAAAGCTACAACGATGGAAGCATCAATCGTAAAGCTCACAGAGCTTATGGCGCAACAAATGGCAGCCAATGCTGAACTGCAAAGGCAGGCAGCCGCACGAGAAGAGAGACTGACAAACATACTTGAGAAAATCTCAGTCAGCCCAACTCAGCAAAGAGCAATGTCAGCCGATGAGAAACGCTCTGACAGCAAACAACGTGCGCCGGCATCAGCCACACCAGCACCGTTTCTGTCGTCCTCAGTGTCCCTGAAGGAATTCGATAATTGGAAGCACAAGTTTGAAGCTTACGCATTATTGTGCAAGCTGAATGATCTCCCGGACGAGGAGCAAAGAGCAGTGCTTGTATCGCTAGTGGACGAAGAGTGGTCCAGAATACTTCGGTACGGACTGGCAGTCACCCCGCACACCAACATCGAGGAATGCGTGAATAAGATGGAGGCATATCTGCGCAACCAAAGAAACATTGTTATTGATCGCAGAGAGTTCTTCCTGAGAAAGCAAGAGGACGGAGAATCCTTCAACGACTTCTTGTGTTGCATCGAAGAGTCGATGTCATTCTGTGATTTCTGCACTGAATGTTCGGATAAAACACTCAGAGACAAAATAGTCATGGGCATCGCTGACGAAGAAGCGCTTCATCGATTGCTTCGTCAGAAAGATCTCTCGCTGGAAGAAGCGATTGCCATTTCCCGCAGCAGCGAAACCGCAAAAGAGAATACCGCAATGATGCGAGAACGCAGTATCAACAAAATGTCCAGCTACAAGCAGAGGCAACGTTCCGCAGAGCATCAATCCAGTCCAGCAAACAGATGTACAAGATGCGGTCACAATAAACACAAGGATGCAAAGATGTGCCCTGCCCTCAACGTGGAGTGTCGGAAGTGCAAAAAGAAAGGGCACTATGAGAAGTGCTGCCGCAGCCGGTACGAGTCGGCACCCCGGCAGAAGACTCCCTCTACGAACAAAGGCAGGTCAGTGCATCATATAATGGTGTCGGACGTGAACGTCGGTGTCACGGCTCAGCGAAAAGATATCCCATCGATAACGATCCATGTGGAGCATACTTATGGGAAGAGTTATTCCATGGTGTGTATAGCTGACACGGGTGCCGCAGTGTCAGTTATCAGTGCATCAATGGCACGACGTGTGGGGCTGTATCGCAGCAATTTAGAACCACCGGATGATATCCTCCTCGGTGCAGACGGGCATAGACTGAAATGCATAGGTTGTGCTGACGTCACAGTGAAGCTGGGTGACGAAGCTGTAAACACATGCCTGTACATTGTCAAGGGTCTGAGAGGCTCACTGCTTTCGTGGCAAGACGCAGTAAAATTGAAAATACTGCCGGTATCATTTCCCCGACAAATTCTGTCGGTGGGAAAACAGGAAAAGCTTACGGGGAAATCCAAGATACCCGTACCAATCCACGATCACAAAAAGAGGGATCAGACACACCGAAGCAAAATGGAACAGCGTCCAGTGTGGAAGCTGAGGCGACCACCAATTGCAGCGGAGCGTCGTGAGCACCGACGTGCAATGATAGACACATTTTCAGATGTGTTTGAGCAGTCAAACAGTATCTTGCGCAAAATGCAGGGAGGTCCAATGCGCATCGATTTAAAAGAAGAAGTTGTGTCGTATGCCATCACCGCAGCTAGGCAAATACCTTTCTGTTTCAGAAATGCTATTGAGAAGCAATTAAACGATCTGCAGAGCAGTGGAGTAATAGAAAAAGGGCAGGACCCAGACACCGGGCGGTGGGACAGATGCGGAGTGGTAGCAGCCATCGGTAACCACCGTGATTATGTCATACGTTTACCGTGTGGACGATCCCTGCGTCGTAACCGACGATACTTGCGGTTGTATTTTCCGCTCATAGATGCAAACACCAACGACAAACATATGGACGTTGAGAAGCTGCCTGCAGTGTCGGAGGAAAGCAAGACGTCTGCAGAAGATGAGCAAGAACCGCCATACCCGCAACGTCGGTCAAGTCGACAATGCCGACGCCCTGATCGGTTACAAGTTCGTTGGGGCAAGAAGACTTACCATGATTGAAGGGGGAGGTGTTGTGTGTGTAAGCGTATGAGCGCCATAACACTAGAGACGTATATGTTATTGCGTGACCTGTCAAGTTCACAGGCACTTGTGTGTGCGTTCATGTATGTGTGCGTGCTAGTCAGTGTGATTCGTGTTGCGGACCTGTGAAGTCATAGTGTGATCGTATTGTGTGGTGGTTGTGTGTGTGTGCATAGAATAGAATTGTATCAAGGGCGTTTTGATGGTGCTGAGTAAAACATAACACCCCCCAAATCATGGACATTACAATTTATTACCACTGTGAATGAAACTGTATTGTCCTACAGTAATCTTTTTTGTCTTACAGTATTTAAATACTTGTTACTGTAATCACTAAGTCTATCAAAATAGTAACCTAAAAATATAAAATAATAACCTAAAAATAGAAAATAGTAACCTGAAAACAGTAACTTAAAATAGAAAAAGTAACCTTACTTTCAGGAAAAAGTAACATAAAATATTTTTGTGCTCCTTCGCAAAGACTAAATTCTGGTTGATGCCCACACAGCTCTTTTTCTCCTCTTATGTTTTGGTGACATTTCTACAACAAATCACCAAAAAGCATCCCAATACAGGCGAAAAATAATGCTAATGCATGAATGTACATTCAACAAGACAATCGAATTTATGAGCTGCATAATTATTCTATATGGCAGTGAGGTACCTCTAATTCGTGTGTGAGTGTCCAACAGACCCGTTGCGAGGACTTATGCCCCCCCCCCCCGAAGGCAATACTTGGGGCCCCATTATAAATATAACACCAAATAATGAATTTATTTATTAGACATAATCACATAATACAAGCTCAGGTGAAAACATCTGAGCAAAAAGGTAAAGGCTATACATAATCATTATGATAAATTCTAATATCATACGTGAAGCAACGGGGCCCCTCAACATTCGGGGCCCCCGGCCGGGTGGTACAGGGTGCGGTTGCTACGGCTCCACGTGTCCACGTCTACATGTAAGGAGCGATAATCCACCTGGGTTGGCTCCTGTTGCAGTCGTTCGGTGATTGAATTAATGAAAAACGTCTACATGTAATGACCAAGCCAACAGTTAGCCAAGCCAATCGTTGGCTTAGCCAACAATTGGCCTCGTGTGACCACGGCTTAAGAATATGTGGTGCGACACAACTTTCTCTCGCACCACCTCGCGACGCAACCAGCTGTGTGTACGCCTGCTTGTCTGTATGTCTGTGTGTCATGTTTGTCCATGTCATTGTGTATGTGTTGTAGGACCATGTATGCGTGAGCTTGCTTGTTGTTTTTAGCGCAACTTTTGTAACTTTTTTATTTTTAAAAGCAACCATTTAGATTTAAGACAAATTTAAACTTTTAGAACAATTGTTTCACACTATCAAGAAAAATTGCCAGTTGTAAAGGTACAATGCAGCATATGTTCAACATAAACTCGGTAAGCATGTATCTGGAAAGTGTGTGAACATTATGTCCGTATGTGGTGCTAAACATTCTGAGTGTGCATAGTACCGCATACGGACACACACACACATACATACATATATATACACTATTTTTTGTACTTTTCAAGCTACCTTAGTGCAACTAGTTAGATCAACAGTACTTGACTATAATTACCGCATAATCAGATGCTGTTTTATCTGAAAAATCCATTCAGACTTTGCAACATTTAAGAAAATTAAAATCAAGTGAGAATTTCTAATTATATTGTGTATTTAAATGTCACTACCAGGCATCAGTGCGACAGACTGGACAGACTAGAAAAGCATGTGAAACACAATCTTAACGCAATCGCGAAAATTCAAAATGTATAATTGAGTAGAAACAAAAAAGTGAAACTCCCAAAGTGTTATGCTAAGGAGTGATTTAAGTTTTTAAATTTTATTATCCTATTATTTAAAATTTACGATTTTTAGCGAACCATTGAGCTCAAAATATTAGCGCATCTATTTGCGATTTTTAGCGCTTCCAAATCGCCAGTGAGATGACAGTTGAAGCTCATGAAGCATGCAATCCTAGCACTGCCGCGAGTGCTCAAAACGTATTGCGGTAATAGTTATCGAATGCAAAAAGTAAAAATTTTCCACACAGAAGTATGTTTCTCATAAGTCAGTGATTATCACTACCTTTTACGGGTTTTAGCGAAATATTTGCAAAATTTTAAGTGCAACTTTTTAGCGCAACTTTTATTATTTTTAGCGCAACTTTTCTTGATTTTATCGCACCAAAAGGTCACCCTAGTCATTATATGTTCTATCCTATAGTATTCACCTCGTTTCGTTCAATATGTCCTTCAATTCGAGTTCGAGGACTGAATCAATTTGCCCCAGTCCCATATTATAATATTATGTAATCAGCGTTCGAGTGTAGCTCTTCATGCTTCGCCAAGCCCCCTCAACTTTCTCTTAGCCCCTTCCCCTCGCAAAAATCCTGGCGCCGCCACTGATTCTTCTCACTATTTTAAATGATTTGCAGGACAGCTGCGGTCAGCAAGCAGCATGAAACATGACTGGTCGTTAGGAAATAGCATGACACCCAACAAAACACCGGCAAACTAATAAACAATACAAACTAGATTGGAGCTCATTGATTGATATGAAACAGTCTTCATGCGTTCCGGCAACTGTATTGCATATATCAACGTGTATAAGCAGTGCATCGTTTAATGCAAAACACGCAAAACTAGCTGACGCAGGGTAAATGCAAAAAATATATTCAATAAAACCATTGAAAAACGATGACTGATGACAAGAAACAGCGAGGAGGGCTGTTTCTGAGGACAAGAAGCGGCGAAACATTCGGGAGCAATCGGAAGGTGAGCCGGTTAAAGCCGGTTTGCTCGAGGTGATCCAAGTGGAGTCAGTCGCCATCTGAACCGCTAGCAACTGGAGATCTGGACCTCAGCGAATCAACCGAGGCAGAGCGAGACCTGCTGCCAACTGATGAACCCGATCGACTTTTACCAGGAGACTGCGACCCAGCACGTGGAGATCCTGAGCGTGACCGAGACGCGGATCGAGACCGCGATCCAGAATGAGAGCGTGACCTAGAACCTGAGTGGGATCTCGATCTGGAACCTGAAGCAGAGCGAGAACGAGATCCAGAACCAGAGCGAGAACCAGAACCATAACGGGAACGAGATCTAGAACCAGAATGGGAACGAGATCTAGAACCAGAACGGGAACGAGATCTAGAACCCGAATGAGAACGTGATCCAGAGCGGGAACGAGACCTGGATCCGGAGGGTGAGCGAGAAGCTGCGGGGGATCGCGAACCCGACCTTGAACGTGATCCTACCGAGGAACGAGATCCAGAGCGTGACCTGCCGCTGCGGGCTGAAGTCTCCGAGTCAGAAACAATTTTCCTTTTGCGACCCACTTGTGATTCAGCACTGCTGTCACGTCGATGTCGATCAGTTTCTGCGTCGTCAGAGCTTTCTGAGTCCGATATGGTGGCCTTGGAGACGACCTTGCGTCGCTGCTGTTTCGTGAGTCCGTCTTCCATCTCGCGCTCTGCCTTCTTGCTATCTCTATGTTTGCCTCCTTTCTCTTTACGTCCACGCTTTTTGGTCGGGCGATCAGATTTGGACTTTTTATGCGAGTTCGATTCCTTATCGCCTACACTTGAACCTCCCGATTCAGACACATAACCGTCCTGTGCGCCTCGCCCACGCTTCTTCGCTACCGGGCGAGTTTCCGACTCGGTTTCTATAATGATGGCGTTTTTCATCTTCTCCTTGTACTCCTCTCTAGTTTTCATCATCATTTCAAGTTTTTCGCGTCTTTCCTGCTCTATTCTGCGCTGCTCTTCCTGTTGTTTCAGTAAGAACGCCTGTCGCTCCTCTTCTTGACGCTTGCGTAATTCGCGCTCTTCCTGGTCCTGGCGTCGAGCGCGCGAGACGTGATACTGCGCCTGCGACATCAGATCCTGACACTGTCGGCCCTCCACTTCAGCCATTGCCAAATCGTACTTCATCCTGTCGCCGTTGATCGACAAATACTGGAAGTATTTATGAGCCAGACCCAGTTCGCTGACCGCCTGCAGCACTGTTTTCAGATCGGACTTTTCATCTTTGAGAATTTGCGTGGCCAGTCGCTGCAGCACCAGTGCCAGATTGTAGAGCAGCACGGTGTCGTGAGGAGCGACATGACGTGCCTGCAACAGCGTCATTTTAGCATCGCGCAACTTGCCAGCCTTGAAATAAGCGCGCGACAAATACAACAATACCTCGACGTTGTGATACTTGAAGAACTTCTTCTGGCAATTCTCGTACATTTGCACGGCGCTCACCAACTGTCGCTGTTCCACATACACATGCGCAATGTTCAGCCACACGTCGCAAAATTCGGCCGTCGCCTCGCGCACCTGAGCGAAAATGTCGCGAGCCTCTGAGATGTAGCCCTTGTGAGCGAGCACGGCGCCCACACCGTTCGCCGCCCAAATGTTCCTCGGGTCATGGCGCAACACCTGCCTGTACATGGCCAGCGCACGGTCCTGATTGCGCGCAAACTTTTCCTTGTCCTTGGTCGGGATGTGCAGCGTCTGTAGCCACACATTTCCGAGCGCTATCAGCGAATAAGGATCCTGTGGCGTAGTGTTCAAAATGCGCTCGAATTTTTTCTGGCCGGGGCCCCATTCCTGTTTGGCCAAATGTAGATTGCCGATCAGAGACCACGCGTCCGGGTGCTCGTTGTTGACTTGCAGCGCCTCCTTGAACCAGTCGGACGCCTCGTAAATCTGGCCGCGATCACGCGCCATGCAGCCCAGTCGCAAGTAGCAGTCGACATAGTTGGGATGCTCCTTGAGAATGTCCTTGTATAGCTTCTCGGCGCGATCGTTGAGCCAGCGAGACTCAAACAGTCGCGCCAGGTTGTACGTCACACTGATGCTTATCGAGTTGTAGTACTGCGGGTCGTGCTCGGCTTCCACCTGACATCGCTGCAAGGCCAGCTCATAGTTGGCACGAGCCTCGTCGGCGGCTCCCAGTCGAAACTGTAGTGAGGCCACGTTGTTGAGCAGTTCGGGCGGAATATCCGCCTGCACATTGTCGCGCAGAATGGCGATGGCTCGCTTGTAGGCGGCCAATGATGCCGCGAGGTCACTGCCCTCTAGAATCTGAGCCAGCTCAATCCACGCCTCAATGTCGTCCGGAAACTGTTCGGTCACCTTCTTCAAATGATCCTTGGCAATTTCGCGTTTCGACTCGCTACTCGAGACAGCGTACAGCGAGCCGAGGATTTTCATCGTCTCGTAGTTGCCCGGCTGAAGCTTGAGCACCTTCTCAAAACACTGCGCGGCGTTCTCAGAGTCGCCACGGTGGATGTACATTTGGCCAAGACCGTAGTTGGGCAGAACGAAACTGGGCGGCGCGAACTGAGTCGCCTGGTAGTAGTACTGAAATGCTTTCTCGTAATCAGCCTGCACATGGAAAGCACGTGCCAGTTGGTAACAGCTTTCAGCGCGCATAGCGTCATTCTCGGTGTTGTAGAGCGCATAGGTGGCCAACTGCTGCACTTTGACGTAGTCTTTCTTGAAGAAGAAGTGGTTGGCCAGGTGATTAAGAACCATAGGACTGGTCGGGTCGATGGTGTAGGCGCGAGATAACATCTGTACGCCGTTGCGGATCGACTCGGCGTGTTTGTTGTTGAGCTCGAGCACGGCCAGGCCAACCAGCGCGCCGACACAGTTGGCGTCCAGCTCGAGGCATCGTTCAAACGCCAGCCGCGCCTTGTCGACGTTGGCCAGCTTGAGGAAGCAGTGGCCCATGCCGAGCCGCACGTCGGCCGGACAACGCGGGTTGGTGCGCAGCGCCTTCTTGTAGAACGCCAGCGCGCCCTTGTAGTCCTTCTTGTTGAACGCAATGCATGCCTTGCCGAGCAGCGACGGGATGCTGTTCGGACTCTGATTAAGCACGAAATTGAACTGTGTATCGGCCTGCTCCATTTTGTCACCTTCCAGCAAACAAAAGTAGGCGCGGCCCAGCAAATGCTGCTGATCGTACATGATAATCTTGTCGGCGGTCGTGTACAGCAGAGTGGCCTTGGTGAAAAGCTCCTTTTTGCGATCTTTGTTTTTCTCAGCATTGGCCTGACGCACATAATAAGCGGCCAGTATATCGAGTGCTCGCATCTGATCCTTCTGGAAGTCGCGGTACTTGAGACTGGCCTCGTTGCGTGACGCTTCAAGCAATTTGACAAACTCGGCCTCCTTATTGTGGCGGTAATATTCAACGGCCACATCAACCCACAAGTTGAGCGGCGCTTCCTCTTGTCGCAAAATAATCAGCACTTCCTCGCCGTCCGGGAGCTGCCCGGTGTCCAATTCGATCACCTCCTCGGGGTTGTCACGCAGAGGAATTTCGATGGTCACACAAGCCATAATGTTCTGCGAAATCAGACAAGCAGGGTATGATGAGAGGTGTCAAAATTATCCAAATTGACATCAATACACGGCCAGCTCCATACATTTGCTGCTTTCACTGATTGACCATCGGTCGCATTCAACCCCAAACGATAGACGTTACACAAAAATAATAAGTATAATTCACGTAAAAAGACGTGACGGTGCATATACCAAAAACACGCTCGATTGCGCATTTAAATACGACTGTGTGAGGTTTGAATGTAAAATATTTCAAATATAATTAGCCGACAAACACCCAGAGGTAAAAACTTGAGGTCAAACTGGAGGTCAATTAGCACAAGATGCAAACCAGCCGTGCACAAACTGGATACATATCTGGAACGAAAATACTATCAATATATATTAAAACCTGTGAGCAACCAAGCTCGAAAAAGTGTATTCACCATATATGTGCAAAAACTTACCGAATAACACAAGGATAGAGGCAAAAACCAATATTACTTAAACCTCTCGCGCCGCAAAATCAACTTGCACCCCCAGTATTTTTTCGTGCCGTAAATGTATTTCCAAATTAATCCGAAATAACATCAGTTCTCTACGATCAAAAAGTGAATGACAAAATGATTTCAGCATAGTTTTTCGACCTAAAAAATGTAATTTTTGTGGAACATTATTTCAGCATCCATAATGACTTTTCCACCGCATCAAAGACATGTGGTGAAACCTTTAGCAGTGTTTACACGTACGCGTGTTGTGCCGAAAATGAGGAGCTTGGATTTATTTTTGTATTCTTTTGCAATGTTTGACACTGGTGCCATTCTGTCGATCCTGGTGTATTTTGTATCCTTTATCAAATTTGTGCTTAATATTGTTCTTGAATGCTCAACTGTTGTGATATGCATTGTGTTTCCTAGGCAATTGCTATATTGGCTAGCTCTTGCAAGTTATAGATAACGGCAGTAGAGCCTGGGTTGAGCAGATAATTTTTTTGGCGACATTCAACCGTGTGAGCCACCGGATTTTGTTGAAAAATTAAGGAATCGACGTTAGAGGCGTGGTTATAATTGAGGGAATGCAATATCTGTACTCAGCAATAACAAGCAACGCAAAAACTCACCCACCATTCACGACTGCACACGCACGCACTCGACTTCAGTATGGACACACAAGCATACATACAAATCAGACAGCTATACGCAAGCGGGCGTACCAATGTAGTCACACAATGCAAGCGAAGGTCAGTTAGCGATTGCACAAGCTTGCAAAGACACGTTTATACCAACAGATGTACAGTCGGTGACCCCGTGCTGAGGGCTTTGCCGTAATTTCTGTTCAATCGCGCGCAATGTGTTGCCATCCATGTGAAACACATTGTGTTTAAATCGCCACAGGGATGGGTCAAATAGCATATTTTGAGTCAAATGGGTTAATTTTATGTACACTACGCCGTTAGAAAAGCCCTATAAATGTTCTGAGGTGTTCAAAAATGTTCTGTTCATTGCTGGCCGAATTTCTGCTTAATCGGCGCTCAGATTATGACACTTGCAGATCTGGAGTGCGACTACCTCAATCCCAACGAATGTTGCCGCAGACTCAACTGGGTATGTACTTCCTTGTTTCAGTCTGTGGTTTCTGCGATAACTTTTTTCTAACTTGCTGATTGGGTTGGGTCAAGGCGCATGGGAGAGAGCGGCACACACCCTCCTAACTCGAGAACTCCAGCGAGACTGGCGCACTGCAGCTGTGAATAATAATGCGATTGGCCAGCTACACACACACTTGGCATCTCCCATATGAGGTTTTTCAGGGTTAACTTGCAAGCCAGTGTTGATTCTTCTAGTCTCTATCCTATATATACTCTCAGCTTGAACTGGTCTGGAAACGTCAGGCGGGCTGTTGTGACTATTGCCACCGTGCACATTTTTTTATTTTTACAAAAGGCTTTTGAACTTATCGTTTATCGTTCCTAATTTTTTTGGGACTAGCGATAAGTGAATGAGCGATAATTTTAGAAAACTGTGATGAACGATACAAGATTTGACCTCAGCGATAATGATCGTTTATCGCTCATTTTTATCGCACACGGCAACCACTGATATCAGTATTACTTTATTATCATTCTTATTCTCTGATATGACTCTCATTCTGTACTCTGTGATAGGCAATTTTTCATTTCCAACAGCAAAATATTCAGCGGTCCTCGGTGCCGGCTAATTTCGGTGAATTTTGCGTTGGATATTTTTTAATGTTCTAGTGGACTCCTTGGCTGACGACTGCTCATGTTCTGCTCACTGCTGCGTTTCTGCTCAGCGGAAAATGGCTGCTAGTCGCGGCCAATCTGCCCGTGTTAGCCTGGCTCCTGTACAGGTTAGACCGACTCATATTGGCAGCGAGTTGATGGTCGTGTTGATGCCTGCTTGTCTATGGTCGCGATCGACTTGGATTCATGATTATCACAGGCAAACGAACAGATGGACTCAACAATGCTTCAACTGAACGTCCATTACTGAATGTGTTGTTAATACGCTTGATATCCAGGCGGGACTGAGGCATTCGGTAATGTATATACATGTGTGTGTGTGTGTGTGTTGATATATGTAGGTATTTTGGTCGTCGGGGCGGCAGTATCGGTGTTTATGACCCCACCGAGGTTCTCAACCGCGGCGAGTTGTACCGCCATAATCGACACACGCTCATTCAGATCGGATTCTTCCTATTGGCATTCTTCTTCTATCTCTACCTGTGAGTATGTTTTTTCGAGGAAAATCCCGCGATAAAACAACATCTATAATTGATTCAGTTTGATGACTGACCCATTGTATCATGATTCTCAGTGTGGCATGCATTACTTGGCAAGTGTACATATGTTAGTGTATTTGTGTGTTGGCAGTTTCATATTGTCGTTGATCAAGGCGGATGACAAGCCCGCTGCCCCGGTCTACATTGCTAATCATCTGTGATTCGACTCATAGCTCTGCTAACAACGGCATATTTGGTCAAAAACACGTGCCAATCGGAGCTGGGCACTTTCATTCCAAACAGACTGCGGGCTGACTAGTCATTAGTGCAGTGGAGTTTTTGTGTGTGTCGTGTGTATTATTGTCTATGTTGTTTACTTGATTAATCCCCGCGCCGCCAGTCAAATACATTGATGATCTCATTGCATTGACGCAGACATTCTGACACACACACACACACACACACACAATGGCAGCACAAATATATTTGTACAGAAAGTATCGGCAACGTATAAATTAGCACTCGCACATACAAACACACACATACATACACATTGCGAAAACCAAGCAGGCACATGGAAAGACTGGAAAGCGAACGAAATCAAACGCCATAATCAACAAAAGATGGATGTGAAAGTGAACAGTGAGAAAACAATCACACTCAGCAATAAGTATACAACAACGCACGCCCACTGGACCACCAGTGCTACTACATGCATGTGCTGTCACACACACACACACTGACACACACACACAAACACACACACACACACTGACACACACACTGACACACACTGACACACACACACACACACTGACACACCGTGCGCAATATGTAGTGAATATCGAGTGGGCCGAGACAGTAGACAGTAGAGGAATGGAGGAGACACGGTGAGGGAGAGAGAGCGGGGGAGAATGTGCGTGTTCATAATTGCCGGCCGTCAGTCCTGCATTTCCTCGAGCTCGTGCGGATTGATGATGCCAGGCACCAGTTGGCGACGCTTGTGTTTCTCCTCCTGCGCGCGCTGCAGCACCGCCTCGCGCTCGTCCAGGAACAAATCGGCCTCGTCTCCAGTGTACTCCTGCTCGCGCCCACACACACAAACACACGCACGCGACAATGCAACAATGCACAACAATGCAACCCACACATACACACACTATGTATGTGTATATTGTGTATAGTGCCTTGGTTCATTTATTGTTTTCTATTTTGTACTGAAATTGCTGTATGAGGAGTGCAATAACTGTCATTTACTTCACACACACACACACACACACACTGACACACACACACACACACACACACTGACACACACACACACACACACACACTGACACACACACTGACACACACACACACTCACACACACACACACACACACACACACACACACACACACACACTGACACACACACACACACTGACACACACACACTGACACACACACACACACTGACACACCTTGACTTGGACGAGGAAGTCGCGCAGGTGTTCCTTGAAGGCGGGCAGATCTTGGTCGAGGTCGAACAGTCCCTGAACGATGAGTTTCAGTTGGTTAGCGGTGAAGTGGGGGAAGCCGGTCTGCAGCATTGCCGCCACAAACTGCTTCACATAGACAACATTGGCGGCGGTCACGGCCGCACGGTCCGTCACATCAACGCCGGCATTGGCCGTTGTGTCCGGGTTCAACAACACCGTCACCTGACACACACACACACACACACGCGCGCGCGCGGTCACGTGTGGGACTGATTGATTTATACCTCGTCAGCAACGTGTACTCATATCAACATGAACGACTTAATTAACTGCGATATACACTGGATCAACTCGAATAAACACATCCGTTACAATAAATGATTCTTTCATGTTTTCGCACGCTCTGATTCATTGCTTGTGTACTCGTTCTGTTCGTGGTTGAGTGCGTGTTGTGTTAACATTCAGTGTATAAATGAGGCAGCGACATTGGCTCGTTCATTACCTGCATGACAAGTACGTATCGGCCGCATCAACGAAATACTCGCACTATAAGACGCGCTGTTTTATAAGACGAAGTATCAATGAATTATTTAGCTTTATAACACGCGTTATAAAGCATACAAAACTATAACTCGTCTAGTTCAAGCCTTATTTAATACAAAAAATAACTATAACAGCAAATATTGCTCACTTGCGACACTGCAAAATACAGACCAGTTGACATGACATATGACAAACAAGAGGATTGTGCGTGCGCCTCATAATACAGTGTCCCAGTGTTTGCCCACCTGTGCTTGTTCGACGGCAGTGAACATGTAGGTCATGACCTGGGCGTGTTGAGCCAGGTTGGCCGTGTGTGAGGAGTCGGTGACTACGGTGAACAAGTGGTGTAACAGTGTCGTGTAGAAAGACTGGTAGAAAGATTGCTGAATATCGGCGTGCTGCGCCACATTCAGCAACATCTCGTTCAATATCTAACACACACACATACAAGTCCAACAACATCTCGTTCAATATCTTACACACACACACATATACACACACAGACATACACATACACACAGACACACAGACATACAAGGGGATTACGTACACAATCACCGCTGCTTATTTTACACAGGTTTGTTAGAACGTTAAAACGTAAGGTTTGTAAGAACGTTAACGATATTCAACGTTACTGAACTTGTGTGTATATGTGTATCTGGTGCATGTATGTAAGTATGTATGTGTGTGTGTGTGTGTGTGTGTGAGAGAGAGAGAGCATTAGAGATGCTCATTGCTCTTCCCAAATTTCTGATAATTTGGGTGTAGCAAGTTTTTCCCATGCTTTGAACGACGCTGAGTTCAATGGAATCAGTCGGATTGAGTGATGATGTGATTTTATTGTGTTGTACATTGTAGTGATATTTGTTTGGTATTTCAGTTAGGTGAAAAAAGCGATACGAATCTAAGACCATCTGCGACGAAATATAGATAATATAAAACAAAGTAAATTTATTAACAACAAGTAAATTCATTTTGCACAATTAATAAATTTACTTTTGTTTTAAATTCTCGATATTTCGTCGCAGATGGTCGTAGATTCGTATCGCTTTTTTCACCTAACTGAAATAACAAAAACTTTTACTACAATGTATAACACAATAAAATCACATCAGCACTCAATCCGATTTTAAAATCGGCGCATTTTATTTCTGTGGTTTTCCACAAGGCGCATGACGTCTTGTAGCTGCTGTTCGTCCTTGGTAACTGAACCGATAAAATCTTCTAGGAGCTTCACGCCTCTCTCAGCAATGTCATTGGTAACTAGTAATGTGTTCGTAAACTGCCTAAACAGCACAAATTGTTTGTGTTAGCGCCATATTTTCACCGGTAATGACATCCACTCCGCACTGCACACCCGAGCCTCACCAAATACCATCCGGGAACGCTGGTCTACTAAATCTACCAGGAGAGAGTCTGGTTGTATTGTCAGGTTGTCATCAGTGTAGTCCTCCGTTCTCTCTAATGAAGT